>JARHVA010000322.1:1507500-1832500 GCA_037957365.1 Torreya grandis
TTAGCTTGAGTTCACTTACCTTTGAAATATCTATGTTGGAGCTTATGTACTTGATAGCTATAATAGTTTTTATGTTATTTAAAGATATCAATGTATAATAATATTTATTAATATATATTATCAATGATTTATCTATAATATTTAATGCATTGATGATACATATAAGCTAGTGCTTGTTTAATATAGTACTTCTAGTAGTGATTTGAAAACTGATTTATCTATTAGTTGAGAACCTTGTTGAGTAGGAAAAATAAAATATCATTTAAGTGGAAATAAGTAATCAATTTGATAGACAAATGTTGTAATATCTGATATTCATAATTGTATGATAACTTCAGTGTTAAGAACACATAAATTGAATAGTAAAATAATGTTAAAAATATTGTATGGTAAGAAAATATTGATAATTATAGAGTTGAAATATAGTGAATTTAACTTACCTTGGTATTGTGAAATTATTGATTAATCTTAATATTAATAATTAGTCATACTAGTAGCATTGGGTTAAACACACACAGTTAAAAATTAATGAGTTAAGCTACTAAATTTTCATCTAGATTATTACTAAGCTTCTTGACGTAAACATTATGATTCACCTAGCTTAAACATTCTAAGAACCCATTTTGGATAAGTTGACTGTGGCAAGTTTTGATACTTAATTCCTATCGTTAAAATCACATGGATATATACGTCATCCTTTGGGATTGTATGTTGATAGTTAGATGATTGTGTTCACTTTTATAAGATTCAATGCAAGTTTACATTAAGAGTATTTTGTTTGAGAACCAACTAAATTGGCTCAAAAATAGGATTCAATTAATAACCAAACTTAAGTTTTTTTGAAATGAAACTTGTAAGCTCTAGAATTATCATTTTTGAATCAAGTTATATAATTTTAAACTTTCTATCATATTTTGATAATCTTTGGTGGATCCAGTTTTGGGGACATTTGGTAGTTTTCTGCACCTAATATCTTTTGTTAACTTACGAAGTTGATTCAAAATTGAGTTGCCAAAAATATTTAGAAGAGTCTTGAAGAGAAACTAGAGCTTATTAGTGATTATGTTTTACTTTAAACTTATATAAGAGCCTTTAGTTTCATATTTTATGTCCATTTATTATTTTTAGTGACCATTTTTCAAAAAAAAAAAATATTCAATTTTTTTTGTTCTTGATTTTAGTCTATGAGGTTACTCTGAAAAGGGTGTTGCATTAATCACTCGACTTAATATTTCTTAAATATGAAAATTATAACCTTTTACGTTGAGTTTCATATTCATGTTTAACTTTTTTGTATTTATCTTTCAATCTTGTTTGATATTTTTGGTGTGTTCTCCTTGTACCTTATTTGTTAGTAGCTTCTTGGGAGAATCAATTTTTTGCTATTAATTCTAATTTACTTTAGATATTTAGTTTTACATTGTTATTACCTTAGGTTTATTTTATAGCTCATATGAATTTTCCTTAGCTTAAATATTTGATTTACAACTTTGGTTTGGTTTTAAATATTTCTGAAATATTTTATCCAAAGTTGTTTTGTGAGCCTGTGATGTGTATATGGTTTTGTGGTTTTCAGCATTACACTCTTTATTTAATTGACCATTCATTTTTTCCATTGCCATGACCTCATTCTACATATATTATTTTGTTAATATATCTAATATGTGATAGTACTTTCTTTGTTTAACATTTGGGCTTGTGAAGAGCGTAATCTAATTTCACTAAGTTTAAATAATCATTCTTGTTATGGAGTTTGAGTTGTGGACCTTTGGTGTTGGATTTTATTTATTCATTATATTTATACATGTGTCTTATCCTTTTGTTTTTCCCCTTTATTTCAATAGGTTTATATATATCTCTAGTGTGTTGTAACTAAGAAGTATTTTTGAAAATTAAACTTGTTTACAATAAATGTTGTTTATTTGTTGTTGTCCCTTCTATAGCTATATGTGATTGTTGATTTTTTTGTATTTGTTAGTGGTAATGTGTTGAGTGAAGTGTTAAAAAAATTTAAAATGGTGTGGTTTTGTGTGTGCCTAGGATGTAAATTTTGAGAATTATAAACATTTATTAATAGCAGTCAGAGGAGTTCAACAAGATAGAAAGAGGAACAGAACAACAAAGTTTAGTCCAGCATATTAATGTTTTGTAATGAGTTTAATAAACAACTGTAGTTGTGATAGTATAGAATTTTAAATCAATTTGTGAAAGATTGTTAAATCAATCTAATATAAGTTTTTATTTGTGTTTATTTTTTCTATACCCTGCCTCCTCTATTTTAGAGATTTTAGCATGATATTTTATGCATTTCTAGCACTATATTATTGGTTGTAGCCTACCTGGAAGCTTCTTCCTACATTTGTATATCTTTTTCCTTCATTTTACAACAAGGTCTTGTTTGTGTCCCACATTCAATGAAAATTAATTATTATTAATCAATCTAAAAAAATCTAAAATATATTTATATGATTATCAAATTTAACTAAAAATATTTAGAAATTTTGAATAAAAGATCAATAATTATGGAGAAAATGTTTGATTCAACACTTTGAATCATCATTATGAAAGACTTAGATTTTTTTTAAATTATAACCTATCTAAATTACATAGATATAAGCATCTTTACCATGTATCATAAACTGCAACAACTTATTCATAGCTTGGTATATCAACAACATACATCCTCTAACACTGATTCATCAATGTTTCTATAGGTAATGTAATAACAACCAGCAAGGTATTTAACATTTGATGAACCATATATGGAACAATTGAGTAAATTTTTTATTAATGTATACATAAATTTGTTCTTCCATCAAACTTGTCAATCCATATCTAGAAGACACAGAAAATGTCTGTGAAATCATTGATATTTGACATCTAATTATAAATTGAGATTATAATTAGAGAATAATGGGAGTATTTAATGATCATATGAAGTTGTTACTTCACAGTTAATGTTATATTTTAGAGCTACACGTCTTTACAATGGATGCTTCATATCAAAAATTATCAAAGTTGTATAAATAAGTTGCATAGGCATTTATAGTCAATTTTTAAAAATTCACATTCAATAAAATAATTTGAAGAGAATGTTATTGAAATTGCACCATTTGAAGGTTTTAAGCCATTAGGTACTTTTTAGGACAAGTATTCAGAAGAAATAAACTTTCCAACTATATACTATGGTTGTATGCACCCAGATGATATCATAAAATGTTTTTCATACTAGAAAATTGTAAAGTGAGAACTTTTACATTAGGGTAATGATATTGCAACTCATATTACAAATAGCTTTTTCAAAATAATTAAAATTATCATACAACAAGTTTCTAATTCTTCATGGATATGTATAAGAAAAGGTGAATTGAAAGGGAAAACATTATATGCAAAAGACGTTAAAAAAAGGCAAACATAGAAAAGGCTTTGAAATCACCAATAAGTTTTCACTACTTAAAAAATATTTGAATTTCACCTGACTATTTGGAAAACACCAAAAATATATATATTTTCAATGATAAGGTAATTACAACCACCCACTTTTTTTGTTAGATTAACAAGTGCAGATCACGTATGGAAACCACTTTGCAAAGCATTAGCAAATGTCTATAATGAAAAAGGGAAAAAAACATAATGAAAACATATTCTTAGACGATATTGATATGATGATAAGAAAAAATCTAGTGATTTTTAGTTGTTACTTAAATCACAAAATAAATGCATTTAATAAGATGATGTTATAGAATAAATAATTATTTAGTGACATTGTTGACTTTTTTTTATAAAAAAAATTTAAAATAGAGGAAACAAACATGTTCATTTCATGCTTTGGATACGTAATGCATCAATCTATGGCCAGTCTTCAAATGCTGAAATTAAATCATTTGTGACAAAATACATATCTTGTAATTCATCACTACTTGATGAAACATTAATGTAAATTCAAACACACACTTGTAAGTATAAGAAATCATATTTTAAATTCAATTTTCCATAGCCTCCAATGGATGAGACAATAATATTAGAGCCTTTACAAAATATTAGCAAATAAATTAAAAGTGTAGCTAAAACATTTTTGAAATTTGTAACATCCCCACTGGGATTGACTTAGAATAACTTGAATTTTGTTTAATTTAATCAATGAATTCTTTCATTATATTTCACCATGAGAATTTAATTAGTGATCTAGTTAAAATATTCTAAGTATGTTAACTATAAAATAATCATGTAACATTTATCTATCACTGATCACTATCCACTAATAAAATTTGGCAAATAAATGACTACGTGACTAAAACTTTTAGTCACAACAACTAAAAATGACTAAATTATACTAATTTTTTTCAACATAGCTATAAATGACTAATTTGACCATCAAGTAATAAAACACAACTAAATAATTAATCACACAAATAAAAATGACTAAATAATTAGTTGCATAAATAAAAATTAAGCAATATGATATTAAAGTGGGTAATTAAAATATATATTTTGAAATGGGAAATTATTGGTGGGAATGGGTTATATTACACATACAAGGTTAATAGTTAATTGGGAAATTGTTGGCAGGAGTGGGGAGTTTATTAGAGTGCAGAATTTGGTAGAGGTAATTCGATGGGGGAGTGGGGAGTATAGTAGAGTGCAAAATTCAGTAGAGGTAATTTGATGGGGGCAAGGGGAGTGCATTGGCATTGTTTGTGTAATGCACCTCTACAAATATAAGGAGGTTTTGTTAATTATTAATATATTTGGAGCTGACCAGAGAGGTTTTATGTGCTAATTTGATGTCATGAGGTGTTTTGAGTTTTAGCATATAAGTGTAGCAGTTAATTGCATTAGCGATAAATCTTGTTTGGAGAGGACCTAGAGACTTTTGAAAAGGCGAGTAAGTAATTCAAAGTTTATTGAAATGAATTTGAATTTGAGGCCCTCTACAATGAAGTTAAATTTGGGGATGCCCTCTATAGTAAATTTAGAGGTAATATGAAACCCTCATTACATTAAACACAAAATCCATAGCTTTGTGATTGGCAACTGTATCTAGCTAGGAGAACAAAATCGATGTATTATAAGATATGAGTTACATAAATAAGAGGGTATCTTGTAGTGACCATATCTTGAAGTTGTCTATTTGTGTTCCATGTTATCATGCATGGGTGTGGTATTAATTTCTAATTTTGTAACCAATTCACCAACCTAATCCCTGAGGCTCCTTTTCACAAGTCTTCATGGCATGGGTAGTGCATGTACATCATAATTAGTTTTTTATTGGTTGGTGTAGCTTACAGTAGTTACATAGACAACTTAGTACTAGAACTATACAATCAATTCTAATTTTAGCAAACTATTTTTTCATTAGTTTCCTCTACACATTTTGGAGCATATGGGAATTAAACTTGTAACATGCATCCAAATTTCAATTCCTTTGATCACTTTTCCATTAAACCACAAGCTCATATCCCTAGCCTAGACCTCAATGCTTGGGTAACATTTTGTGCAAGCCCAATCTATTAATTGCATGGAATCCTAGAAGATGGTTTCATATGGCATAGTTGAAAGTTATGTTAGTTCATAAAATCAATGTGGTCACCAAGCTATTTTAATTGATACTATATGTCCACACATGGGAGTATATCTATTGTTAAAACAAGTCATCTTATCTCAACATGTTAATAATTTATGCTAGTAAGTAATGCTTAAAGTTACAACAAAGAATTCATTACCCTGTTTGTTAGCATTTGTATATTCATTAACATTGACAAGATTGCCATATGTTTAAATTTTTGTGGTTCATCAATAAAACAAGCATAAATTCTAGGTTCCATTGCTAAAGTATTTTTTTAATTATCATCTAGATAAGGAATGCCCTCAATAAAACATGGATAAAATAACATTTGTTTATTTCCAGTTATCATGGTCTTTTTTTATGTACATTGTAGATGACATGTAAACTGAACATAAGTCTACATGATCAACAAAAAATTTATAATTACAACATGATCCTATAAATGCAAACAAATAATATACAAATACCCCAAAGTTTACTTATCTTTATGTATTACAAATTGACCATTATGGTTTTTTAAACTACAATGGATATTTTTTTATTAGAAATATAAATGGTGAGGTGCTAGTAATAGATAGTTTACAACATACACTTTTAATCTCTACCTCTTGCACATGGGAAACAAAATGAGGGTAGAGTAGTTTTTATGTTTCCTACTAATTAGCCATTAATAGCTGAGAATCCTACAAGTAAAAAATGCACAAAACTAACCATAGAGATTTATGTAGAGGCAAAACATCTAATTATATAGAGTGATACCCAGCTATATTTATTGAATTTGAATTGATGCAGAGTGCTCTATATCTTGTAGATTTCTCTAATTCTAATTATGTAGAGTGTTATGTATCCTAATTTTATGAAGTGCTCTAAATTATGGGTAAGTGTTGAAGAGTGCTGAAGAAAATGAGTCACACATGCATCACACTTCATATAATCAAACTAATAATGAAATAAACTCACACAACACACTTTAATCTAAGGGTTAGGATCTTTACTGCAACTCTTTTTGAGGGAGCCCTCCTCATTCAGAATTGATTTCCAATCATTTTCTAAGAGACTTACAAAATATTCTTATAGAATAAACCTTTTATTACTCAGATCTATAGCAATTAAAGATTGTTATAGCAGATTATAATATTTTAGAAATCAAAATGTAATTACTTTATACAATACCATCATCATTAATCTAATCTAGGTTCTATCATTAAATACATAAGGTAGTTTATTAGATCCAACCAAAAACACTAAACTAAGAAAGGTACAAATACTTTGCAACTAACCCAGTCAACCTTCAAGTGGTTAGTAACTTAAAGTTACTTATTTTTTTCCCTAATTGGGTAAAGGACAATATATTTTGTTTTACTATTTTGTTTCTTTTTCTCCTTTCCATTATCCTTATCTTAGTCATCTTTTGGCAGCACATCCAAGTTTTTATGCACGTGATGGATCCATATAGCTGCTATGGAGGATCCTCTTCAATCATTTACTTTGTTTTTAAGATAGCTAGATGTGTCCTTAAAAACCAATTACTTATTATCATAGTAATAGTTGGTAATTTGTAATGGCTACAAGCTCTTGTAGGTGAAAGTCTATAGTTGCTATAGGCAACCTATAGGTGAAAACCTTCAGTTGCTATGGGAAACCTATAGGTGGAAATATTGTATCTTGGTAGTTGATATGAGAAGCCTATAGGTAAAATTTTACAGTTACTATGGGCAACTTGTATTATCAGATTCATAAAAGCAATCCATTCCTCTATTATATCTTCTGAATCAATAGATTCACCCCTAGTCATTAGGGTATCCTCTTTTTATTTTAGAGACAAATGAGTCATATGTTTCCCCTCTTTAAATTAACCAATCATTTCTAATTGATGTTGTAATAAACCTAGGATGATTGTATGTCATTCAAATAGGGTCTCGTTCGAAACAAAAATTTATGGAAGTTGTCGATATAATGCTTGATGGGCAATATGTTAATTTACAAGAAACATTCAAATAAGTGGATGAAGATGATGATGGATTGTTTGAAGAATATATTTTTATTACCAATGAAGAGATTGGGAGAGAGAATGTATTTCAAGTCAGAAATGAGGATGAGGAAGAAAATCAAGTAGATGTAGACACGAGTGATCATGATTCTAATCTCGCTAGCAATGTAGATGATTAGGATGATGTTTTGTCACCTTAACTTGTTATTTTGTCACCTAAAATTTGGTTATATGTATGTTGTAATTTAATTATTGAATGTAACAAAGATCTAAGTATAAGTGTGCTTATTCACTATTGTTTTATTGATACATTTTTTAATGTAATCATCATTATTCTATTGGTACATTGTATACAAAACTTGAGATGTTTAATGTTGATTTGAAGTGTATTTAAAGCTAGGTTCAATCATTCTTCTTAGTTTTTTTAATTTGGTTGAAATTAATTTTGTTTAGTTAGAATATAATTTCTTGTATGTCCTATATGTTTTCTAGATGCTAGACTTTTCTAACTTCTCTAGAACTGCAAGATATGAAAAGAAGCATGCAAGGTCTAAAGGTATCAAATAATGCAATAAGATACCTATGAAAGTAAACAACTCTTTAAAATTATGGCAATAAATTGTAGTCATTTCTCTGATATTTGGATAGTTTTAATTTATAATACAGCTTCTAGCCTCCACATGCATTGAATATAATTATGTGAAGGAAACAATAATGAACATCTATGATTTAATAATACATATAGATATCTTAACATTAAGTGAACAAAATATTTAACCTATACTACTAAATAATTTGTGTGAAAAGACAAGTAGAATTCCCTGTCATGCTCCCCCTTACTGTTATACTCCCCCTAACTTTAGTATTGTCATGCTATTCTGGATCATGTTATGTTTTACTAATTTAATTCTCTCTCTTTAACATCAATGACAAAGGTGTTGGTCAATTAACCCCCTGACTTAAATCTCCTCACCAACTTGTAGTGTAAGAACTTTAAAAAACTAGAACCAGAATAAGAGGTCAATGACAAATTATAAGACCAAAATCTCAAGGTACAAGGGTTACATACTTAGGCAAAATTTTAAAAAATGATAACCCCTATGTTAGAACCTTCAAAATTTTCCTAGTTTCATTATCATAACTAGCCTTGAGCCCAATGACTAAAACCCTGATTCCTATGCTAAAAGTCTCTCTACCTAACTAACTCTCCTCATTACAAACAAAGAAATGATCTCCTAGGTCTGATTGACACTAAAAACTAAAACTAAGAGACTACAAAATTAGAAAAAAATTCAATCTTTTTAATAAAATGATATCTAAAATACTACATACATTATATATCCCTATATTTCCACCTAAAATACATAAAAAATCCAATATCACACTATCATAGCAGTCAACAGAGGTATACACAGGATGGTGAGACATATAGGTCAATATACAAATGCTTACCACAATACTACAACAACTAAATATGAATAGCATGGGGTGGTGGTGAGAACATGCTAACAACTAAATTAAACCACATCCCCTCAAGGGGTAAATATTGACACTATGGTATGGTGGTGAATAATCACTCAACTGCTAGAAGTTACACACCATCCCACGGGAGTCCAAAGGGGTGTGCGTAGAGTGGTGGTATGAGACTATCTGACCTATTGTCCTACAACAAGCAAAGTGAAAGTGTGTGGTATAGTGGGGAGAGTAAAATGCTAACTATACCATACCACTACTCCCACAACAATCTTGATATGATAGATTGGTATTGTGGTACAAGTTAAAACATTTAAATCATTAGTGGCAATGATTACACCTCTAAACATGAACTGTTTGACTTCCCAAGATCATAGGCATGTATTCAAACTTTAAAAATGGATAGATTATGAAATATTTTTCATGAATTAACATTAATAGAGAGGTGACTGAGCTTAGAAGCAAATATACTTGGGATTCAATGCCATTTTTGCAGTCATTCACATAGCTCAGCATAATAGAGGTAAGGGAGTTCAAGGAGGAAGACTTTGTAGCTATTATTTCATTGGGTAAGTTTATAGAAACCCTCTATAGAAAGTGTATGATAATTTAATTTACTCAATTCTATTAGTAGACACTTAAAGAAATCAAGGAGTAAATTCTTCATCATGCCACCCAAAAGAAGTGAACTTGCGAGTAAGAAGGAAGAAGCCACAGCCTCTGAAATAAAAAAGAGAACTTTACAATAGTCCATACTTGATGTATTACCCAATTTAACAATCAAGGGATTCAAAAAGGTTTTTAGAGATATAGCTCATGGATGTAGAGACCCAATTATTCCTATTTTAGGGTGGGATTTGTTTTGGTACTTCTATGATAAGAGACATGGTAAGATTTCAGTTTCAAATCATTGAGCCTTAAACTTGGCTAAAATAATTGTCCCAAATGTATTCATAGATGTTGAGTTTATCACAGTATTGGCACAACATTACCACCTAACTACTAGGACTGTAATAATTCTAGATGGCTGACCATTAGTGGTATTGATTAAAGCAGCAATTATAGAGTGTTTCATGTTGAATAAGCAAGCCATCACCAAGATTGACCTGGATAAAAGTGAGGAAGACTATATGAGATTGATAAAAACCTATAGGAGTGATGAACTTCCTCTACACATGAAAAAAGGTGAAAAAAATAAAAGGATACCTATTTCCCCTTCCAATAATGATCCATTCGTCATGGAAGACTTTTAAGTCTATTTAAAAGAACTTATTTTTCTTTGTACCAAGTTCTTTGGATTGATGCTTAGGAGAAGATGCCAATCAGTCTCATGATAATGGTAATGAGGATTAAAAACCTTGAAGTGAATGTTGAGTATGACTTTACTGCTCTAATTGAGAAAGGTCTACATGAGGGATTCTTACAAGTGAGAGAAAACCTAGCCCTTATCACTTTCAAAAATTATTCCTTGATGTGTCATTTAATATTGTATTAGAATAGAGATAAATGGACTAAGAGGATGTGCGTAGGGATGACTGGCCACAAGTAAATCAGTTACCTATGCAACATTGGTGTTACATTGGGGATAGCAGATGTAGGAATAATGATTATGTGACATTTCATCATGAAGTTTTGGTAAGGGTCATGGCCACTCTTGGTCACATTTCACCAAGATTGCCCATTGAAATAAAAGAATTATTAAGACTTTTAGCATTGAATCCAGAATAGGGACATACCCATAATTTTGATGGCTAGTTTTTTTTAGCAGACCAAATAGTGTTAAGAGTTTATGGGTGTCCTCAAGCCCCACACATTCTACCTAAGTATGTTTCCCTTTGAATTTTATTTTTGGAATTTATGTGGCAAATGCTATGGATGGAGCAAGATGTTATGAAGAGGCAAAAAAGGGGACATTCTTGCCTCATTTAATTGTATGTGGGGAATTTTCCAGTGGGTCTAATACTCTAGAAGATCTAAAAATTTATTTAAAGGTAAGGTATTGTTTGAAGTCACGAGGGTAAAGGGTCTTTGAGCCCAAAGGACATATAAACTTTGTAAGGCAAACACTACTCACTAGAGTTGGGATTAGCCCTGAGGTTGATTATGAAGAAGATGTAATAATAAATTGCCTTACCCCTCATGAAGTGTTCCAAAGGAAAAGGAAATGGGAAATCATAAAAATATTTGAGGAAGAGAAGAAGAAGAAAGACACTAAATTCCTAGGTTTTTATGTGGAAGGAGGGGATCCTCTTAAGAGAATAAATTTGATAATTGACAACTTTTAAAGGTTGTATGTTCAGATAGAAAAGGAACCTAAAGGGTAGTCTCCAAAACCCAACAAGTTTCCCATCAAGTGGCCAATTGGTATTATGAATGCAAAACCCCTTCCAGACGCTATTACAGTACAATCAGAATCACCTCCAAAGCAACTAGATCCTAAGAAGAAAAAGACACAAGAAGTACCCCACTTAGTGGCATATGACTTAAGTGAAGAGGTGGGGGATATAGAGGAGGTATCTAATGTGCTAATGAATTATAAAGATGATGATGAAGTGGATCATCCATTCCCTAAACTTGCAACTGAGGCTCATAGACTAGAAGAAAGGGTGGATGTGTATGCATATAATGATCAAGAGATGCATGATGATGAAAAATTGGTTGATGATCTTAGGTTTATTGAATATGATGAATTTATCCAGACCCCTGAGTTTAAAAATTTTTGGATCAAGGTGGAAATGAGAGAATTTGAGGAGAGACTCAAAATTAATAAGATGTATAGTGAAGAGTCCCAACATGATCAGATTGTTGCTCAAACCTTTGAGGAGCTCAAGATCAATGAAATCAATATCAACCCATAGGAGGCCAAAAAATTGGTATTAGAGAGAAACATACTGATCATTCCTAGGATGGAGCTGAAAAAGATATTATTACTAGAATAAGTGGCACAAGTTATAATCCATAAACTGAAACCCTATCCTTTTGGACAAAGAAAAAAAGAATAGAAAAACCAATTTTGCTTGATGTTATACAAGAATTGAGAGGGATTTCAATGGTAAAGACACTTCAAGACACATCAGCATTAGAGGTAGTTACTATGATAATGCACTCAGCAATGTTTACTACAGATGTGGTTAAATGTATGGAGCTTAGATTGGTAGAATATGAGAAAGCATAGAGTGATCTGGATGATGAAGTGAGTAGGCTATTCATAGAAAATGTGAAATTGAAAGAGTAGCTGAAGGGAGTAGGTCCTTTCCAAAGCATAGAATTAATAGTATACCATCCCCTTGCCATCCAGACTGATACAGGGGCAATCATTGTTGAACAAGTAAATGTGTTAAAACAAGAAATTAAGAAGTTAAAAAAGACTAATGAAGAAACAAAGGAAGGAGCAAAGATTCAAACCCTCATAGTATTAGAAAATATCTTGGGGCATAGGCTTAAACTAATTGTGTAAAAATTGGAAAATGTATATGAATGTTATGTCTCCTTGTCACAAGCAGTTGATCAGATGAAGGCCTATGTACCTATATTGGACCCCTTATTCAAGAAATGGCAACCTATACATCACACCTTAATAACTTGGTATAGAATTTTAAAAAGGAGTGTTGAGGCCCCCATAGCTTTAAAGCATACTAATCAAATGGTTTGAATGGTTATATATGAATTTCAATACATATCTGGAGAACACCAAAAGATCAAGGAAAGAATAGATTCATTTCACACACTAAAGTAGTGGTTCATGCCTAAGATACTAAGGGATGATGATCAACTAAAAGGCTCCAAGGATCGAATAAATGAGTTTAGCCAAATTTTTCCTAACTGCCTCACTCATTTATAGAAAGTTGGTGAGATAAATCTTTACAGCATCAATTTAACCTTGGATGGAATGATTACACTAGATGTTGGATACTCAAAATTCATCATGGGTACAATAGGGTTATTAGATAGTAGATGGAAGAGTCACTTGGCCAACACAAAAAAAAATTAGGATTACAAATGGCCTCATGATTATACAATGTACCAATGGGAGCAGACATATATAACTCCCCAAGAAGAATAGGCCTTACAGTGAAGTACCAAGCCTTGGAGATAATATCATAGAGAGAGGACCTTACCAGATCTAAATGATCATGGGTACCTTATGATGACTAATAGAATTCAGTTGCTATAGACTTCAACATCTAATCATTTCTCATTTTCATTTTTTTAATGTAATCTTATATAAATAATGATAATTAAGACTTTTTTATTTATGTTAAAAGTGGGTAATTGAATAGACAAATTTTGACATGTAACAGTTTGAAGCTTGTCGCTTCCCTTACTCACCTATAAAAGGGAAACCAAGATCTAATGATAATAATTAGTAGGGGAGTCAATCAAGATAAAATTTTGAAACGTATTGTAAAATATTTTTGACGATCAATAGAATGAAGTTATAATTGGTGGTCAAATTCTGGTTTCAATTTCTTGTTGAAGTGAATTAAAGAATGTTATCTTGTCTTCTAATCATTCTAGGGTTTTATGTTTTATTTACCTAGAAACCATTTCTGGAATGTTGAATGTAGATGTTTCTAATCCCTTAGAAATGGTCACTTTAATGAGTTTATTCGAAAATCAAGATCCCATTTGATGTCCAAAATCTGAGATTCAAACTCATATTTCACTGTTGTTCTACTGATTCAAGTTGTTGATTTATACATTATTATTTATTTGGACTTCAGGAAATGAGGAAAAAGACTTTAAGGCACAAATTAGATGATAGTGATCATAATTCTAAAATTTTAGTGATATATTATGAATTCTTTCGTAGAGAAAATATGGTCAAGAATAATGAATATTTATCGTGTCTTGTTTTGACAAATAAGAAAGTTGTAAATCCGCTAAGTAGTATATTATTTTTTTAATAGTGTTTAATGAAATTTATAGGCATTAGACTTATATATAAAATACATAATATTATTTTTTTATAGGCAAGAAAAAAGTACAAAGAAAATGTGGAGAAACAACAAAAGGAAAGAAAATATACTGTGTTGCCAACTCATAAAAGCCAACGCATTTATGATTCAATAAATATATTTGGTGAAAAGAATAGTTGTGATGATGTGTAACCTGATATAACACATGGTGATGTGTAGCTTGATATATAACATGTTGATGTGCAACATCGTGATCATCTCTTAGTACAAAGTCTAAGAGATATTATTGAAAAACATGAGAGCAAAGGAATAGTAAGTCTACAGATGATTTATTCAAGATTAAAGGATGTGTTTGAAGTGAAATCTATGAAGATCGGTACTAATATACCTACTCATGCCATACCTAATGTGGCTAAGGAGAATGAAGTTCCATTTAATGAAAGTCATGAAGAGGGACTGCTTGCATCTAGTGTGCCTTAGAGTGCACCTGTTGCATCTACAACTTTTGATGAAACTAGTGGATCAGCCAAAAATATCGGTAGTGGTTTAGTAGAATATGTGTCTGCTTTTGTCAAAAGACAAAGATTAAGTCAATATTTATATATATCTATAAAGAGGAATTCAAAAGAAATAAAATTAGAAGGCAAGAAGCCATTCTTTGTTGAGGTATCGAGAGATGGTGAGGCCATTGGGCCAAATGCTACAAGGTGGGCCTCTGAGTTGGGTGTAAGATGTAGGGCCCATTTGGATATTTGAAAATTAAATTTTATAGAGTAAGATCCATGAAGTGTGAAAAATGTTATACAAAAAATGGAAAATGCTTTTGAGACTAATGGTGGACAAATCTCTAGAAAATATTACAAGCAAAAGATGAGACTTTTGATGAACAATTTTAGACACAATTGCAGAAAAACAATCATGGAGGGAAAAGACAGGTTAGACTCCAATCTATCTCCAAAATATTAGGAGGCATTGAAATAAAATATGCATTTCAAAGAATATTTGACAAAGAGTAACAGAAGCAAGAGAGCAAGAGATAATGTGAGGGCTAGATATATATTTGATTGAGGTGGGTTACAAGACAAAATGGAAAAATTTGGAGTAAGTGTATGGATTTTTTGTTCAATTTATGTTATGTTATTTATTTTGAATTTTTATTGAACTGACTATATGTT
This sequence comes from Torreya grandis, assembly GCA_037957365.1. Classification (NCBI taxonomy): domain Eukaryota; kingdom Viridiplantae; phylum Streptophyta; class Pinopsida; order Cupressales; family Taxaceae; genus Torreya; species Torreya grandis. The sequence goes on from JARHVA010000322.1 coordinate 1,522,624, forward strand.
GAAATTGACATTGTATTTTAGGTAGAAAATAATAATAGAGAAGCAGGGGCAGAATATATTACCAATTATATGCCAGCACTAGATCCTAGTAAATCTAAGAGTATGAAGAAGTGGAAATCTAGTTCATCAACAGAGATTTCATAGCCATCTGTTATACACCCAGTAAGAGCCCCTCTAGATCATGTCAACTCAAATGAAGGGTACTAACATGTAATGAGTTTCATATAAGGTCTCAATGAGAAAGTTTCATAGTTGGTTGCCTCTATTAAGCCTAGATTTTTTTCATGGAATGAGCATAATACCATGGATTCAAATGAGGTAAGAGACTCTATTGATATCATTTATTCTTATTTATCAAGTCTGTATACAAATGCCTCTTAATATGTAGATTGAAATCTAAGCATAGGAGAATCCAACCCAGTTTCTTTATTGTTGGAGTGATCCATAAAATGTTCTTTTGGACAAATTTATAGCTTGCATTCTTTACTTGATTATTGAATGCTTTGTATTTTTTTTTGCATGATGATTAAATCACATGCATATAAATTTTATCAAATTATCCCGACAATGAAAATGCCTTGATGTCAATAGATCTCTTGATATTGACAGTGATCATGATGAACTAGACAAGAATGTATAGCATAGTCATAGTTGTGCTGAAATTGAGGTAATATAATAGTTGTTGTCAATTATTTGTCCCAATTTTTAATCATTCTTCATGCTTAAAATGTTCTTTTGGACAAAAATTTATAGTTTTCATATTCTTTAAGTTGTAATTTGATCTGTCCCAATGTTTTGTCATTCTTCTTGTGAACAAAAATTTATAGCTTTTGCATTCTTTACTTGACTTATATTAATTTTTGCATGATAATTAAACCACATGTAGAGCAATTATATGAAAATAGAATGAAAAGAAAAAGGCCTTATCAATAGAGCTCTTTGTAAAGCTGCATAACTTCATGTCAATGTTGATAGTGATTATGTTGAACTCGAAGAGCATGCACATGATATTCATAGTAGTAGTGGTGCTAAACTCAAGGTGAGTGCTATAAAACCATATGAAGGTAAGTACTATTCAAGTAAGTAATGGTTGTTTTATTATGTAAATAAGGGTAATCATTACCTATGTGATAGAAGTTGTTTAGAATAGTAATGATGTGTAATTAGCTAGTATACATAGATTATGGAAATAAGGGAGAACATATAACTTACATATGGAAGCTTAGATATTAATTTGTAATAAAGTGCATACATAAATTTCAAATAGTAGGAAGTTAATTTTTGTTTAATATGTCAGGTGCATGGTTTCAAGTTTCTTATTTCTAAAATATTAGGTATGTAAGAATATCAAATATTTTAGGTGTAATTTTGTTAAATATAATAGGATAAATACATAGGCCCTAACTCTACAATAGCCAAATATTGTGCCAAAAATTGTCACATGTTCTCCTGTAAAAGACCCTACAAATTCTCGAGTGAGAAGTTCTAAAAAATGTTGTAGTTTCTCAAAATAGGTAGCCCATCCAACCCTACTGAAGATGGCCCAGCTATCTAGGTCTCCTTACAACTGCCTATGGTCTGAGGGTTCCCTTCTCACTATTGAACCTCTCATTCTAGCTAGTTTATCTTTCTATCAGATTTTTCAAATAGATATCTCTTCAAAACACCCAATTTTACCTTTAAATTTCTACCTGTAGTGAAGCAAGTTTCTTCAATAATGGTAGTTTTGGTTGTAGGCTATAGCAATGTCTTGCTTAGGTCTTTTTGTGAATGATATATGATCTCAAAGTTGAAAATAACAAAATTGATTATTTTCTCCAATTGAATATGGGTGCAGTTATGGCATAATCATGGGCTTTCAATCTACATGCATAGATTATTATGTGATTGATTGCCCACAACATTATTCCCCCTCCATGTGAAGTTGCACTTGTCCCAAAATGACATGATATGTATAGGATGCAAAAAGATGGGACATGGTCATAATGAGGGTTTTGAGTCGTGAGTTGGCATAGCTCATGATAAGACTCGATGAATAATGTTTTAATGATTAAATATATTTTTTAATATAATGCATGCTATATTAAAAAAATTAAGTATTTTTTTAATCACTAAAAGATACATCATACCTTTATAACCATTTTTTCCTAGAGTTGTGGCATAGGAAATCTGCATGTGAGTGTTTGTTAAAATAGAAGCTTAGCTTGTTGTTTCCTCATGCAATTATTACTCTGGTAGTCATGATTTTGTTATATTGTTACCCTTGGGTAATTATGTGATTATAGTGTCATGTCCTTTAATTATGCCTTCAACAACCTGCATGCAATCATGATGACCTACAAAGCATCAGAGTAGTGGTCTTGTAGTGGTATGAGAGATTATTGCCATCTTTCTATAAGGTGGTTGATGTAGATCTTTATTTGTTATCCAAGTTAGATCTTTAATAATCATGGAGGAGGGTGGGTGATGACATTTGTTGCTCTTTATCTCCTCTGAATGAGCCTATTGATGGATTATTTCTATTCTATCTTACTCCTAGTAATGAGGGTGTTTGCTTATGGATTCTTTGTTTAGTGAAATTTTAATTTGGCAATCAGCATATTTATCAAACTTGAAACCTATGCTCTAGAAAGATCTCAGATCTCTCTTATTGGTAGAGTGAAATTATTTTACATGAAGTGATCAGAAGCTGAAAATGGTTCTTTTATATCCATGTAGTCATAAATTCTAGTCCACAACACTCCAAATAGAGATTTAAAGTGTATGCCTTTGTTAAAGCACTTAATTTATTATTCAAGGGTATGGTCATTCCTTAGAAATTTTTGAAGTTTCTGCTCTAATCTTCCTTCACTCCTCCTCTAGCTTATCTGGTGTCTTTCATGAATTTCTTAATATCCCATAGGCAAAACCATAGCTCATCATTTGTGAGGAATTAACCTGTAGCTACTAGAGAGGTGTATATAGGGGTTAGGATGTACCTGTAGAAACTATAGATTGAACCTGTAGCCACTACAAAGTTGTGCCCAGTGGTGAGGAAGGGCTCATAGCAACTACAGAATAACCTATAGCAACTAGAGGAATGGCACTTGTTATCCTTGTAGCATCCACATCTTCATGGCACATGATTGCTAACATATTGACACCTTATGTATCTAACATCCATTATGTATTAAATAGTGGGAAGTTAATTTTTGTTTAATATGTCAAGTGCATGGTTTCAGGTTTTCTATCATCATTTTCTAGTTTCTTATAAATATTTATCAAATGTTTATCTATGTGTTATTGAATGTTTTATATCTCAATATAATGTTTATTTTTTTTGTTTTTGCAAAAATGTATTGATAAACTCTAAGAAGGAGATAAATTTGGGGTGTTGGATCCATTTGATGGTGTTGCCATGGGCATTGGGTAGATTCACGTACTATCTATTGTACATGAAGTCAAATTGAAAGGAACAGGGTATGCAAATGTAAATATTTTAAAGGTCACAAGTAAAATACCCCTTGCTTATAAAGACAAAATAGATGGAGTTATCCATCTGAAAGAGAAAGAATGAACCTTCACATGGTGGTCACTAAAATATTTTTTTTAAATGACATAGTTGATATTTATCATGTATTAGTTGTTAGATAGCTTGGCCCACTACTTTATGTAGCATTTTGAATGTGTTGTTCAGGGATCTTTATCATGGTGTATTTACAAGAGTTGAAAACTCTTGGACTTTGACATTTTTATTATATATCTATATGAACATCTTACAATTCATCAAAATTGCATTATAATTTTTATTGTAGATTATCTTTTTTTTATCATGATGTTGAATCAATATTTTTACCATTGTTTCATAGAAATTAATAAAGTGGCCAATTTTTTGTCCAATGTAGTGATTGATCAATGTGAGGAAGAAATGATGGATAATGTTAATAAGAGCTGGGAGGATTGTCAGTCTTTTGATCAGATTAATTTTTAAATTGATAAATATCAATATTATATTGATTTTTTTTAAATCAATTTTAATGTTGATAATATAGTTTGTTTAAGTTTTTAATTGAGAAATATCAATATTATATTGATATTTAAAAATATATAAAAATATAATTTTATTATTGATAATGTGGTATTTTATTTAAATTAATTTTTTTAAACAAACTAATGTTGTCTCTGTATTTTTTAATATATAGCATTTTTATGATTTTAAATCTTTTCCAAAAGATTGTGAATTCATAAGAAAGTGATTAGTTGTTAGGGCAATCATTCTTTGGCTTTTCCCAAATGTGAAGGTTGATGTCATTTGAAGCTAGTAAAATGAGTTTTGTGATGATGCTAAGATGTGGAACATTCATGATTTGGAGTATTTATGTCATCTCTTTTCTCACGTTATGGATATTTATGCCTTACGATGGTTTTGGCATAGCATTTTGGTAGGACGGTTGATAGGCTTTTTGGTTTGGTGATGTTCAAGTTTAGGGTGTAGAAGAGATAGACAATTTTTGTTTGGAATTGGTTGGTTGGCCATTGGATTTTGACAAAGCCAAAAGTCATGAGATGGACTTTATTGGAATGGTCTCTAAGATGCATTTGTGGAATGTTTTTTGGACTCCTCTTGAAGTGGTATGAGATATCGATTTGGTGTTGGGTGTGGATTTTCTAGCATAGAGTCATCGAGTTAGATTCAATTCTAACTTATCCTCTATGTTTTCTTCTAATCTTTATCTGATTATGATGGATAGAGCCCAGATTTAAACAATGGTAGAATTTTTCATATGGCTAGAATTTGAGTTGGTAGAGGCTTTGGCATCGTTGCCGCTTGGGGCATTTCCTCTTTTACCATTTTCAAAGAGAGGCTATTTGGGGTTTATCCCACTCAATATATTATAAGATCTTGAGTTTCGATTCCTAACTTTGATTGATTTTGCCAAGGACGTGGAATCAACTTGTAGAGTGCAGTTGAAGTTGGAATAAATGCAGGGAGTCAATTTGCCTTCTGTTGAAGATATTTTGAAACCCATTCCCAACTTGGTAGATTGGAGGGTGACAAAGCATGATAAAGATAGGGTTAATGCAATTAAAACATTGGGTAAAGGAGTGGTGAGAGGCTCTTTTATGTCTCCACCCTGGTGGAAAGGCAAGTAGAAGGAGCATGAGGAGGTAGCTAGTAAAGTACAAAAAAGACTATTTTTTTCAGCCTATGAGCAATCTGTAGGTGTTCAAAATGATAGCAAGATGATGGCTTTGAACCATTTGAAGTCAAGCGAGAATCTTGTGGATTTGGGTGCAAAATTAGGTAGTTCAATTGAGGAGCCAAAGAAAAAGAAAATTTGCACAAATCAAAGGAAGCTTATGGAATTAGTAATTCTAGAATAGTTGGTTAGTTTGTTGAATTTTCACTGTTAATAGTCATTAAATTAGTAAGATAGTAATATAAATATGTATGTATCTAATGATGCTTTGGTATTATTTTGTTCTACTAATAGATCAGTCATATGCCTCAGCATGGAAGGATGCTAAGTCAAATTAGTTTGTTTTTGTTAAATCTTTTTTGTCAAAAGGCTTGAGACCCTTATAATTATCAAGTATTGAATAAAAATATATATTTATTTATGCATTATACAGTTTATGGTATTTAATAAATTATTCATATCATATAAATGAAAATTTACTACTAAACTAGTAAATATAATGATTATGCAATTAATAAAAAATGTATCAATATACTACTAGTTGACAAAAATTAGTGAATAAAAACAATTAAATAAACTACCAAATGATGGCAACTAAAAATTAAAATTACCAAATTTAATATCAATTAATGGAAATTAGTGAATTAAAATGATTAAATATACTACTAATTGATGTCAATTAATAATTAAATTGACTAAATATGCTACCAATTAACAAAAATTAGAGAATAAATATGACTAAATATATGACCAGTTGATCACAAAATAATGATTAAAATGACTAAATATACTACCAATTGATAAAAATTAGTTAATATAAATGATTAAATATATTACCAATCGATGAAAATTAGTGAATAAAAATGACTAAATATACTACCAATTGACGGTAATTAATAATTATAATAACTAAATAAATGACTACCATGACTAAATAAATGACCAATTAACAACAATCAATGAATAAATATACTGCCAAATTGATCAATCAAAACAACCAATAAATGACTAAAAATGGTTTAGTCATAAATTTAGTCACGTTATAAATGACCAGCAATAAACTACTAATGGTCACGTGACCAAGCTTAGTCATTTATATCCAATTTTTTATAGATTTTTTAGTCATTTATTTTTGTTTTTCTACTAGTGATCATCAGATGAAACACAACATAATTGAATATAGAAAGTAATTATATTTATCCAACCATAGTTGGTATAAACTGTTGTTGTTGAAGGAGCAGCGTCAGGCTCCCACTTCCAGCCCAACTTATTGTATTATTTAAGACATAATTTGTTTGGTGAAGGCCGACATGGAAATTGAAGAGATGTGTTTCTTTACTCTCACTTGTATATATAGAGAGTGATTTCTCATTGTTCAATATAAGGAGAAATATACTTCATAGGGCAGAGTAGACTTCTAAGGAGTAGATCAACTTATTTTAAGAGCAAATCAGATTTATCAAGTGTGATCTTATTCTTTGTGCTTCAAGAACTGAAGCCATACTTGTAGTCCTTGGATTTGGCCATTGTAAAGCATATTATTGTTCTTATCATTCAATATATAAGAGATATATTGTTGCTAGATTTTTCCCTTCAAGTTGGAGGGTTTTCTCAAGGTATATTGTTGTGTTCATTGTTCATTGTGTTGCATTTTCTTATTGTTTCAATTCTAATAATAAAACTAACATAAACATACAACCAATGTTTTCAATATGTGAATAAGTAAATAATTATATTTTATCAAGGCTAATGTTTCAATAATAAAAAATACCTTACAAGATACAAGGTTCCACGAAGCATGAATTCTTGAATTTCAGTATCTATGGCAATCTCAAGTGGTCTCTAAAGAAGTACTATTGTGAGGAGGGGGAGCATCATCTAAGATATTTTCTACACTAATCACAGACCATCAATCTCTCACATAATCTCCCATCAAATAATATCTCTCCCTTACGGATGAGTAAATAGTGATGGTGCATAAATCTAGAGAGACAAGCTAGTACATGTGTGCTGTATGATTTCTAAGAATATGAAGTGTACCATAAAGAAATATATTATAGCATGATATTGTACAAACATATAAATCATAAATATGAAATGACAATATCTAACATTACTTTGGCTAAAGTTTTCAATAGTTATTGATCTCTAAGATTAGTCAAATTCATACACACCACTTGATTGGATTATCTTTATCTAGCATTGGTGATAGCTAGTAAGTTAGTAAAGTCAGTCCCACTAGTTGTTTAGTACTAACAATATGAGATTTGGTTAATATAAATATAACCAACAAATTCATATAGATTACTTCCTACTAGCAGGCATAAAACATGCTAAATATAAGAATAATCAATATACATACATTTAGCCCATCAAACATATGAATGAATCTCCACTATTTTATTTTTCACATAAATAATAAGCATAACAAATATAGTTCATATCAACCAAGTATAATAAATATTTATACTGCATATTCTAATTTTTGTAAGTAGATTCAACATAATACATTCTATGATAAGCACTAAAATCATAGTCCATTATTTTTATGTACACATTACTCAATTTCAAATAGTCAATTATAATAAAGAAAGTCATAATTATTACGACAATATGATCTTTAGTTTAAATAACTTGTTATATTTTTAAGAGGCTTTATGTATATATAAATAGTGTTATATACTTCAGGAATCTATGATTTAATTTTTAACAGACAATAAACTACAAATATAAGCACATTTATGAATGTACTAATATATACTATGTATGTATATGCACTTGTACATATTAATATAATCATAGTATGCACTGCACACAAGTTGATTTTTCAATTAATATATAAATAGTATATGTAAATGTCAACATTCATTTATAATTCTAAGTAAAGACTTCTTATGATTTCAACAATCATTATAATCCTCTTATTCACAAAATATATTAACGATTTACTATAAGATATTAATATTCCTAGAATATTAATGAATAGATTATTATAGTTAATAGACTATTTATATCCATATCAAATTACCATCTAATTATAACATTCAAATACTCACACGATTTTTTATAACAATCTATGCATATTACCTTATATATATTTTGTTACAAGTTTGACTCTGTTGACTTATTTTACATAAAACTCTTGTACTTTAAAATGCATTTTCAATGTTTACAAAGAGTTAAATACTTCAAACCAATAAATGTCTACAATTGTATTATCATTGAAGAATTAATTAGATCTATGCTACATGGCTAAATGATAATAAATTAGTAATCATCTTACCTGGATAACCATATGAAACCATGATACAAGGAAATCTATGCTTACAATAAGATTCTATATTACCAATTCATATAAAAAATTATATTAAATCTATCATTATACTTAGTATTACCTGATAGCTATTGTAAGTTCTATGTTTTAGATGACTTTGATATTTCTAGCGACCAATACATAAAATATATCATTAGTATATTTCTATGTTTTAAATATGTCATAAGATGATATTCAATACACTCTGATAACCTAGTAACCACAAAATATTTAGTTCTATGCTTACAATAATATAACAATATACCTCGTAACCAATAGCTATTATAGACAAGCTCTGATACTGGGTGATCTATGTGCCATGTAGTAGATAACAATATAAGTGTTTAGTACAAATTACTATCCTCATAACATTAAACACTCAGCCCATTCTCATATAGTCATGCGGGTTACATAGTTTGTTGTATTTATTCTAATTAGATCGTTGATGAATATATATATTCCTCAAACTCTAATTAATATTTATTTTATTCCTTAAGCATTGATAATTTAACTAATATAGATCATTGATTAATATATATCACTATATATGTATGTCATTATTTTTATTACGTTGAATATACACACAACCATATATACCTTCTTATAGTTTGGATGATAAACTATACATAGTTATATATTTTATCGATTCATTCATATATGTGTGTCATTATTTATACTTTTACAGTTTACCATACATTTTACAGTTTTTTATATATACATAGTTCGATGTATGAATAGTTTAATATGTGTCACTGTAAATAATAATATACTTACATCATTATTTTGACACAAGATATAAACTTGTATCATGGATTTAATAGCAAATACACACGGCTCATACCAATACATCTTCACTGTATTTAAAGGATGAACATGTACACAGATTGTCATAACATTTCACACATATAGTCTTATGTATCATTTCAATTTAATATGCATAGAATATATTTCTATGATTCCACATAAATAACATTGCCTACTTGGTAAAAGCTTGAGATGGCATGATCAGATTATCTTCCTTCTTTTCTTTTGCATTTCATTCTGATCTCTTTCTCTCAACTTGTCATGCCCCTTTTTTCTTCTCCAATTCCCTTCTTTATCCTTCCATGTCACCCTTACTTTTCTTACTTTATTTCTTTTTGGAATGACTTTCCTCTTTTTTTGTCTAAAGTTTCAATTTGCCCCAAAGCAAATAAAACTAAAAATCTTTATTTTATTCCCTTTATAATGTTTTTCCTATTTTTTTTATAATTTTTCCCAAGTATGAAACCAAAATATATATCTTCCCCAAACATTAACTATTGTTTTTATTTTTTTTATTTTTAACTATAATACAATTACTAATTATAACACAATTCAATACAATTGCCAATTACAATAAAATTGTTATATTTGCTACAAACATAATAATGATAACATCATGATTTTAATAGTAACCGGACTAATATAAATTCTATTATATTCTTTTTTCAAAATGGTAAATTGTATGTCTATTAACCTAATCACAATAGTATTATAACAACATAATCATTATGTTATTACTATGTTATATAGACTCTATATCTTTTGTTATCCTCATATATTAAGGCATATATTGACATTCCTGAATATCTTATGGTAACAAGATAATATATTAAAACATTGCAAAGACATTATGGTTAGTCTATAAACCATAGCAATTTGATACTATTCACGTAGATTTACGTTCTCATAAATATTAACAATCATGACAAAATCACATAGTAACATTATACATCTAAATCTAATTATAACAATCACAATGCAATCACACAAGGTTAATTTAACATAAGCATTAAACTGAGCTAACACATAACTAATCATACATAAATAATTATCTAAATATAGATAACAACAAAAATATACTAGCGCTAACCATCCAAACTATGCATATAATGAATGTCATTAATGTGGTGTATGCATGGGTTCTAGCTATTCATTTATCATCCTCCAACACCTCTATCTATGTCACGTTCTTTGATGATGCTCTTCCTCCATCATGATCTAATGAATGAATCTATCCTGCATCAAACTCACAATAAAAAGGTAGTCTATAACATCGTGACATATATCATAGAATACTATTGAAATAATAAATCAACATGATCATAATGTAAGAATATATAATACAACTAACTCATAGCAATGAAATCATGAAATCAAAGAAACATACAATTGTCTCATAATACAAAATGACTTACAACTTAATCAAATAAAAATTCTAACCATAAAATGCATGGATAATCAAATGAATTTTCTTAGTGACAAATTGGGATGTAACGAAATCACTACAAAAAAAAATTAAGATAGAAACAAAATGTTCAACATGTTCTTAAAAAGTGAAAACTTAACTAAAGAAATGTATCTAATTCTATTGTATTCCATAACTATGTGCCCTATAATTATTTTAAAAAGACATCTAGTAGACATGGGAACATGTTTTTTTAATTGGTGTTCCCAAGCTCTTTTATGCAAATATAGATACATAATACATTCTTGATGCATATTCAGTTGCAACATATTGCACCTCTTATTTGACTATATTAGATCGTAGATTAATGATTTTTTTTTCTAAAATGTGAAAAGAACTATTGAAAAATAATGAAATTAGATTCCAGTTCATACAAAAACTTGGTACCACTCTCCTTAACTACCAATAAATGTCTAGCCAACAAGCAATGCACATAGTATTGTCATTTCCATTGCATTATATCTCAAGGAAAATAATTATTATAAACACATCACCATTGTAACATAGAACATTAATTTTGAAAATCCATAAATTTTTAGCACAAGAACATCATGATTCTAAAAATATAATGTGTGCTTATGTGACTATCAAATACAATGGAAGACCAAAATCTATAGAACATGTATGCTTAGTAGAATATGCATCATACTATATTAGAACAACTAAAAATATGAAGAGCAAAAAAAAGCCATAAATAATATGCCATGTGAGGTATAATAAACATATTGACCATGAAAACTAATACAAGGAGAAAATGATGTTGTTCATACCATATCGAGAGCCAGAAGTATCATTGAAAAAATATTTTAAAACTTGGCTCTCAGCTTACCTCGCACATTTTAAATTCATAGAAAATACAAAGACAAATGTGGGGTGACATTGACATTGTTGCTACGCATATGCAAAAAAATAAAAATGTGATATTTGATATTGGCAATGATAATGAGTTTGATGAATGTTTTGCTAACAATGACAAATATGATATCATTGCTAATATGAATCATATTATAAATAAGAAAACAAGAAATGCCCAATGACAAAGTAAATTTGAAATATGTAAACAACCATTTATGATAATCAAAGAAGACTACTTCAATTCACAAAAGAAATTGAATTCAAAGCAATAGAAAATTGTTACAAATGTTACAACAAGAAAACATCTTTATCCAAATGAAACTATTCACTTGTTTTTAGTAGGAGGAGATGGAACAGGAAAGACATATACAATAAAATTAATATACCAAGCATTATGTCATTTCTACAATAGATAACTTAATAGTGACCCTCTCAAAGTGAAAGGAATTATCATTACATATACTAATAAAGCTACATACAATGCAAATGGTGCAACTACTCACTCTATTGTCTAAATGCCATACTATATGTGAAAAATACTTCCATAAAATTTAAACACTCTATATATTGTGACCAAAAAGTATGAGCAACTTCATGTAATACTTATTGATGAGGTATCTCTAATAGGCAGTTGTGTGCTTTATAACATAGACAAAAGACTCTGTCAAATCATACACACACTGACAAAGCCATTTGGAAATGTAGATGTCATTTTCTATGGTGATTTCTACTAGGCATAACCTATTCAAGACAATTGGATATTTAAATAACCTAAAATTCATACTGAAAAAATACCATACACATTTTGGGTTGACAACGTCAAATTATTTCAACTACAACAAGTTATGAGACAACTAGATATTGAATTCGCTTTAATTCTGAAACATATAAGAACTAACAATGCAACAACAACAAACATTGAGTACTTGAACTATCATTGCCATAGAGCTCCTCCACTTGACCCAACATTCCCATAGCTATTTCATAGAAATAAAGATGTTGAAATTCATAAATGAAAATATCAAGAATGACTATACTAGCCAATAAAATAACTTTATATATATATATATATATATATATATATATATATATATATATATATATATATATATATATATATATATATATATATATATATATATATAAAGTTATTTTATTGGCTATATATATATATATATATATATATATATAAAGATGTTGAAATTCATAAAAATAAAATGCTCAATATTTTAATTTTGCAAGGAGAATCATATACACTAAATGCAATTGACCATATACAAAATGACAATATCAAGAATGACTATACTAGCCAATAAAATAACTTTATATATATATATATATATATATATATATATATATATATATATATATATATATATATATATATATATATATATATAAAGATGTTGAAATTCATAAAAATAAAGTGCTCAATATTTTAATTTTGCAAGGAGAATCATATACACTAAATGCAATTGACCATATACAAAATGACAATATCAAGAATGACTATACTAGCCAATAAAATAACTTTATATATATATATATATATATATAGTGGAATTGACCATTGGAAATTAAAATACGCATGATGGCTTAGTGAATGTTGCAGATGGAATTTTTCAACATTACACTAGCACAACTCTTGACATCGTATGGATACAATGCCATGAAACTAATGCAGGAAAATTACAATTAGAATCAATGAAGTGTTCATACACTAATGAAATTGACAAAGCATGGACTCGTATAACAAGAGTTACAAAAATAATAGTTGAAAATAAGAAAATAAATATACAAGAACAATTTCCTATACAAATAACATGTGGAATAACAATTCATAGATCATTAGGGTTAAAAATGAATGGTTTAGCTTTTGAACCCCATGGAGTAAAGAAGCATGGCCTTATTTAAACTGCACTATATTGAGTGAAAATTGTTGACTCGTTGTATCTAATGCATAGACTAACCAACTAGAACTTTGTAGTCTCAGACAAAGTGTGTATGGAAATGCAAAGACTTTTAAACACTGCACAATGGAATTTACTATATGATCTTACCCACAAAGTCTCTAATTACTTCAACATATGTCTTTTGAACACCAATAACTTACAATTTCAATTATAAAATATAGTACACAATTACTAGCTCATGGAAGCAATTGTGTTATGCCTACAAGAAACTTAAACAACAATAACACCAAATAGCAAAGTATTCACTAACAAAATCAATTATTTTGGTGCAATGAATATTCATGGTATCTTAACATGTTGTAGCAAAATAACTTTACAGCAAAGCACACAAACGTTTACTACAAAAATGATAGAAATAATCATAATTGAGTTACTTCTTTTAAGAATATCAAATATCTATTTGGGGCCAAAGGCTCCTCTTATAGACCTGTTAACATTTATAGGAAAAATTACTTCAACTCTACAGCCAAACATGAAAATGGTTATATTTGGGGATCTCAATATTGACATGATGCAAAGCTAAGGTGCCTAACAACACTTGCATCACTTTATAGAAAACCACAATTTGTTTCTAGTTATAAGTGCAAAATCAAAAGAGGCAGGTACCATGATAGACCAATTTTGGATAAATATCAATAAATAAAAAAATATGTTCTAATTTGTTTCATGCATATTGGACTAATCACAATACAATTTTGATTGCATTCGACCTTATTGAATAAAAAAAATAGGCTATACGAGCATATATTACCAAGTAAATTGGAAAATGTAGTGACAAAAAACACAAAGAAAAGGTATTCACATTGCCAATGTCTATATGCATTTGATTTATGTAAATTGCATGCATTCATACACATAAGCTTAACAAAAGAATGCATAATTTATGTATACTTTTTATGAACACCTAGGTCATGCCATCAAAGATGGAATAACGAACTAAAATTGAACATGCCAAAAATAACACAACCAAGTCAAAAATAAGGTATGTATTTACAATTTGTTTGTTTCAGTCACACTTTGTTGTTAAACACAAACTACATGTACTTATAATATGCATCCATATTTTAATGATAGTGGTTCAACTATCAAATAAATCGATGCAATCAAGCAAACAAAAAGGTATGCATTTATAATTTGGATACTTCAATCATAGTCTCCTTTGAAATAGAAATTAAATTTGCAAGACCAGATTATTGGAAAATCCAAATGAATTTTTCCAAGTGTGGATCTTAATTACAAAAGGATAAAAATTTTAAAGAGATTATTATGTCATCACACATGACTAAACACCATTTAAAAAATAACCAAATTCATTAAACACATATTAATGCTTCAATTTATTTTTTCTATCTACCAAGGAAATCATAGATGGATTCATCGGTCACCAATGTGCTTGTTGTGCTTTAAAATGAATTCAATGCACGTTCAGATGAATGAGTAGATTATAATTAGTTTCAAAAAAAACATGATTTCACAAGTACCCAAGGGAACAAATAATAGATGTTAACGACTATAAAAAACCTTAAAATGATTCTAGCTAACTGTCAGTAAGTAATATAGATTATGAGGAAATGATAGTCAGAAAAAAAACATATTCAACAGTTGCCCAAATGCATTAGGAATTTTGGATTTAAATCTAATTTTGATCTCCTAATTCATTTGTTCTTTAAAGGTAGCAGAGGCATAAGCTTGTATTGATATCTTAGAAGATCATTTCTTCTAAAAATTATTTTCTTTGTTCTCATGATTGCAGCAGGTTAATGAAAAATTTGCAAAGAAAGCTATCGAGTCATTTGTCATTTGTATAGAACATTCAAAATTAATATCTCTAGATGTTTTTATAGATAAATTTATTTAAAATATCTGTACTAATTAATGGAGTTTTATGAGCAATAATACTTTATTTAGATTTTGATTATTAATTTTATTTTTCTATTATATTGATATTAGAAACAAACATGCTTTTGCTCTTTTGAATTGATGTATTTATCTCCTAGGATATTCCTATTGTACAAAAAGAAATTATAAAACTAATATAAGCAAATTGACACAAAATGTTATTTGATACAACTCGAAGAAGTCAGAGAATATGCCACTAATAATTGATGACATAAATAACTATAGAAGTGGAGAATCCTTCTAAGGAGACATTCTTGTCATATACAAGACAATCCTTGATAGGCAAAAGGCAAAAGAGCTACTCAGAATTGACATGATAGATGAAAAATGCAAAATGACAATAAATTTAAATGTACAAGATCCATGGATAAAAAATATGAAAATAATCTTCAGCCACATAATTCAATATCTATCAAAAACTTCACAATTGTTCCAAAAATTAACTACAACAAAGGTGATTCAGACTCCATACTCCTAGTAAATGACAACACTACAATAGAATGCATTGACCAAGTTTGCTTACAACACAAGTTCATTCCAAATTCCATGATTCACCAAATTTTAAGTAAGACAAAGCACTACACCACGGCTATAATAGTAGCCATCTATATATCTTCACTAAAAATGAGTAACTAGCTCATTATGGACATAACAGATGAAAACTCGCCAAGTTTTGACACAGCAAAGGTAAGCCAATATTCATATACTATAATTTTACTACTAGAAACACATTGCATGTTCCCCTCCAAAAGAATAAACCCTTTTGTTTTCTCCAAATGGAAGGTGTATTTGTTCCAAATACTCGTACATCAATATAATGAAATTAAAAAATATATATGGAAGAAAGAACCAACTATTTACCTCTTCAAAAACCTATCAAAATGGAGTGAGATAGAAGATAGAACACTACAAAACATTTAGTCTACATTCATCACTTGCATCAATGCCAAAAGATATCTTCAGCATCTACAAACCCTACTTGACACAACAATTGAGGTACATTAGAAATAAAATGCTATATCAGTTCCTATCTACACAACAAATGCCACTAACAAAATCCATTATTCTTGCCAAAGTAGGTGCAAGGTACTTTGTCCATTACAAAAGCATAATTCACCCCATTTGAACCTATTTGCATGAATTGCAATCTCGTGGTAGACTACTTTAAGCCCATGCAAGAAACCACAATATATGGCAACAAATGTAATAAGGGATGCCCATACTTCTATTTGCATTAGATGTTATGCAACATAAGAACTAATGATAACAATAACCTGTAATGCATTGTAAAAAATCAAGTGCTTAATTAGTTATTTCCAACACTAAGGGTCCAACAACATATGCAGAGTATCTACAAAATAAAGAAAACATAATTCAACCATTATTAGAACTAAGCATGCAAGGCATTTTCAAAATCGACAAAAATAATCTCATTAGACATATTTTTCTACAAATATGTATGCAACTCCTTGACAATTTACCCTTTGAAAAATCTTCAAATTTGTCATGACAATTTGTACAACGTATACTCAAAGCTGAATTGCAAATGTTACAAAACTTTGGTTGTCTCAACAATGCAACCATGCAAACTCAACCCAAACCACAAAATCCCCATGCTTCTAAAGGTAATTACTCTTTACACCATACTTTACTTCTAATTTTACATCTCCTTTGAAATAATAATTGAAATTTTATAATTATTATTTAAATTAGCTTTAAATAAGCCCACACAAACAATAGAAGCAAAAGCTTATTGTTATCATTTTCAACAATTACAATCCAAATATGTTATTTAAGTCTTCTTCATTTCAACGAGATGCATTTTCATATTTTATTTCTAATTTCAAATATTGATCTTCCCGAGTCTACTCAATGTGTAAACCTTGTTCTTGATTGTGCAAAGAACTTTAGTGTATAAAATCTACACATAACTTAGTGTGAAGTCGAGATTTTTAAGAAAAACATGACTACTTTAGATTTCACTCATGATTCATTCTTGAGACTAAAATAAAAAGATATTTAAAATTTATGAGAAAAATGAACTTTTTTAGATTAAAATATGTAGAAATAAAAATATTTAAATTAATTATTTTATTATTATTTATAAATAATTAGTTTTATTTTCAATAACTTTTTCATATATATACTTATTACTTTATAATAAATATTTTTGAAGTGATATTATTAATTTTAATGATGGTTATAGATGTGTAGGCCAACAATAAATATGTTTAGATTAACGTTTATACTAAAGATTTAAATAAATTATAGTTTCATTATTTATAAATAATTTATTTTATTTTAGATAATTTTTTATATATGCATATCACTTTGTAATAAATATTTTTAAGATCATATTATTAGTTTTAATGATCGTTATAGATTTTTTATATAATAATAAATATTTTTAAATAAAAAATTGTAACAAATATTTAAATAAATTGTAAATCATATTTAAATAAATTATATTTTCATAACAAAAATTTAAATAAATCGTATTTTTATTATTTATAAATAATTAATATTATTTTAGATTTTATATATATATAGGTCATTAACAAACAACTTTTAAGTATTAGACCTTTCTAAAGTGTATAATAGAGTTGATTAGGTGTTTCTCTTTAAAATGCTCAAGCAGTTTGGTTTTTCAGAGGATTGAATTCAATGGGTAAAAGGATGTATTACTTTAGTTTCCTTTTATGTTATTGTGAATGGCACACTTTCCAAGACCTTTTTAGCTCCTTGAGGGATGCGACAAGGAGATCCTTTGTCTCCCTATATGTTCATCATTATGGTTGAAAGCTTGGGTTGAATCATAGCCAAAGGGAAAGAAGACAAACTATTGAAGGCATCACATTGGCTCATGGTCTTGAGTCTATGACCTATTTGCAATTTGTGGACGATTCCTCACTTATGAGGAAAACCACAAATCATGAAGCCTCCAATTTCAGCAAGAAGTTGCATCTCTTTAATAAAGTAACTAGGCAGATTATCAATGATGATAAATCTAAAATCTTCTTCTTCCACACCTCAGCAAGACAAGAAGCTATGATTTTGGATAAGCTCCACTTTAGAAAATTTGAGTTGTCGGTTACACATCTTGGAATCCCCTTGAAGCATAACCAATTATTAGAATGGGGTTGGCTTATGAACAGATTGAAAACTAAAATTTTAAATTGGACTCACAGATGGCTTTCTATAGGAGGAAGAATTACGTTAATCAAAGGAGTGCTACAGGGTACTCTGATCTTCTCCTCGATCCTCCATGTTCCTAAAGCTATATTCATGGATATTGATTGCATCTGCTAGCAATTCTTATGGAGAGGACTGCAACTCACCGAAAAATGGTCTTTAGTGAAATGGGAAATGTTTTGTCTTCATAAGCATGATGGAGGTCTTAGCTTCCACTTTGCCTAGCTTAATGGTCAAGCGTTGGCTACAACATTTTATTAGCATCTTCTTAATTTTCGTTCCCAACTTCGGGTGAAATTCTTAAGGGCTAAGTATATAAAAAATAAACCTCCTGATCAGCAGGTTCATTTGTCTTTGTCCTCCTGAGCCTCCCCTATTATGGCGGTTCTTAAAACTAGTGAGGTTATGATTATAAAAAACTCTTTGGATCATTAATAATGGGAACAAAGCTCAGTTTTGGATAGATTCTTAGGATGGTCATCCCCTTCTTATCAAGCAATATCCCGAGTGTTACGGAAGCATGGATCAGCGTCACCAACACAATTGGATATTAGTTTTCAATTACTTCAAATGTTCCAACATAATTTGGAAATTTGGAAGGGAATGAATTCCTCCTAAAAAATGGTTAGCCCACATTCTGTAGCAATTCAGTGACCAACTACTCTCTAATCTCACTGAGCATGACCTCTCCTGCAGTGATGAGGAAGATGTGCTTTCATGGGGCAATGGTAGATTAGGAGAGTACATTGTAGTGGAAGGTTATCGCTCCCTTTCACAATCAGCAGACCAACCTCTTCATTACATCTTCAAATACTTTGGATTCACCAATTGTGGCCTAAAGTCGAGTTCTTCATATGGTTATTTCTCCATGGTAGAGTCCTCATAGGTGATCAATTATTTAAACAGGGGTTCAATAATCCCTTCAGATGTGTTTTATGTTGCAATAATGGGGAAAACATGTCTTGTTTATTTTTCTCGTGCCCCTTTAGCACCAAGTTATGGCAACTTCTTACAAACCTCTTCAACATAACCTGGATTGGCTTATCTTCCATCTTTCAACCTCGTCAAAAATGAAAAAGAATCTTCCACCTTGACAATTTCTCTAATCAAGTCCTTTGGATAGGGGTGTCTCTCCTCATGTGGAACACATGGAAGGAACATAATTCCAAAATTTTGAATCTAAAGGTCACTGATATCTCATGGATTTGGCTCCATACGATCAATAACATCAGAGAATTTGTTACTCACTTCCTAAAGCACGCTTGTAATATTCATCAGAAAGGAGCACTAATTTTACAAAAACTTCTTATTTTGTCTTCTCAATCCAGCCTGCAGCCCACCTCCAAGGATAAGGATCATGTTGTTCTTCCCGTCCATGGCTTCAATAGAATTTACACTAATTGAGACTCCAAGGAAAACCTAGGCAACGCGAGTATAGGAGGCTATCGCTGGGACCTCAACGAATCCACCGCCTTCTTTTTTTCTATCAGAATAGGTACCAACACCAATAATAGCATTGAAGGGCAAGCCATCGTTGAAGGCTTTAGTGAAGCTTGGAAATTGGATTGGAAACACATTCAATTGATCGGTGATTCAAAAATATGGATTCAAACGCTATCTCAGTTGCATATTCACATTCCTAAACGGTGGAGGATGAATCGACTTTTTCATAAAACCCATCATCTTCAAAGAAATTTCGATAGAATTTTATTCATGCACACTTCAAGGTAGTTCAATAAGGTGGTTGATGCTTTATCCAATTGGACTCTTGA
The DNA here is from genome assembly GCA_037957365.1 of Torreya grandis. NCBI lineage: Eukaryota > Viridiplantae > Streptophyta > Pinopsida > Cupressales > Taxaceae > Torreya > Torreya grandis. The sequence continues at coordinate 1,543,077 of JARHVA010000322.1, forward strand.
CCACTCCAACTTGAAGGGTTATGGTCTTCCTCGCTTATGGTGGCCTTCTCATCTCAGAGAAGTGGTTTTGCTCATGCTTGCCTTAGATGACAATCTAGTAGACAAATCCATCGATAGTTAATTGGTTCCATTTTGGTTTTTCTCTTCAGTATGATGGCAATTATTGCTCAAATTTTCTAACACTAGATAATTAGCGTCCAACTTTAATCAAGTTGGTTGTGTGTTGGTTATTCCTTTGACCTCGATTGTTTGCATAAACCTTAAATTATTAGTTTTGTCAGTCTATGACCAATACATACACGATCCGATCACTGATTTTCTTAAAATTAAGCATCCTTTTAAACATGCCGAAAGAGGCAGGCCAGATATAAACCATGAACGAGTAAAGATAAAAGTTTTGTTTGTGTCCCACACGGAATGAGTATTAATTCTCTTAACCAATCCGAAAAAATCTTAAATACATTTAGATTTTTCCAAATTGGAACCTAACTGAATTACACAGATGTAAGCATCTCTACCATGTCTCGGAAACTGCTATAACTTATTCATAGCTTGGTATTTCTACAACGTACGCCCTCTAACACGGATTCATCAATGTTGCTATAGGCAATGTAATCACAACCAGCAAAACAGCTGACTAATTTTTTTTATTTATGTATACATAAATTCGTTCTTGCATCAAATCTGTCAATCCACAGCTACAGGACAAAGATAATGTCCATAAAATCATGGATATTCGACACCTAATCATAAATTGAGTTTACAGGAGAAGGATGGGAGCGGCTAACGATCATATCAAGCTGTTACTTCACAGTTAATGTCGTATTTCAGAGCTATACATCTTTACAACGGATGCTTCATATCAAAAATAATCAAAGTGAGGAGGCAACCGTTGCTGTTGGTAAATGTGGGGGCTCTTTTTAGCGAGGAGGCTTCTGAGATGAAGGGCAGGAACCTCGGGAGGCGAAGTGGACCGAATGAGAGCCCAATTAATCCCCTTGAAGAACGGATGCCTCTTTATATCGGCTGCCCCGCGATTCGAACCCAGTCGGTTGCGGGGATCCTTAACCAGCAATTTCTTTACGAGATCCGTGGCCGCATACCAGGCGTCGGTATCAGATGGAGATCTAAGATCTGGGAAGCGCAGGGGCTGAGCCAGGATGTTGAGCAGCGTGATCTCGTTGTTGGCGCCCTTGAAGGGCGTTGAGCCGTAGAGTAGCTCGAAGATGAATATTCCCAGGGTGTACCAGTCTACGCTACTGCCATGCCCTTGCCCGGAGATTATTTCCGGCGCTAAGTATTCGTGAGTTCCGACGAAGGATCCGGACCGCGCTTCCTTGGGCTCCGTTACGAGCTCCGGGAGGCTCTGCGCTTCGCTGCCGTTCTGCCTTCTGGTCTTGTTTTTGGTGGTCGATGCGGAGTGCAAGAAGCACGAGATCACGGGTTCGATACTGCTGCATGTCGGAGGGTGACGAAAAGCTGTAGCAGGATGCGCATGAGGACTCTTTAATTGTAAAGTCAGAAGGGCGTCGCATTTCAGGGAGAGATCGAAGTCTGAGAGCATGATGTGACCGTCTTCCCTGACGAGCACATTTTCGGGCTTCAGGTCTCTGTATATCACTCCCATCATGTGCAGATACTCCAGCGCCACCACTACTTCAGCCGCATAAAACCTGAAACCTCCGATATTATTATATCCAGAAAACACTAAGAAACAGTTAGGAGCATTTATGTTGCAGTAGAAATAATTTGAATAAAAACAAATATAACATTTACTTTCATAAACATTATCAGTGTCCATTGATTTGGACATTAGGAGCAAATGGGCATTTTCAATCACGTATAGTAAAAGAGACTTGTCAATTCAAGCAGAATCGAGAAAGGAATATCAAATTTTATAACGTCTGGAAACACTATTTCTAGACTATCTGTCGGTAGGAAAAACGACAGCGGTCAATTTATATATCATCTGGAAAATGTGTTTGTTTGTACATAAATAATTGCATAACATCTACAGTGTAAAATATATAACAGTCAATTTATATACAATCCAAAATTGTGTGCATAAGTGAATTGCACAGGTATCTACAATATAAAATCAACAGCAGCCTATTTATATATGATCAAGAAATATGTTTACTTGTACGTAAATAAGCTGCACAGATATCTGTAATATAAAATCAACAGCAATCAATTTATATACAATGAAAAAAATATCTTTGTTTGTGTATAAATGAATTGCACAGATATCTACAAGAATCCTGAAAAAATGTTTATTTGTACATATAAAATCGACAACAGTCAATTTATATACAATCTGGAAAATATATTTACTTGCACAAATAAATTGCACGGGCATGGGTAAGTTACGGGTTCAAAACTCTTGCCACTTCCTCGGCAGAACGTGCCTGCAACTTAGTCTCAACTCAAAAATGGTATCTAAACAAAGCAACAGCCTCGCATGTGATGAGGTTTCTTTGGTTTGGAGAGTGGAGACCGTTTATTTTAAAAAATAAATACTCAGTACACATGGATGAGACTAGAGAGAGTCATGAGCAGTGATTTAGGTTTAAAAAAATCGAGAGCAGACAGAATGAATCTATCATAAACAATCAAAATTGGAATTGATTTGTTTTTTAATCAAAAGCTAAAGGAGGAAGGATTGTTTATTGATATAATGAAAATGTACAATGTGATGCTGGTTATTGCTGATTTTTTATTTTTTTATTCTAATTGTAGCCGACAAATAGTTCTGCCATAATGGAGGTTCGTAGTAACAAGAATGTTCTCCTGTAATGGAGATTCATAGTAACAATAATGTTCTCCTACAGTGGAGGTATAATAATAAGAATGTTTATATCTTGAATCTTGATTGCGAAGTTTGTTAAATTTTTCGGGGTTTAAAATTTATAGCAGAAAAGTTAGCGTCCAGAAAAGATTAGAAATTTTATAATATTAATAAAATAATCTTGTATTAAGAAGTGATATCACAGAACAATTTTATTTAGTTCATTAAAATCTTTCATTCATGCATACCATATTCACACTGAAAATAACATTGAATTTTTGATTTGAACGATGATAAAAAAAAATTCTGGAAAACAATATAAGTGTTTGTGATGTAAACCATACTTACACACATTTTTCCATTTTGGTCACCCTTGTTAATGTTTTAATTACCATGACATAGTTTTGACTGATCTCCATAATTGAGTTTGCTTAATCCAAAGAATGAGTTGAAATTGTACCTTGCAGCTTTTAAGGTGAAGCGCTTAAGATGGTGGCGTTGGCGCAGGGAATGCAGATCCCCACCAGGACAGAACTCCATGACCAGGCACGAATAATGCGAGGCATCGAAATGGGCATAAAGCGTTGGAAGAAAAGGGTGATCTAATATAGACAAGATCTGCTTCTCTATCTCAGCTCTCTGCAGCTTGTTTCTGTAAGCCAACGAAGCCTTGTCCACCACCTTCATTGCATAGAGTACACCCGGTGCAGCCCCAGGTCCTCCTTCGCAAGACCTTGTGCTACTATTACCTTCACTTTTCAACTGGCACAGATACACATTTCCAATGTCTCCGCTCCCTAGCCTGGCCAGAAGCTTGAAGTGATTAATTCCAACAGCCCCATCTTTAGATCGCAGATTTCTGATAGCCTCCCACGATGCACTGTTGGCCTTGTGAGGCTTGTTTATGTTGCTGTAATCACAAGTAGAATTAGTTTCACAGCTTATGCTGCTTCTGGCGCTGCAGTATTCTGCTCCATTGAAAGAACCCACAGAAGGGCAGCTGAAACTCACAGAACTTATATCACTGACAGAGCTGTGGGTAGAAATAGAATTCAAAGTAGCAGACGAAAAAGAAGTGGTGCTCGTATGATCGCACCCTACATCAGCACGAAGTTTGGCCGCCATGAATTCTCGACTGTCACTAGCACATTTCCTTTCAGCTATATAATATTGCTGCTAGGCACAGTATCTACTAACAGAACGAATAATAGTATGATAAAGAATACAAGGCTGCAACGCCAAGGGGAATCTGGGACAGCTTTAACGTTTAATCAATATGCGCTGGGGAAAAGGCAATGGAAGAGAATAAAACCAATGCCATTGCCGATGATGTTTATGTTCGAAAACGGTGCTTGCCAGAGCTATTTAACACCCAAAAAGACAGGCCAGCTAAAGCAAAGTGCCTCGCAATTTAAGCTTTGGAAAAACCACCATAGCTGTCTGAGGAGACAGCATCCCATTATTTTTCTCCCTCTTTCCCACGGATTCTACGGTGCTTCCATTACTTTTTTCCAGCTTACTTACAGGTCCTGTGATTTTCCTCAATTCTAACTAAAAGCGTAGGCGGCATGGGGATCGTATGACCAACAACGCCTACTTCTCAGTCACCCTATCACGCGTTGCACACCCAGACTGCCCCTCCCTCCATCGTCGTACCTCGCTGTATATATATTTTATGTGGCAACAGTCAATATTAAATGTATATGTCATTTCTCGTCATATATAGATATGATTTGTGGACTGTGGATTTGGTTTTGGGGACTCTAGGAACCTAACCCTGATGACGTCATGGGTGGGGTGAGTTAAAATGGCATTTTTGGGAGGGCAAGAGACTCGCGTGGACGGCGCCGCTGAGTGGGCCATCTGAGCGTCACATGTTCCCACACCCGTGACAATCCCAGTTGTCCTTTCTTACTCTACGTATATGTACGTATTTCGGATTCGCCGGCGTATCTGTTCTCAGGCATACGAATCAGATATTATTAATTTTATATATATAAATAATTATTTAATGTAATGGTATTATTATAATTTATATATATAAATAAAATAGGGTCTTAGCTTCCACAAGAACGAACTTAATATATTTAAATAATATTATTCAATTCTAATGTTAATGACACACAATACAATACTATGTTTATTAGTTTTTATTTTATAAAAATAAAAAATAATTAAACGAAATTAAGCGGGTTGGGAGAGTGGGTATTATTGAGGGTAGTGCATGCAATATCAGAGATGGTAGAATATAGTTATATAGAAGAGCATGTAGATTAATAATACATTGTGACTACACTATTTCTTGCATCATGTTTTAAAAGTTTAAATAAAGCTATGGTGGTATTATTATATCTTCACACCTCATCATAATTTGTAGAGGAAATCTGTCTTTTTGCATCACAATTTGTAGACTAATGGGGTAGTGCATGCAACATCGGAGATACGACAATGGGGTAGTGCATGCAACATCGGGTAGTGCATGCAACATCGGAGATGGTAGAATATAGTTATATAGAAGGGCATGTAGATTAATAATACATTGTGACTACACTATTTCCTACATCATGTTTTAAAAGTTTGAATAAAGCTATGGTGGTATTATCATATCTTCACACCTCATCATAATTTGTAGAGAAAATCTGTCTTTTTGCATCACAATTTGTAGACTAATGGGGTAGTGCATGCAACATCGGAGATACGACGATGGGGTAGTGCATGCAACATTGGGTAGTGCATGCAACATCGAAGATGGTAGAATATAATTATATAGAAGAGCATGTAGATTAATAATACATTGTGACTACACTATTTCCTACATCATGTTTTAAAAGTTTAAATAAAGCTATGGTGGTATTATTATATCTTCACACCTCATCATAATTTGTAGAGGAAATCTGTCTTTTTGCATCACAATTTGTAGACTAATGGGGTAGTGCATGCAACATCGGAGATACGACGATGGGGTAGTGCATGCAACATCGGGTAGTGCATGCAACATCGGAGATGGTAGAATATAATTATATAGAAGAGCATGTAGATTAATAATACATTGTGACTACACTATTCCTTGCATCATGTTTTAAAATTTTAAATAAAGCTATGGTGGTATTATTATATCTTCACAACTCATCATAATTTGTAGAGGAAATCTGTCTTTTTGCATCACAATTTGTAGAGGAAATATGTTTGTCTTTTACATCGCATTTTGGTTGGCAAGCAAAGGGTGTGGAGGTAACTGTTTTGACAATGAAGTAGAGTAAATTCAAGTTTTTTATATATTTTCAAGCTGATTGTTGTTTAATGCAAGATAAAAAAATTGAGAGATGATTTTTTTGTGAGCCGCAATTAGATTTATTTTGATGCAACTATGTACAATAGAGTTTAGTGATAGACTCTTGGGAAAGGATGAGGAAGGCCATCAAGATTTGTTTTGAAATAAGTTCATTTGAATTACAAAATGAGTTTTAAATTAAAAAAATTATTAAAAAAAATCTTAATAAATAGTAAAATTATTGTGGGTTCAACTGCATAATTATTTTTATTAGATAGATCTCACTACTAAAATTATTGGCTTCTCTTTTATTCTATGAAAATGAATCTAGTATTGAAATCATTGACAATGTTGAATTAAAGAAAAAACCCAATAATTATAAGATAGAAGGAAAATATTATAATAGAATAAAATGGTCCACTTATATTGAATATGTTATTACAAGATAATAAATATGAAAAAGAGAACGAATCAATCATACAGAAGAGGTCTTTAAAACATTAACAATATATCTCATATTAATATTGACAAATTGATAATAAACTTTTAACTTATTAACAAACAATCATACGGAAGAGGTCTATAAAACATTAACAATATATTTCATTAGTGAAACTTAATTTAGAAAGCTTAGCTTCAAAAATAGTATTGTTCTTTATTTTGCATTCCATGTTTTTAAAGTTTTGTACGTGAATTAATTTTTTGGATTTCATAATCTAGTTAATATATAATATATTATATATATAATATAATAAATAGTGTTTTTGAGACAAACAACTTAATATTTATTCTAATAATCTAATCTATGGTGATAAAAATAAAGGAAACTTTTTAATTTATTATTTTATTGTTTTCAAACCTATTCTCTAATAATGAATTATTATGTGAGGAAATATATTTATAAAAACCTATTGTAACTTTGATGCTATAATTTATGTTACATTTTGATCGGTGTTTCAAATATTTAGTTAAGTTTAATTAGTGTTTTTATCTTATGAATTTGATAGATTATTGAATGGTATATGGTCTATTATGTTGAGTTGTTTATCGATCTATCAATCTAGTGATACAAAATCATTTTTTCTCAAATTTTATCTCTTAGGCCCTGTTCACAATTTTTGAGGTAGGAAATAAAATAAGTGTCAAAGCAACGTTTACATGTATGTCTACCATGTTTTGGATGTAAATTTAACATCAATAAATTGTTAGAGGCTCAGGGTACACTAATTATCTATTTTCATGCCATATTGCATGGAAACAACTATGTTATCTCCCAAGTGACGATTGCAATAAAATATGAATTATGTGTAGGAAGCTCTGAGGGTTATAATTTATAGGGTTACCTCTAATGAATTGTTGGCCTTAAATAAAATTCAAAGATTCTTTAGATGAAATAATAGTTTAGAATGGATGGTGTGGCATTAACAAACGTGGAAACCACTTTTCAAAAATAATTTTTGAATGTCTTTATTCAAAGGCTCTTGGGGTAGTGATGATAACTTGTTGTTTTCAACATGGAATGCATCCACTCCACTATGTCAATGGAGAGGCATCTAATGGATAAGGAAAAAAGGTACACTTCTGGACCGCAATGCATCTTTGGCAAGAAACAATAACACCCTTTACAGAGACCCTTTGATCTATATTTGGACAATATTCTACTTCTTGCAGTTGGGCTCACTAGAACAATACCCAAATAAATATCCAAGATATCTTATTTGTATAAACTTTATTTGGATGTTAATGTGATCATAAGTCCAATCTAGTTATAGCTTAGGAATAGTCCAAACCTTACATTCTTGTCATAAAGCATGAACCAACTCAATGGCACCATACCACCTTCAATATGGAACCTTTGTGGCAACTTGGTTGAACTTGTCCTTGATCAAAATGACCTTGGTGGATCCATCCCAGATCCAACATTGCCAAACTAACATGCCCAAGTTCCATAATCTTCTTGAAGGCTCTATACCTACTTTCCCTTTCTAATTTAATCATCTCCAAGACCTAGACCTCAGTAAAAATTCCTTATATATGTAAAACAATCCTAGATGGCCTTGCCAACATGAGCCTCATGGAATTGGATTTGGCATAAAATAATCTCAATGGTCTTATACCCAATTTTTCATAGAATTTTATTTAGAAATATTTTTTGGGAAACATCTCTTCTCTATGTGGAAATCCTTTACAACCTTGTGCAAGAGGTCAATCACCAAATTAGGGTGGTGAACATCATTATTGATTGAGCCCTGGGGCTATGGATGGTATTTTCATTGGTGTGATGGTTCTATGGTTATTTTAGTATATGTTTTGATTTATTGGGGTACATCTCAAGATAAGAAAACAAAATGAGAGACTATAAATGAATTTGAGGAAGAAGAGACTGGGGAGTGTAGATTTTATCAGGGATGTGACTTGATTTTTGGTAAATCAAGGTTTTATAAAGTAAAAGAGTGTTAAAAAAAATCATACCTCACATGAAATCCATGATTGTTGACCCCATTTCACTTTTTTTTCATGAAGCATTAAGAAATAATATGTTTTTTTAATAAGGTGTTGTGCTCCTTCATACGAAGTGGCAATGAGTTTTTTGGGAGATGTGATGTTTTATTTCACACTTAACTTTAGCAATGGCAAAGTAGTGGGGAAATGCTAAGACATAAAACACATGAAAGTGATGAAATATTTAAAGGTGAGTTGGATGATTATAATGAAAAGCAATGATAGGGTATTACGAGTGATAGACTTGAAGAAGATTGGGCAGATACACATGAAAAATTAAATGACATACAACATATGTCAATGTGTTTTATAGCTTCCATCAAATTTTTTTAGTAACAAAAAATATGATTGAAACATGTGTCATCTCAATGAAAACATGTGTCAAATATCGAATGATGCTTATAAAAATGTAGATAATGCACCATGTGTTGATTTAGATGAGTCTAAACCTAATTAGATAGACATGTTGACTGTATTAAATATGTAAAACTTAATTAGATGACTCTAAGACTAGTTAGAAAAAAATAGCAATATTTCCTCAATGAAGGATCCACCCTCTATGCAATGGGCTAGGATCAACTTGAAACTATCCTATCCTAAAAGATATAGACTCAAAGAAGGTTAATCAAAAAGATCCCAATGATACTTAGTGATTCTAGATGTGACAAATGGATCCACAAACCCAACAAGAAGAACACCTATAACACAATGTCAAAGGAAAGGGTTCCAAAGCCTTTAGGCAAATAACATAATAAGGTATCTCTAGTTAGATATCTATTTTGTAAGTAATCTAATATTAAAAATAAGCAATGTAATTAAGGGGGAAGGGATATAAAACACATCAAAATGGGTAAGGAACCATGGTAGGCAAATAGGGGCCTACATTACCCAAATTGGATAAATGGAAATTTCAAACAATCCTATAGCCACACTAAGTATAAGTGTAGAGAAAGCTTAAACAAGGAGATATACATTCATTAACTAATCAAATAAGTAACTTTTATATACTCAATGAAAGAGCTAATCTTATAATATACTTCCCTTGAAGAGGACCTGTCGAGCCTTAATATCACACTTGGCCAATGATATTATTGAGGTTGTAAGTATATCAAAGGATAAATTAAGCTATAAGTTAAAAGGACTCCTCTTAATGCATCCAAGACTCTACATGACAAAATTTTATTGAAGATGAGATCCTAAGCAATAACTCCTCCAAGTGTATATCTAGGGTAGAAGTGCAAGAAATAATAATTAAAATGAATGTATCTCTATTGGAATGAAATGGTAACTTGTATTTATAGTGGTCAATGATCCTAATCTATCCTAAAATTTAAGTCAACGGCATCAGACAAGTTATCGATGTCATTAGGAATGGGCCAACTAACATTGAACTACATCAACCAGGATCATATAGTTGTAAATATTGCATCGACATGTTCAAAATTACATTGATCAAGTCAATGTAGTAGGGATGAGACAGGTGCCAAATAAAACTACATCAGATTAGGCAAATGTAGTAAGAAGTATAGGTCCTAATATATCTAGAGGAAGTAATATAGAAGGAGGTAACTTATGGGATAAAGTCTAATGAATCTAGAATGGCTATGGGAGAGATAGATTAAAAAATAAATCTCGTAAAGCACCAAAGGCATACCCACCCCTTTCTCAATGCACCCTTTAAGGCATTCACTGAGGGAAATTGAAATTTGATAGGTTGTTATAATATAAATCATCAGTAAATGATAAAAGTGAAAAATATTATGTATATACATATACCCACTGGAAGCTCATCACGTGTCATAATAGTGTACCATGGGATGGTGTTTCGGGAAAAACATAGCAATAATAACTGAGTTAATTAAAACTAAAATACTAAAATGAAAGTTATAATGAAATACTTGATAAATGAATAATTGAAAGTATCATAATACATACCTTGGCTTACCTTTATCATTGAATGGTTGCATGTTGTAACTACAGTCTGAATTGAGGAGGACATAGTAATTACATTAGATAAACCCTAGGGATACATAGCTAGAAAGTAAAACAATCAAACATAGGAATGTCAAATTAAAATAGAAAACTCTTAAAATTGAATGATGTTATTGGAAAATCAGAAAGCCAATATGACAAAGGATAGATTATAACCAAAATGCCAAGAAAAGAGAAAATAAGGTAATTGAAAAATGGAGGTTACTAATGACTAAAAATCCCAAAAGTGCATCTAAAGTAATAAAATTAACAATCCAGATTAAACCAAGGACACATGGAATTGAATAGTAACACCAACAACAATGTAAGAGAAATAATAATCTATATTCAAAAAAAGGTGGAAAAACATGAAATTATTAATGCTAACAACATCTATGAAAGACAAATAAAAATCCATACTCAATTAAAAGATGGAAAATGGGAAAAATGGGACCAAGTGGCCTAAAAAAAGGTGAATATAAAACTCAAGATCCCAAAACATGATTAAGATAACTCTTAGAAATATAAGGTGATAAACAAGAGAACATCTTTCAACAAATCAAACATGGATCACCTATTTGAATGATGGATAAAATAAAATTGGCATATTTTGGTCATGTCGACAAGAGATGGAGAATGGGAAGTGTATAGAAAGTGGGAGTATCTATGTTGAAGTGAAACCTACATGTCAAGGGGGGAAATGAAATGGGTGGTGGGGGAAAGAGAGAGGCACCAAGGCAAAAAACATAATCTTTAATAAAAATAAGATAGGTAAACAAAATTGGCAAGACTAAGAGACCTTTGACATTAACCCTACCTATCACCATGAGTTTGGGATAACTAGTAATGGATAAATATTATCCCATGAAAACTAGTATGCATAAAAATTAAGATGGACCTACCTTCCCACAACACGTTCCTCATTCCTCAAGACCCCTTAAATAGTTGTCAATCTATTGTGAAGATTGGGTATGTGTGAGAAAGTAGGTGGTACTAAATAATATGAGATAATGAGACCTCCTACCCTAGTCTACTGACCTACCACATCTCAATGGACCTCAAATCTATCATGAGGCCAACTCTGGAGCTTGAGATTCAACTATGAAAGGAGATGTGTCAAATAAATATCACCTATTTTAGTGTGATATGAATTTTAAGAATGTATTGTCTTTTGATAATTATATTTTTCAAGTGTATGATATGGCTTTTAACTTTTTTATTTTTTTTTACTTTTCTATTCTTCCTCCATACTAATTTAGAAAACCAATCATGAGTGCTAAAAATGACTATCACAAAAGCTTACACTAAGCTACTGGAGAAGAGAACTAAATACCATGGTTTACAAGACTCCTAACTTGTGTGTTAGACAATAGTACGATCTTGAAACTAATCCTGGTAGACCCAAAGTGATTTGAAATAGGAGGAATGACTAAAAATAATCATAGAATGATTTAGTTTCCCTAAACACAAAAAAAAATGGTGCAATGATAACTAGGCATGAATCATCATCATAATAAATGGTATATGTGAGTGAAGACATGAGGATAGACTACTAGTGTTTTACCACAAAATAATATGACTGATTCTAAGTGCAATAAAAACATGACTCTCAACTATCTCCTTATCTTTCAGGAAATATTCCTAACTAAGGTTGGGAGTAAAATAAATTCATAGAAATATTAAATGATGGGTATTTATGAAGAAGGCCTAACCCTATATGAGATCTTAAAATGAAACTCACAAACTAAAATCCTAAGTGGTGTAAGCAAAGACAAAAGATCAAAATACCAAAGGCGAGAACTAAGGATAAAATGTGAAAGAACCTAAATGCATGTAAAGAACTGATGATGATGTTATGTTGTACAAAAATAAAATATAAGTAAAACATGCAAGAAAATTCATCTCCATAATATAGTATAAAACCAACTGAAATCATGTTTAAAATGGAAAAAGAAATATAGAGAGTAAATTGATGACAGACATGTAACTAAGCAAAATATTTCTTAAAAAATTGAGGATTGGTCAATTCTTTGAAGATTTATCCTTCATTAGTTTGCAATCAGTAATCACTAAGTCTAATAATCTATTTGAATAAGTAGAGACCCACCATTTTTAGTGTATTTCCCTTAGTTTTTGTGGGTGTAGTCTAGCTTAAGCATTAAATATTTGACATTGAATTTACGTATTTTGACTTTCTTGTTATGTTGTTTATATATGTAAGCTTTGTATTGGTAGTTATGTTGTAAAGCACTAATAATTTGCTCATCAAAGAAATCAAAGGCATGAAGACAGGGTTCACAAATCTCTTCATCAATAAGGATTCCATGAAGAGAGATGTGTAAGGAGAGTAACTAGAATTATAATCATAAGATTGATTTATAACTTAGTAAACTAAAAAGAATGAAGTTTCCATAATGGCAATATAGATACTACAGAGATAATACCAAAGTATGGGTTAAATCTTGAGGTGTCAATCAAAATGAGAGTCCTTGATGGTATTTTAAAAGAATTTGTTAATTATTTTTATAGTAGATTCAACTTTACCATTACATTGAGGGTGATAGGGTGGGGAAAACTTGTGCATGATTTTGAATTTGGTGTGTAGCTATTTAACATCTTTATTTTTGAAAAATCCCACCATTATCAAACATAATGGTGTGAAGAATGAAAAAAATCCTTGATTTGATTAAGAATGAATTTAGATATAGTGATGTTGGTAATGTTTACAAGGGTAATAACTTAAACCCATTTGGTAAAGTATTTGGTAGTACTAATGATGAAGGCTTGGCCATCCTATGATATTGGTAATTTACCAATGAGATCTAATCCCCATGCGAAAAATGGCCAAGGAGACTCCAAGGTTTGAAGCTCAAATAAAGGAGAGTGAATGAGATCATCATGAAGCTGGAAAGTATTACATTTTTAGAAAAAGTGATGGAAATTTTTTCAAGAGTAGACTATAAATATCCCATATGTAGGCATTTTCAAGTTGTAGCATGTCTGTTGTGGTGACCACCGTAAATGCCCCCATGTTTTTTCTCAAGGAGAGAATGAAATTAATCTTGAGTAACACAATGGATAAATGTGCCTTCAAGATTATGATAATAAATGGTTTTATATCCAAGTACACATTTTCAAGATTGATTTTGAAGTCAAGTCTTTTCATGAGATTTAGCCTCTGGAGGATAGTATGATGTTTAATAAATTAGATGATGTCTTTATACCATGGACTTTGTTGAGTAGTGACAACCTCAATGTGGAAAATAAGAGAATCGTCATTGGATTCTAAACTATAATATGACCTCCTTATGTGGATGATAAATTTTGAATCATGAAGTGCTTGGTGAGGGTGAAAAAGAGAGGTTAACAAATCAAGAGAATCATCTATAGCATTTGGTTCTTATAGGATTGCTTTAACAATAAAATATGAAATTTTATTAATAAGGGGGGATGAAAGTTGAAATAATATTTTCACTTTTACATTGATATTCACCATTGAATTGATGGCATATGATTTTTGAATATCCTAAGGCGTGTAGGTATGGGATGTCTAAGTTGATGGCTACTTGCATCCCTAACACGAGGGCTTCATATTCATCCATGTTATTAGTGATTTTTAAGTTTAATATAAAATATATAGGGATGATTTTACCATGATGGTTGGTTAACACACAATATGCCCTAGTTCTTTGAAGGCATTTGGATCCATCAAAGTGAAGTTTCTTCATACAAGTCAATTATAAATTCTAGTAGCTCTTTGATGATGTCTTTGGGTTTCGGTTTGGGGGTGTAAATTTTTGGATCTTAGAGGTTTTTTTACCTCTATATCAATGGTGAAATTTTTAAAATAATCTTTAAGAGAGATAACTTGATCAAGACCTTCAATATAAAGTATTTCTCTATTGGGAAAAGTGTCTTGAAGGTGATTAATAGCATGTGTATGTATGGTGGAAAGTTGATCGATGATCACTTGGCCTTTAAGTTATTCTTACGTAAGAATTATTAAGTAAAATTTAATTAAGAGTACCATCCATTTTCCAATTCTATCACCAAGTAAGAAAGATATGGAGAATAAATAATGAAGGGGGTCAAAATGGACAATGACATAAGTGGTTTGATAAAGCATATAGTGTCAAATATTTTTGAATATGCAGTAAATGGTAAAATAATCCCATTTAAATTTTGTGTAATGGGTTTAATAATCTATCAAGGTAAGACTGAGGTATTATATGTCATATTCTCTATTGGTTTCATCTTATTGGGCAAGCATTTCCCTAAGTGATATGGGGTAAATGAAGTGTACAGGATGAGTGAGATATCATTGGAAGGTGGTCAAAGAGTAGGAGGATGAAGTAATGATTATTTCATATGATCAAAATATTTTTGAAATGCATTCATCCATTTGATATCAACACTCTTTTTGAGAAGTGATTTTACTAAATAGATATGGTAAGTAATTTTGGGGATGAATCATCAAATTGCCCCAAGTTTTCAAAGATAGGTATGAATGTATGTAATGGAGAGATGGATATTCATGTTGATTATGCATTTATTTTAGAGATATCTACATCAATCCCACATAAGGAAACTAAAAATCCTGACAATGTTTAGGTGATGCTAAAAACACAAATGTGAGGATTAAAGCTAACTTTGTATTTGATGATTCTATCAAAGATTATAGCAAGGTCATGAATATGATTTTCATGATGATTTGATTTATAACTAATATCATCCACATAGGTTTTATCTATTTTATGGATGAAATTGTGAAATATATGGGTCATTGCATGTTGGTAATCAACACCAACATTTTTAAGGTCAAAGGGAATCTTATTGTAATAATAGGCTCCCCATTCAATGGTGAAAGTAGTTTTATGTTTATATTCATGATCAATGTGAATCTAAATATATCCTAAGAAAATCCATGAGAGGTAACATTTCATACCCATCTATATAATAAACAATGACATCAATTGATGGTAAAGGAAAGTTGTCTTTAAAACATGCTAATTTGATATTATGAAAATTGATAAAAATATGAATGACCATGGTGACTTTATTTTGAATGGGAATAGTGATGGATACCAATTATGAATAGTCTAATTGTTTTATGAACTTAAAATCTAATATATTGATGATTTCTTTGTGATAGAGGGTAGAAGTCTCAAGAGGAATTTTTTGTTACTTTTGACACACTAGTTTCTCATCAGGATAAGTGATGATGTTATGGACAATGATGTTAGGATCAATACCAAACATGTCTTCATATGACTATGGAAAGGCTTCACTGTATTTTTTTAAAAATATACTATAGTTATATTTATCTTTAAGATAACATTCTTTAGAGACAAGAATGGGTTTAGGAGAGGCAATGATGCCATAATTACTTGCAACATTTTCCTCAACGAGTTTGGCATTTCCATCTTGGATGTGATACAATGCTAGAGGAAGATTAGAAATAATATTGGTTGGGATCAATGATAGCAATTAAATTATTGAATAAATGAACTTTTTTCTAAATATTACCAAGTTTGTGAAGTTGGTGAGGAAGTTGAGGCTCACTAGCATGGAGTAGTTATAAGATAGCTACATTACTAAGAATCATAGGTAAAGGTCCATAGTTTTTTATATCTACTTCAAGATATATAATTTTATTGCTTTTTATATCAAACTCATAATGTATTTGTCTTAAAACATTATCTTTATCATCTAAATTACTTTTAGGAGATGAGGTAGAACGGATTGGATAATATCTTCTTGGACGATACAGTCAGGTAAAAATTATTGGGATATCCAATATAATCAAGTACATAATTTAATTGAATGATATTGGTTTGGTCAATACAATTATCAGTAAATAAAATTTAACTAATTGGTATCAATTTTATCGATACAGTTATCAGGAGTAGAAATAAATTTCACTGTATCAAGTTGTCCAATGCATTCTACTATAGGTGGTGAATATAAGAGAATTGTATTGGCCATGGCTGATATTTGGTCATTTTAGTATAAATATGGATATTGAACTATATCACATTAGCTTATATAGTCTGGGATATGAGAAATATAGTGAATATTATCGATCAAGCTGATATAGTTATTACTTGGTAGAATTAGTTAAATGGTGTTGAGTTGTTCAATGTTTTCAAATATGGGAATAGAAAATCCATGGGGTGATGATCAAGGGTGGGTTTGTAAGAGGGACATAACCTTCACGGTCAAGTTCATAATTAGTAAATATATGAACTAAGTGAACATCTCTATTGAAGGCATGCATTTTACCTAAGGTATTTTGATGATGCATTACATCCAGATCCCATAATTTTGCTTAGGCCATAATGTATGCATCATCATAAGATAGAGAAATATTATAGGCATGAGAATTAAGCTGATTAATTTTGTAGTAATTTATATGGTGGAGACACCCATGTGATTGAAAGTGCGAGGGGACATGGTGAAAGGTTCTTGAAAGAGTTTGGTTGCCCCATACTCATTGCAATTGAAATCATCATTCATGTAATATGATTCATTAGTGTTTCATGGTGGAGGATTTTTAGTATCATCATTAATTAAAGGAATATCCATATCACATGGAAGAAGACAAGGAAGGAGCCATTTTGATATATAAAGAGGTAATTGGGTGGTATTGCAAATGTTTTGTAATTTATTGGGTTCATTATCATCTAAATCTATAAGAGTAATATGTAGATTGGGATGAATTTTTAAGAACTTGATAAGATTTGGACTATTTATTTGAGAAGTAATAATAATGCAATATTGAGATTTTGGATTGGGAAGTTTGATGCTCCATGGGTTGGGATCTACCTCATGCTTATATGTTTTTCCATTATGGATTAATTTGATTTCATTGGCTATTGTAAGATGTGATATATCTCATGTGATGAGTTCATGGATGACCTAAGAGCATGTTTTAAGATAATGGAAGATATAAAACATAAGCTTGGCACATATAGTTTTGGGTCTAATAGTGAGAGGGATCCAAATGCAACCAAGAGGCTTTTGATTGGTGTTATCAAATTCATGAAAAATGAGTTGAGTTTGATTAAGATTATCTTTGGAATATTTAATACTTTGGAGTGATAGAGATAAGTAAAGTTAATTTTTGAGCCTTCATCCACCAAGAATTTTTGTATTAAGGTATTTTATATTCCAATTTTAGTGAAGAGTTTCATCAGCTCAAAAAATAGTTTCATCATTAATCATGTCTTCTTTAGGAAACTCTATGGGAAGTTTCAGAGAGGAAGTACATAGAGAAATGGTTTTAATAGCATGAGCTTCCATCAGTTTGGGACCTATAAAGGTTGAGAGAGGTATATCAAGATCATTATATGGGGTTTCTTTGATGTCTTGAAATTGTTTCATAAGGAACTTATAATGATAAGGATAGGTTCTTACTAATTCCATGAGGGGAGTTTTACAAGGCATACAGTTAGATCATCAAGGAAATTTCATTATGGTCTAGATGGAAAAATAGCACAGGGTTTAGTTTGAATAGAGATAATTTCTTTGTAAGGATAGGGGAATTAGGTTGAGGCTCCAATGGTGGAGTCAACTCATCACTAGTTGTTTGTTATGAAGAGGAAGTAGGATTATTTTTATCATCTTTAATACATTTATCCTTAGTAGATAGCTTATGAGGTTTGGTAATAGATACTTTTTGAGTGGGCTTGTAATTATAATTAACCTTTGTCTCATTCACATATTATGAATTGATGTAATATTGGTCATAATAACATCAATAACATAAACATTTCCAATGGAATGTTATATATTGGGATCTAAGGAGTTAGATAATTTTTAAAAAAATTAATTTGTATATTTTGAAAAGGTTAAATTTTTTTGAGAATCTTTAATATATTTTTATAGGAAACAATTATAATAGCATTGTGATCAAAATATTCCCCAAACACGAGGGAAACCATAATATTTGGAAGGGCAAGATATGTCTCATGAGAGTGACCAATTCAGTGTGAAAGAAATAAAATTTGTTAGGATCATACCATGATGAAGGAATAATAATAGTATGGATTAAGGGTTTATATGGTGATAACAAATTCCTCATTTATGACACACTAAAGGGTCGGTGGAAGGGAGTTTGATTGTCTAAGTTGGTGACTCTTGTTTTATGTTGAGAAGGCTTGTATTTAGGATTAATAATGGTGATTGTATTAGTTGAAATTTTAAAATATTCCTTTATGGAATGATGAGAAGGTTCAAATTAATCCCACTTAACCAAGTTTCAAGGGTAAGTTGAGAGTAACTTCCTAGGGCAAATCACTTGCCGGTGTACCAAAAAATTAGATAGATGGTTGGCTTCATAAGGTTCAATAAAAATAGAATCCTAAGTGTTTTCAATAACCATGAAACACATGGAAAATATCTCTATACTATGGCTATGATTATTAATACAAGCCCCTCATGCCACAATTTATGTAAATAGGAAAACAGCATAGCCCTTCATGATAGTATCAAAGTAGTTTGAAAACTCTTGAAACATAGTTTCTAGGGAAAGACAAATAATAGAAAATAAATTTTAAAAATAAATATTTAAAATAAGTTTTAGAATTAAATTAAATGAAAAAATAGGAATCCAACTCAAAATTAACTATTCAATTAAGCTTTGAAGTGAAAATTTAATTTTTCTTTGCTTATTCGTGAAAAGAAAACAAACAAAATTGTATTGGCACTAGCTGATGCAATTGCACAAAAAGTAAAAAAATTGTGTCAATCTGATAGATTTAATATATTCCCATAAATATTTATAATTAAAGATAAATTTGTATCACATCTGACTGATACAGTTGGTTGACAACCTAGAAATACAAAATTGGGAAAATAGAACTTTATCAAGTTGTTTGATATAGTTTTTATGGAATAATGGAAATAAATAACTATATTTAGTTGTTATATATATTTAAATTAAAATTGAGGATAAAATAACATTGATAATAAAACTATATCAATCTCTTTGATACATTTCACTAGAAGAAAAATGAAGAAAAGGAATTGTATCAAGTTATTCAATGCATTTGTATGGGGGATAAAAATCATGATAAATTTATATTTTCCTATTTGATTTATTTTTTTTTAAATAAAAATTTTAAAATAATATATCCAATATTTAATATATTTGGTCAAAGAGGTGAAGACAATGGTAAGCTTCATGTTGGCTTCACCAGAATGCATGCAATGGGCTAGGCTCAGCCTGCAATTATCCTATCTTAAGATATCCAAACTTAGATAAGGTTATTAAAAGAGATCCAATGATATTTAATGATTTAGGATGTGACAAAATTGATCCAAAAACCTAGAAATAATATCACATACAAAACAATGTGAAATGAAAGGGTTCTAAAGACTTTTGACCTATAAAACAATGAAGCGGCTCTAGTTAGATCATTGTTTTATAAGTAATCTGATATTGAAAACAATAAATGTTTTTTTAAGTAATCTAATACTAAAAAAAAATGTAATTAAGGGGGAAGGGACATAAAACATATTAAAATGGGTAAAGAGACATGGTAGACAAATGGAAGCGTAGGCTACTTAAAACAGATGGATGGCAAGTTCAAACAATCCTATA
The DNA here is from genome assembly GCA_037957365.1 of Torreya grandis. Classification (NCBI taxonomy): domain Eukaryota; kingdom Viridiplantae; phylum Streptophyta; class Pinopsida; order Cupressales; family Taxaceae; genus Torreya; species Torreya grandis. Next base: position 1,563,213 of record JARHVA010000322.1, read on the forward strand.
GCCACACTAAGTATAAGTGTAGATAAAGCTTAAACAAGGAGATATACATTCATTAACCAAGAAATTATGAAACTTTTATATACTAAATGAAAGAGATAAGGTTATAATATACTTATTTTGAAGAGGTATTATCAAGCCTCAATATCCCTCTTGGCCAATGGTGTTTTGCAAGAGATTGTTGTCATTGTAAAGATCTCAAAGGTTGAATAAAGCTCTAGGCTAAAATGATTCCTTCTATTGCATCTAATAATCCATAAGAAAATATTTTTTTAAAACAAGATCCTAAGTAATAAATCCTCCAAGTGTAAATCTAGGGTGGAAGTGTGAGCAATAAAAATAAAAAATGAATTTATCTGTCTATTGGAATGAAATGGTAACTTATATTTATAGTGTTCAATAATCCTAATCTATCACAAAAGTTCAGTTGATTCCATTGACCATCTTAATGTAGTTCATAATGGTCTAAATAACCTTGAACTACATTGAATATGTTAATATAGTTTCAAATATTGTGTTAACATGTTAGGAACTAAATTGATTGGGTAGGTGTAGTAAGGATGGGATAGGTTCCAAATAAAACTACATCAGATCAGGGTGATGTAGTAGGAAGTGTAGGTCTAGATATAAATAGAGGGTGTAATATGGAAGGATATAACTTAGGGGATCATGTCTATAGAATCTAGATGGGATATGTGAATGGTAAATAAACAACAATATCTATCACAAAGAACCAAAGGCCTTCCCACCCCTTTCCTAGTACACCTTTTAAGGTGTGCACTCAAGGAGATTAAAAATCAACAAGTGCAAGAGAACGCATCAATAATTTATAAAAGTGAAAAATATTATGTATATACACCCTATATAATCTGTTGGGTGAATATTTTTTCATCAACTAACTGATGACAAAATGGGTATATCAGCCACAACATAGGGAGATTTACACCATGAAAAGTGTGGGTTTACCAGATCTGGACGAGGTAAATCTCTCCTCTCATCAAGGGGAGGTTCCCTAGGAATATTTATGCGCTGGATATATATATATATATATATATATATATATATATATATATATATATATATATATATATATATATATATATATATATAATTAAGTAGAAAGTAACACATGGGGTGGTATAATAGCATCCACCTCTCTTTTTTCAGAGGTGATGTACAAGGAGCAAGAGGGAGAAATCCTGGTCGTGGGCCAACAACATTCCTCTTCTTTCAATAATGGTATCCAACGTAGAGCAGGAAATCACCTGAAGTAAATAACAAAAGTTCACAAATAAACTCGCGTAAGCTCAAAGTCTTCCGTAGCCTCCTTCACCGATTCGAAACAAGCATAACCGTAGAATGAAATGAAGCACAAAGTCTTCGCCTAAAACTACAAAAGATAACTAAATCATAAAGATAAAAATAGCTCTGAGTCTATCTTCTACCTTTTAGAAATGTTCTCAGATAATATTAAGACACCCACTTTGCTTATTAAATCAGATAAATAAGATATTACCAGGAAAATGAACATAAGAACTGTTTCCTAAATAACACAAATAATTTCAACACAAAGTCTGAAATAAACCTGCTTCTCATTCATTTAACAAAATATGATTTACAAGTTTGAGCACAAAGTCTCAAAAAGTATTTCAATTTTGGCAGAGTTTTTGCTCTCTATTATCCAAGATATATTTACAAAAGAGGTCTCCACTATATATAGGTAGAAACCTTCAAAAACTAGAAAATAATAAAATACAAAAAATATCTTAGTCAAAGATGACTCATCTTTGACTTTTGAGATATTTTTCCAAATTTTTTACATGTAATTACACATTACAAAATTGCATGCACTTTTACATGACAAAAGTGCATGAGAAGAAGAGAGAAGGAATGCATGGGCGGCAAAAATTGCCACCCCTGCATATCAGAGAAGTTCTTGTGCATAGGCGGCAAAAATTTCCGCATGTGCACATCAAGGAGTAGTCGAATGTGTAAGGGTAGCAAAAATTGCCACTCTTGCATGAAGGATGCAAGGGCGGCAAAAATTTCTGCTCTTGCATAAAAGAAGAGGAAACGGTTGTCACGGGTAGAGTCATGACGAATTCTGCTGAACTTGACGTCTACACAGCCATCGTGCTTGGGTCCTTGTTGGAAGTTGAATCCATCCTTGCTTATTCAGTGGTCTGCAGACTTTTCACAGGCTTTGGCTTGTGCATTTTCGTGGACAAATTGTTTGCGGGCAATTTGTATCCGCCCAGCCACTCGGCTTGGCATAGTTGCGCCTGAATTCCTTCGGACTTTTTGTCCAAAGGAATTACTTCAAGAAAAAAATTTGAAGGAATTCGGGGATTAAACATTTGTTCAATCATTGTGCGCGCTGATGGGGAGTGAACCAAAATTCAATGAACCTTTGTATTGACTTGAACCGTTAAACCTTCCACTGGTGTTTGCTGATGGAGATCTCTGTTCGAACCAAGGCACTGAAATAGTCCTAAAAATGACTAAGTGTTGAAAAACTAATTATTTTGACTAAAACCACCTGTAAAAGCCTTTGACCTTGAATGCTAACTTCAAGCATGTTGAGTCCGCAAAAACATATCTGCAGAGTCCATAGTTTTCTCTAACCTTGAAAGAGTCCATAGATTTTCAAGAAGCTTGAAAAATGAGGAATTTAAATGCCCAAGACAAATTTTGAAAAGGGAAGAGACAATTTTGATTGTAGGTTGTCCCAAAAATGAGTGGCATTTTTCGGGGACAACAGCTGGCTCCAGTTGGGGAACTTCCTTCTATTGCAAAAATCGATTGAAGGGAGTAGAATCCAGAATCTCTAGTGCCTTGAAGTGTGCCATTGGGCTACGGATTCATGCTACCTAAAAAGAAAGGCTCCAAAAATGAAAATGAAACGAACAAAACAAATCAAAAGACTATACAAATATACATATGTATAGGGTGACTCATCCGATACTTCAAGAATTAAAGTACTTCAGACGCTACTCCCTGAGAGGCAGTGACAATGGTGTTCTATCCTGATAAACCAGCAAGAGGCCATTTTCTCCCCAAAATTGATGATGTGTGAATGGAACTCTCCACCAGGAAACCAATTTCATGTGCCTTCCCTTTTGTTTTCTCCTCTTACCCCACAACAAGACTTGTCTTTTGATCCAAAAACCATGAATCTTTGTTTTCTTGGTGAAGAGTTCTTTTCCCTGATCATGACGTGTAGCAGCATGGTCAGCTACCATAATTGGTTGCTCTTCTGGTTCCATCCAGCACCTGATTTGATTGTCCTCATTTGACACCCACCACTGATTGGCACTATCAGGCCCACTTGTCATTGTTTCATCTGAACCAATTTTTTGGTTGGCATTCTCAAGGGTTTTAACAGGCTCTTCATGAACCTCTTATGTGGTTAGAAAATAATTACCCCTGTTAGAGGACTCAAACAAAATTTGAGTTGCAGGGGCTGATGTTTGGGTGACCATGTACTTTGCCTCTCTCTCAAGAAGCAACCTTTGCATCACACCTTTCACAAGGATTCTTGCCTGGGACAAGTCCATGCTCAATTCTCCTCCGACATCCTTGCAAAATTTCCATCCAAGCAAAATGCCATATGAAGCTGGGATGTCAGCTACCAGAACTATCATCTTGATCTTCTTGTCAGGAAACACTGTAAATGCAAATTGGGCATCTTTGATCTGACCAAGGAGTCGGACTTGCTTGTTTTCCATGGAGAATCATCTCCCAAATGTTTTAGTCAATGTGAGACCAAGAGATTTTGCCACTTTAGCAGGCATGACATTGTCATATGCACCAAAATTGATGATGCAATTGCTCAGCTTGCAACCATTTATTAATAGGGAAACATAGAAAGGTTCTATTTTCCTAGGAGCAACTAGAGGAGTCACGACAAGATTATTCTGAGTGGATACATTCTTTGGGGGATCATGAGTTACCCTCATAATTTCTTGTCTTGCAGGGATGGTTGTACCTTTCACACATTCTGCCAACCTGTCCAACTGTTCAGGATGGGCTTGTAGAAATTCAAATTCAGACATTTGAATTTTAGTCTTTTTGACATGCTCAATTATGTCAAATGTCTGAATTGGACTAGGCACAAAGGATGGGAGTTCACTCTTTTGGTTTTTGGGAGGGGGAGGGCTGGTTTGTGAAGTTGAAGTAGAGGGTGCAGATATGCTTGGGGTATGTACCTTTTCAATAGTCATCGGGTCCTTTGGTTGGAAGGGCACAGTGGTTCCCCGCTTAGCAATTGAAACTGTTGGCTGAGGTTGCTCCTCTACCTTCTCTTTATCAGCTTATCGAGTTGACTGATTCTGGAATCGAGTGAATATGGCATATGATCCCTCAGCTACATTCCCCTTGCTTCTGGGTTCATCCTGATAATTCAGGTAACCAATGACGGAGTCACCAGCTAATTCTTCTTCCTACTCTTCAAAGAGATCAGCATCATATTTTCGTCCAACTCAAGTTGGAAAGGGGAAGCGTGTTCTGTTTCCAGATATCGAACCGCTGAGTTAGTTGGAGGGGCTTCAAGGGTGAGGTTCCTCTATGGGGGAGGAAGATGATTTGGCTGCCCTTGATTCCTAGCAGCATTGCCTTGGTATGCTTGATTCTGAAATGTCCTCCTTGGCATATCCCAATTTAGAGAAGCAGACATAACTTGGGCCATTTGTCTCTTCAAAGCTATCAATTCATTTGTCAATTTTTGCACCATAGGATCTATAGTGCCTGTAGAAGAGCTTTCAGCAGATGAAGAGAATCTATTTTTACTAGGGTCTTTTTTGATCTTACCTACCAGGATGAGATCATCCTCAATTTTAGTATCCAAATTTTGAGCCAATGCTAGATCCATAGGGCCAGCTCGCCTCAACAGAAAACTTACTTCAGGAAGCTGCGAGTTGATAAAAAAGCATTTGAGATTCTTCGGCGTGCGCTGAGCAATAGTTGGAATCCGGTTCCTTAACTTGTTGAATTTGGCTATGAAATCCCTCATGGGTTCCTGGGATTCTTTTTTCATCTGTGTTAGCTGAGCTAACAAGGCATGTGCATCTTCAGCAGGTTAAAATCTGGCTTCAAATATGGACTTTAGTGTATTCCAATTAGTTATAGTTTGAGCTTGAAGGTGGTAGAACCAATCCACGGAAGTGCCTTGCAGAGTTTCTACAAAAATTCTCACTGCTACATCCTCGAATTCCACACTAATTACACCGCATGCTATGGAGAAAGCGGCAATATGCTCATTGGGATGAACCTTCCTGTCACCAAAAAACTTGGAAAAAAATTTCCTAGAACTACGAGGTAGTTCATGCAAGGGTGGGGTCAAATTAAGAGGACCAAAGGAATTTCCCCATGGGCCTTGAGCCATTATATTAGGATGATTAAATGGTGGGACAATAAATCTGGGTGGAATGTTAATAGGCAGGGCACTATTAACAATAGGAAAAGAAGCTCTACTTTGTGTTGGTGACCTGATAAGGTCAGGAGGAAGACTCATAAATTATTAGAGGAAAGGCGGTGGAGGAAACAGATCAAAATTGCTCTGCTGTGCCAACTCAAACATGGGGTCAAAAACACCCTTAGATCTCTGGCTTCTTGTGTAGCATGGAGTTGCCAGATTTCAAATGAAAAACGGACCGAAACTGCTTCAAGTTGAAGCTTGAGGCTTCAAAATGCACATTCTTCCCAGAAGCTCTAGTTTTGCAGACCAGATAATATAATGGAGATGGTAAGACTATAATGATAATAAGTAAGACATGGAATAGAGTCACCAAACTATGTAATGGATAAGGGTAAGGACTGCTTCAATCTGAAACTTGAGGTTTCATACTGCACATTCGATTCCCCAACGGAGTCGCCATAAACTATTGGGTGAATATTTTGTCGTCAACTAACTGATGACAAAATGGGTATATCAACCACAACATAGGGAGATTTACACCATGAAAAGTGTGGGTTTACCAGATCTGGATGAGGTAAATCTCTCCTCTCATCAAGGGGAGGTTCCCTAGGAATATTTATACGCTGGATATATATATATATATATATATATATATATATATATATATAATTAAGCAGAAAGTAACACATGGGGTGGTATAACAGCATCCACCTCTCTTTTTTTAGAGGTGATGTACAAGGAGCAAGAGGGAGAAATCTTGGTCATGGGCCAACAACATTCCTCTTCTTTCAGGAACGGTATCCAACGTAGAGTAGGAAATCACCTGAAGTAAATAACAAAAGTTCACAAAGAAACTCACGTAAGCTCAAAGTCTTCCGTAGCCTCCTTCACCGATTTGGAACAAGCGTAACCGTAGAATGAAATGAAGCACAAAGTCTTCACCTAGAACTACAAAAGATAACTAAATCATAAAGATAAAAATAGCTCAAAGTCTATCTTCTACCTTTTAGAAACGTTCTCAGATAATATTAACACACCCACTTTGCTTATTAAATCATATAAACAAGATATTACCAGGAAAATGAACATAAGAACTGTTTCCTAAATAACACAGATAATTTCAACACAAATTCTGAAATAAACCTGCTTCTCATTCATTTAACAAAATATGATTTACAAGTTGAGCACAAAGTCTCAAAAAGTATTTCAATTTTGGCAGAGTTTTTGCTCTCTATTATCCAAGATATATTTACAAAAGAGGTCTCCACTATATATAGGTAGAAACCTTCAAAAACTAGAAAATAATAAAATACAAAAAATATCTTAGTTAAAGATGACTCATCTTTGACTTTTGAGATATTTTTCCAAATTTTTTACATGTAATTACACATTACAAAATTGCATGCACTTTTACATGACAAAAGTGCATGAGAAGAAGAGAGAAGGAATGCATGGGCGGCAAAAATTGCCGCCCCTACATATCAGAGAAGTTCTTGTGCATAGGCGGCAAAAATTGCCACATGTGCACGTCAAGGAGTAGGCGAATGTGTAAGGGCAGAAAAAATTGCTGCTCTTACATGAAGGATGCAAGGGTGGCAAAAATTGCCGCTCTTGCATAGAAGAAGAGGAAACAGTTGTCACGGGTGGAGTCATGACAAATTTCGTTGAACTTGACATCTACACAGCCATTGTGCTTGGGTCCTTGTTGGCAGTCGGATCCATCCTTGCTTCTTAAGTGGTCTACAGAATTTTCATGGGCTTTGGCTTGTGCATTTCCGTGGACAAATTGTTTGCGGGCAATTTGTATCTGCCCGGCCACCCAGCTTGGCATAGTTGCGCCTGAATTCCTTCAGACTTTTTGTCTAAAGGAATTACTTCAAGCAAAATTTCTAAAGGAATTCAGGGCTTAAACATTTGTTCAATCATTGCGCGCGCCGATGGGGAGTGAACCAAAAGCCGATGAACCTTTGTATTGACTTGAACCATTGAGCCTGTTGCTGGTGTTTGCCAATGGAGATCTCTGTTCGAACCAAGGCACTGAAACAGTCCCAAAAAAAAATTAAGTATTGAAAAACTAATTCTTTTGACTGAAACCACCTGCAGAAGCCTTTGACTTTGAATGCTAACTTCAAGCATGTTGAGTCTGCAAAAACATATCTACAGAGTCCATAGTTTTCTCTAACCTTGAAAGAGTCCATAGATTTTTGAGAAGCTTGAAAAATGAGGAATTTAAATGCCCAGGACAAATTTTGAAAAGGGAAGAGACAATTTTGATTGTAGGTTGTCCCAAAAATGAGTGGCATTTTTCGGGGACAACATAATCTAATCGAATGATGTGAGATGCCATATGCAAATAGGTATGGATAAAAATATTGTTAATAGTGTTCAATTTTCATTCTCAATAACACTAACAACAACAATATTATTCATAAGAATAATGTTAAATTCTCTTTATTTGGTGAATGGAGAAAAGGAAAAACTACTACCAAGAACACAAGATACACCAAATTTGAGTCGCCACCAGTCTCTACATAATTTATACAAGCAATATGTTAGTTTGATGTATCTTAAATCAGGCACCACCCCAACTGTTATAGCTTCCTCTATGGAGGTTGCATTTGTTATTCTAAAATTCCACCTTAGAATACTAAATCCCTATATTATAAGAATCATATCAAATCAAGAATGTCCCAAATAACTAATAAAAGAGGAAAAAAGTATAACAAATATGTCAAGAAAGGCCACATTCCATTCTTTTGTTTCCTACTCTTAAGTACTAGGTGGTGTGATTGTAACTTAAGATAATTTTAAATAGTCATTCTCAACATGGAGAGATTAGAAAATAACTCAAGGTAAAATAAATTAATTTATTGGATTCATTATTCATAACTCAAGATAAAATATAACATAATTATACAACACTTTCTTTCCTAAATTAAAAATCTATCATTTATTTCATAAATTTTGTTCCTATACACTTTTTTAGGGTCTACAGGCATACATCATAATGTCACACAACCCTATTTCCATTAGCAACAACACATAATAGTTTTATACCATTCTCAAAAACCTTAACTATAAAAAAGAGAAAAAACATGCTTGTTTCCACTTTACCATACATGTAAGGCTCTTGCTTGTATACAAGTAATGAAAACTCAAGAAACACGTCTTAATCATGATGTCTAAAAATAGGTAGATACTTATATAAGTATTAAATATAAGATTTAAATCAACTTAAAAATATAAGAAACCTCTAAATATACTTCATAACTCGAAGAACATTTTTCAATCATAGAAAACTATCCACACTATTGTTATGTTTTAAGCAGATCCCAAAAAGATAATGAAAACCACAAAAAAATTAAATAATCCAACTAAGATGAATATATTTTCCATTAATCTAAGGATTAAAAAAACCATAAAAACTAATCCAAATATCCATATCAATTAATTATAATATCAAATATATCACATTGCTTATTGCACACCAAGTGTTATAAACTATTTGGCCATTTATCTTAGTAATACTCTATCTCCCACAAGAAAACACATAATGGAATATGTAAAAAATTATTCTTGTAATAATAAGGAGAGAGATATAAATATCAAATTAGATGTATTTCATTCTTAAAAAGGCCCATGAGTTATAAGATTGTTAAGAATCTAGTCCACATAAGAGTTCATAACAATGAGATGAAAATATTTTTTAATAAAAGGCTACCCTTCATATTTTAGACCCATTGAATTTGATTCTATAAATAGATTATAAAAAATTGAATTTAACTTTCTGATATAAATATCTTGCCAAAATTGGAAACTTAATGTTGTATTTGGTGCATACAAAGTCCTTAATCTGGTCACGTGTCCCAAACTTCTATAATAGAAACTGGTTGTAAGGGAAAGGAAAGATTTTTAAATATGGGGCAATATCAAATGACCAAGAATTTTTCATTACTTATAACATACCAAATATGTGTTAACTAATTTGATCTTATTATGTTATTTTATCTTGTTTGACCCAAAGATACCTACTTAGGATTTAAACATGAGTATGATTCATGCAAAATTCCCTGATTCTAAGTTTTTTTATACAATATTATCCTAATCAAGTAGGCCAATTATAGTAGTACTTCTTTTTATTTACTAAAAAGTTGAAAAAAATATTAGTTCCATCAAAATAAAATTTCAATGGTACATATTATTAGAAAACTTTACAACAATAAGTATTTATAGTCAAAATTAAATTTTTTCTTAACTAGGTGTCAAAAGTTTGTATTAAATCTTTAAATTATTTATATTTAATGTGTTACATTTATAAATTAATCATTCATATAAAGTTTCAAGTTTATCTAGTCGTGTTTTCCTATATTTGTCGTGGTCAAGGAGACCCTAGAGAGAGACATGAACACTAGGTATCTCAACCTCAAGAGGTAAAAAGATTTAGATCCAGCCATAAGTGAATATGGGGTTGCTTGGTAGGCATTTTAATGCTAGTTTTATAACCCCAAAGTGTTGGATAAAGCTACAAGTGCCAATATTATTTAGAGTCTTTGATTGTTTGGCCAAGATTAACTATAGGGTTTTATTGATGGATTCAATCTATCCATTATCTTATGGATGATACACGGAGGCAATGTGATGTGATATGGTGAATTTATTACATAATTAATGCACCTAAATATTTTTAAAGGAAGATCCATTTTCTATTATGATGATTTTTAGAACATCAATCCATAAATGATCTGGTTAAAAATAAACTTTGAAACGATTGAACTAGTAGAAGTTGTAAAAGGAATTATTTCCTCCCACTTAGTGAAATGTTTAGTGGTCATGATAATGAAGTGGTAACCATCTAAATAATTAGGGGAATGTTTACCTATCAGATTTATACTCCAATTGGAAAAGGGATAAGGTGTAATAATGGGATATAGCCTGAGGAGGAATGTGGGTCTCATGAGGGAATTGTTGGCACTTCTCACATTTACTAACATATTCTATGACATCATGTTCAAGAGTGGGAAAAAATTATCCCATTATATGTATTTTTTGAGTGGTCACATGGCCACTAAAGTGACCACCACAAACCCCACTATGAGAATGGAAGAGAAACCTTTCCAACTCCTCTTGGTCTACACATCTCAGCAACATATCGTCAAATGTCATGTAGTAGAGAAACTCATCTAAAATGATTTACTTGGAAGTGATAACATGAATAATTTTCCTCTTTTGAGATTTGGCCCCTTCAGGGTAGATATGGTAATTTAAGTAATGAATGATATTAGCATACCAAGGATAAGAAATGATAGTAAGCTTCTCTATGTAAAAAATTAATTCATCAAGAAAAAAGGTATCAAGGAGATTGTCAAATTCTAAAGGAGAGATTATCAACCAATCAAAAATGTCTTATCCCTTGATAGAATTTTGGTTGATGTAAGTAAACTCAATCAAGCTCTAAAATGTGATGAAATGTCTATATTTTTGTGAGAGGGCTGCTTGGGTTAATAATGTTAGTAAGGCTTGATATCTTACTATGACTTGCTTTTCCTAATTAAGCATATAGTGTTGCAATCACTTGTGAACATAATTTCCAAGCACTCTTTTTATACCTACATGTAACATGATTCATAATCCATGAGAGTTTATATAATGAAGTATATGGCATGATCCTTTCCATCATCATCTTCCTGATCCAACATACAAGCAAGAGACGCCTCCATTGCTTTAATATAAACTATGAGGGTTTTGTGTGATTTGAGAACCATGAACATCAAAAAAAACATAAGGAAGTGTTTAATACCTCAAATTCATCCTATAAATTAATATCTAGGTTAAACCACTTTATTTTTTAAGTAAATTATTGATTGGATGAACTATATAGGTTAGGTCCAATATGAATCATCAAATGGAACCCAAATTCCCTAGGAATGATCTAATCCCTAACTCATCAATGGAGGGATCATGTCCAAAATTACATAACTTTTGGTAGGATCAATATCAATTATATGTTGGAAGATAATGTAGCCAAGGATTTTTCCACTTATGAATCTAAACACACACTTTAGTGTTGAGAGTAATTTTCTATTCAATTAAATACATGATGATAATGTGTAACACTCCTAAATGGTGAGTCATTTACTTTGATTTTATTAAAAGATTATCTATGTATACCTCCTCTATATTATGAATAAGATTGTGTAAAATATGAGTCATGTCCCTTTGATATTTTGTTCCAACATTTTTAAGTCTAAAAGGCATGACTACATAAGATAATTTCCCCCATGGTTTGGTGAAGGAGATTTTGATTTGGTCTTCATTGTATATGCAGATTTGATTATAGCTGAAGAAAACATCCATGAGGGATAAAAACTCATAATTAGTTATAGTGTCAACTATAATGTCGATAGATGGAAGAAGAAAATCATCATTAGGGCATACCTTGTTAATATCATGAAATCAATAGATAATATAATTTTACCATTCTTTTTTATGATGGGGAAGATGTTAAACATCAATTTAGAGTAATTTGTAGGCTTTATAAACCTTAATTTGAGGAGTGTAATGAATTCCTCTTTCACCATTGTGCCAACTTTGACTTGATTTTCATAAGCTTCTATTTTATTAGATTTGCATTAGGCATCATGATTAGATTGTGGATAACTAATTCAGGATTGATTCCTACCATATCCATGTTGGAGAAGGTGAAGGCTTTAGACAACTCAGTGAGTACTTGCTTATAGTCTTCTACTTCTTGTGATGAAAGTGAAGACCTAAGCTTGAGTATTTTGGGATTCTCCTCATTTCTTATGTTTATAATAATATTATATTTGATCAGGGAAGCATTCCCGTCCTCAAATTTATCAATATCTGATGGGAGGTTAATGCCCTCACCTTCTATCTTAAAATTTTCAAGATCTTCTTCAGAAGATTAAAAAATTCAACCTTATAGTAAGAATTATAATAATCGATCCCACATGTGGATGTAGGATGACACATGAAAAAAACCTATATTATGGTGAAAATATGGGAATTTATTGTAATCATTAATTAACTATAAGATAGCTTCATCATTTTCATCCAAGTCAAGAACTAGCAGGCTAGCATCCCTCCCTATATAAAATAGGGTTTGGTCACTTAGCATTTTTTGCATGAGAGGCTCTATTCTAATAGATAATATGAAATATGACTCAATTATCTCTAGGTGGGGACCAAAACGAGATTAGGAAGTACCCATATAGTCAAAAAGTTGGTTTATTTCTCTCGACACTACTTCTATAGAAATAAAGTTTAAATCCTTGGTAACTTATTACACAATGGCCTTATAAAGATGAATGTGTTTAGATTTAGTTTGATAAATTTTTGAGACTTGATTGGTTACTAGTTTTGAATCACCTTGGATTTTTAGGTTTTGAATTCCCAACCATTTAGTGATGAGCATACCAAGCAATAAATATTCATATTCAGCCCCATTTTTGATGCCCTCAAATTCAAGTTAAAAACTAAAAGGTAGGAACTTTTATTTTGGGGAGACTAAGATCACTCATGATCCCACACAAAAATGACATTTATCTGCATCATAGTGAAGGGCCCATTGACCATGTGTAGAGTAAGGATCGTCAATAGGGAGGGCTTCTTGGTCTTCTGACATCTCAATCATGTGGATGTCAAGTATACTGGTTAACCCCTCATGGGGTTCCTAGTTCTAAGATTTATAGGAAGTATAAGTCCCTACACTCTTGGGTCAAATAAGGGAATGAGTGGTGCATACTTTTCAAAGATATCAATAATATTAGTCGTTAACATAATCAAAACTACCTACATGACTATTGGATTTAAACCACTGATATTTTCCATATCTGCTACCTCTTTTTCCTCTAATTTATCTTTAAATATGGCTTGATTTATTTCTAACCCTTTCTTTAGGATAACCACTTTGGGCTTTGCATTCTTTATAACATCAACCAACTACTGGGGTTTTGTGACCCCATTGGTAGGCAAGTGGTAATAAATGTTCAATCCTAGTTTCTTGTGCATAATTTTTTTAAGCATGTCAAAAAGATTAAGATCCCCTTAGGCCATGAAAACCTTACCTAGATGGAAGAACATGATTTTTTGGAATAAGGCTAAATGGATGGCCTTCATCCTATGAATCCATGGTCTTTAAAATATCATGTTATAATTTGTGTCTTTATCAATCATGTAAAATTATATTAATAGTCTTGGGACCCAGAGTAACTAAAAGTAAAATGGTTCATATAAAGGAGGACTTGAGGCTATTATAACCTTGCAGGGTATTTTGATTTGTTGAATAGTTATTTTTCATATAACCAAGTTTATGCAAGAAGGATAAGGGGACAATGTTCACAGTTGATCCATAATCAACCATGTATTTATTTACATATTTATTATAGATCCATACTTTTAAAAATAGTGTTGGATCCCCCCTTCTTTCCAATTCAAAATCAAGATGGAGACTACTAAGGTCAAAATAACCAGCATCCTGAGAATCTTTCCTAGGTGGAAATATATCTAGATCAATGTGATTGATCAGAGCCTATAACATGGGAGTTACACTAGATAAATTCCAAAATCTTAAAACATTAAGAAATTCCAAACAATAGGAACTTGAGTTCTTGATAAATTAAAGAAAGGAAATGTGGGATAAATATTTTGTAAGATCTGAAATCAAATCATAATTCCCCACAAGCTTAGGGATGCTCTCACTATTTATAATGTTTGAAGCATGAAGAGTCATGTGATGATATTCCATGGTGTGAGTAATTATGTTCTCTTCCTCTTTTAATTCCAACTTTAAAACACATAACTTTAGTTTTACCTTATAATTCCAACTGGGGAGTGACATCAGCATTGGAAGTTTTAGAAGTGGAAGCCTTGCCATATTCGGTACATGCTTACATAGGATGATTATGTTGAACCAATTAATTTTTAAATTTACCCTAAGTTTGATTCAAGGAAATTTTTTCTTAGTAGTTCAAAAAATGGTTTTGATAAATCTATATATTTCAGTTATGTGGCATAATAGTATCATTATGAAGGGCCTGAGGGTTTTCACCTACATTCCCTAATAACATGTCTATGAAGGTTTGCCTCTGATCTTCAGGGAGCCTTTCGATGATTTTTTTATAATCCCAATAGTTTTGAGTATCATGGTAGATAAATTAGTAGAAGAGATAATAAACATTAGGATCATGCTCCCTAGGCCTCTTATTTTGTCCTTATTTTCCAAACCATTTTTGAGTATTCCTTTCATAATAGGGTTGGTTCCGAAAGTAAGAAAAATGTTAAACATGTTAAAACTATAACTACTTTTGATTTTGATATTACATGTTACATGGTGAAGGTTAGTTGAAGTCAATTGCATGAATTTTAGGTGAAGGGTTTTCATTCCTAATACTTTTATTATTATTTGTGTTGATGTTGTTCATCAATGAAGACTGATTATTATTCATTATATTTGGGTTCTTACATTGATCACTCATGACATATGTCGTGGTGTTCTTATTTCAATTAAGGAATTTTGTGCCTTTATTATTTATGTTATTCTATTTTTCATTTTGAAATCCCACGTTATTTTCGTTCAGGGTGATAATGCACTTGTTGGCCCCATAAGTTTGATAACCACTATCAATGGCCTCTTGATCAATCTATAAATCACTTTCAAGAGCTTATTCATAAGATTGATATGAAAACTTTGGAATTATTCCCTTGTATCCTTGTTAAGGGAGTGAAGGAAAAGGTCACATAATTCCCTCCAGTCCATGTGAGGTGCACTAGTAGATCAATATAGACCCTACCACCATCTCATGATGAGATGGGACATTGATTCATTATGTTCTTGTTTGATATGAAGGAATTATCAAATGCCAATCTTAAGAAACTTATTCATATAGAAATCCTTAATGAATTCAACTATAAATTGTCTGAAGGAATGAATTGACCCCTTAGGGAGGTGGTAATACCAATCAAAAAAAATTCCTTCTTGGGTTTTAGGGAAATATTTGAAACAACCCCATCCCAAATCTAAGATTTCCCTTACAACCATGGCATAAGCCTTAATGTGTGAATTTAAATCTCCATCCCCTTTGAACTTGGGAAGGTCTAGTAGGAGATTCAAAAGAAGGAATTCTTTTCTATTGAGATTGATGGGATCCTTAAAATACTTAGCATAGGTCCCTATCTTATTAATGTCAATTATTGATGTGGCCAAACTAGACTGAAAGGGTGAGATTCTATAAGGGTTTGTAAGATAACCAATATGAGGAATGGAAAAATATTGATAGGGTGAATTGGAATAAGTGATAAATTATTGATTTAATAATTTTGGGAGCATTTGAGTCTTATTCCTAATTTAGTTAAGGGTCTAGAAAAAATTAATTAGTAAATAATATTACAATAATTAGAGTACTAATTTGTATAATTTACTATGCCTTTTAAACCTTTGTAAAAATAGTAATAAATAAGGAAAATGTAACTTAGATTTAAAATGGATTGAGATGGCTAAGATAGAAGCTAAAACTAGCTATGCAGGATTGGGATAGTGTCATTAACCTATATCTAACTTTCATTTGATGAAAAGACAAGAGTGCTAAAAATAGGGCACTTCGATGTCTTGTACTATAATCCAAGCCCTGACGTTGTTATCCAAACTAATCACAGAGATCTAATTTTATTGGGTTTTGTCTATTGTCCCTATGTGAGCCTACCTATGAAATTTTGACAACTGAATATTGATGGAGCTCCTTATAGATCTGATTCAATCTTGAAACCCTAGACCTTCATTATGCTTGAATAAAACTTGAGAAAAAAATGGGGTGTTAGTGTGTGTAAGATTCACTAAACATGTATTCACACCCCTTGTGTGGGCACATTGTCTACATACTAATACTCTGAGGAGGGATCAAGCCATATGTAGTTTTCCCACTTGATGTGCTTAGTGAAATAGTGTAATGAGGATGTAAATGTGCAAAACTAAGAGTACTTGAGGTGGCTAAGGACTGGTGTGAGAGTTTGAATAATTTTTTTATTGTGTTAGGTGATTATATGCAAAGAATAGGTAAATTTTCCTTAGTGGTTTAATTATATTCTTGTTTTCTTGATAAGATTTGTCACCTCCCTTCTAAATTAACTTTGAACAGACTTTTATAAGGATCTATTGGTCATGGGTTAAATGTATCTGTATTATGTTGACATAATGAAGAATAAGAATCAGAAGGAAATGATCATTTTGGCTCAAAATGTGATTGGATAAGAGCATCAAAAATGAGACATCCTAGGGTCTGACACTATAGTCTAACCCCAATGTTCTTGTCCTATAAGCTCAGAACTTGGGGGAATCGAATTACATGGGAAATGTAACCTGGCTAAGCTGGAATCAGGTCTCAGAAGTCTATAGATGACCGATTATAAGAAAAAAAGTGTCTAGAAGGGTCATGAGAGAATGCAAGAGGGTCCTATGGATTGGGTGTCACAATCCACACTTAAGCTACCAATTTGGACATTTTATATGACTACATTTGTCCCCACCTTATTCTAGTGATGTAGCAAAGCAAAATACTAGGATAAAGGAAAGTAGAAAGCATACCTAAACTCACCTGCAAGGGTGAAGCTCATGAAGTTGTGTGATGCTGAGTGTGCATAGAGAGAACACATTTTGAAATGTAAATCTACAAGAGAAAAATAAAGAGCAAATTAGTTCTTACTAGATACACTATATCTAAAATAAGAATATATAAAGTTGGGTTAGAGATAGAGGAAGAGAAAGGAATGAATACACCTCACCAGGTATGCAAACCAATATAAAACCTATTGTGATGTTGAGTGATGTTGGAAGATGTTGGATGATGTTGGATATGTTGGGTATGTGTTATACCAAAATTAATATCATGAACAGATCTAAGTGCTCAATTCCCTTACAGTGGCTCAAGAATGCAAAGGCTAGCCCTTTAGGTCCATTGTCACCCACTAAGTGAAGCTATGTGATCATGCATGTGTTAATTGATATCTAGACTATGTGTCTAATCCCTTTGAGTAGGTGGCTTAAGAATATAAAGGCTAGCTAGTCCTTTGGCTCCATAGTTGCCCACTAAGTGAAGCTATAAATTGATACCAGTATGAATGTGTGTCATATGAGATGGCTTCTGAAGCCCATAAATGCTCTTTAATCTAGCAATGTGGCATGGATAGTTGAATATGTACTTGAAACTAGGGAAATCTTGGCCACTCTAAAAGGTGGAAAATAGGATTATAGGAAAGCCACTCCAAAACTATAAACTAGGCTTATGTGGAAGCCACATAGAAATGTGGAGGTTAGGATTGTATGAAAGCCACTCTAAAATGATGCCAACCACCTACAGATGGAATAAGGCATGCAACTACTAAGAATGTAAGGGTAATATATTAAACTCATAAAGAAAAGAAGTCAAATGTGTTGTGCACTTTTCCCCCAATCACTATTGTCTATAACATGGATTTTAATTTGTAAGTTATACCAACTACCTAATCTAAAACTGGAAGTGAGATCCATCATGTCATGCATGATGCCCCTTATATCTAGATTCTTTGAGAAAATTTGTACTAAAATTGTTGAATCTAAACTGATCTATATCTAACAAAACTATAGTTGAGCTTGATTTTATTTCTATTTTTAAAAAATTTACATTTTTTGTTATTTAGGAGTACTGAAATTAGTACACCCTATTATCCAGTGTTATTGTCCATGTCTTGTATTGTTGTCCTTTGCTAAATCTGATGACTAGTCTGTAACTATCACTATTTTTTATCTATTTTTCCTACTTTGACCTTTGATTATTATTTTGAGTGTTCTAAAAATTGATTTTTCAACTGGTAGGAGCTTTGATCTCTGTGATAAAACTCCTATTTATTTCTCCCTCTTTTGAGGGTAGGAATGAATACCCTAAAATGACTACCCTAAAAAAAAGAGCCCTACAAGTGTGTTATGTTATGAAATACATGATATAACAATGATAATTAAAAAGATGTCTCAAGATATAACATAGTTTGTATTGGAGATTGTTAGATCAATAGGGGTATGCCTAGATAGATATAACAATGTAATAGCATATATAGTTTACTAAATTGAAATTAGAAATATTAGTTGTTAGTTATTATTTTTCAAAGAGAGATGGAGCATGATGTCCATCATGACATCTAATAAAGAAAGATAATGCATGATGTGGATCATGGCATTGCAAATAATGAGAAGCAAACAAGCAACAAGCACACACAAGGTAAGAAGCAAAAAACATACAAAAGTGGCCAAGGGGCTAAGAAAATAAGGGACATGGGCACATGTCACTCAAATTGGAAATCAAGCATACAAGGCATGTTCAAATTCCAAATACACATACAATTAAAAATAAGCAAGGTTAGCATGAGGGCCACAAGAACATAGAAGAGAACAAGCAAAGGACATTGGCAAATGTCTTAAGGCACACATAAGATTAGAAGCAAAAGACATTGGAAAATGTGCTGAGGTACACACAAGAGATAAAATAGGAACTAATAAATAAAATCATATCTATTTATGCAAAGCCAAAAATGAAGGCATGTAAATGCTAGAAATACAATCGCATCTAACTAATCAAAGCAAGAAGTGAAAGTATGCAAGACATAAAGTACAAGACTAGGTATATGCTAAGAAATACATAAGTGTTATATACTAGTGAATGTTGATAGAGTAATTTATGTAAGATAGTAAATAATGTACATCATCATGATAACTAGAGTGAGTGGTATAGGAATGCCATAACCTGGATGGTGTAGTCATGTAGAAGATGCCCCCAATGGGTATATATATAAATATGTCTCAAATGTAGAAGTAGGATGCCCCTTCAATGGATAGAGTGAAGAAATCAAGGATCTAGATGTCACTACACACACTTAAATAATATCATGTGAAGCATGGTAATGTAGATAAATTGATAAACAATAGCATATAACAGCGAATGTAAGTCTAACATGGTAGTAGAAATGTAAAACATGGATAATGCATATAATTGAATTTTTTTTGTGTTTTTGAGTTATTTGAATGTTTTTGGTATTTTTGGTATAATATATGTACAATTAATTAGAATAAAACTATGTACAATAAATTGAAAATAAACTATGGGCAATCAATCATTAGGAGACTATGTACAAGGCTGAGAAGAGATGATACTAACTAATGAGTCTCATGAGAGACTCCCTATTATGGTGTCTTGTATAAAACAAAGGAATCATGCATGATTTTGAATCATGAGTGAATAGCTATGAATATGGCTCTAAATTATCAGTATCTTGGAAATCATAATAACCTGTATTGTTCCACTCATCATTATCATCTTGATTTTGAACCAATGGAATGCTAGTGTTGACTTTTATTGTATCTAGATATTTTCCTTTGATAAATTTTGTTTGTGGATGATTTGCCTTAGTATTTTCAATAAATCCCAAACCTTGGTGACAAACATTATCAACTACTAGAATAGGAGTAGTGATGCCTTGAGCATGCTTGCCCAACCCTTAACCTTGATAATCAAACTATTGTATATATTTTTGACCAAACCCATATTGATTTGAAAATTGAGCATTATTTTTTAGAGGTATATTTGCATCTTTTTCATGCTTTACTTGTTCTTTTAGTACTGTTTGTTTCTCTAATTTTACTTTTTGATCCTTTTGTTGTTGTGAGTTATGCTTTGGTAACCACTTTTGTATTGTTTCTAAATTTGATCCTTCATGAATGTGTTCTTATGTTACTATGGATTTTTTGATTTATTCACCTTGTATAGGGTCCTCATTATAAATTACCTATTGTATATGATTTTTCAATGCCAAACATGAATCTATGTGATGCCTATGCATTCTATGATATGCACAATAACAGATGAATATTCCCATTGGATGTAGAGGAGGTAGTTTGATCAACTTAGATTTAATCATTTCCCTTAGTAACTCACTTAAACTCTTATTTTATCTTTGAATGTTTTTTGAATCATTAGTTTTAGAGTTACTTTATTATTATTTCTTGTTTTGATATGTAACATTGCTTACAACCAATTGACTAGGTGAAGGTGCTTATACATGATTGACAGTAGGGTGCCTTTGAGGCTTTTATATTATAATCTAATTTTATCATGTTTTGATATTTTCATGTAATATTTGATTCTATATTTGTAAATATGAAATTAACTTATTCATACTAGTTATTTTATCCCTTAGAGTCTCACAATTGCAAACCCTAGTTGCTTTCGATTTAACATGTAAGCACATATGTTGAAGAGGGTATGAAGAAGATATAGGCTAAATGTATGCATTAGGAACAATAGTATATGTTGCCTCACCTTTTTGAGGGGTGATAGCATGGACCTATTTAGAGGGAAATTAGCTATCACCCTCTTGGAGGAGAGGAGGAGAAGGAAATCCTTTCCTATGCATAAGATATGACATTAAAACTTGACAGGTGGTTGCTAGCTTATATGCATCTAGTTAGAAACCATGTATGTGGGATGAAATGCATGTAATTGGAGTCATAAGTTGTACAATAATATGTTTATAAAGAGCATTCCCTATGAGAGATATAAATCAAAGGATAGAGATCATGGAATTGTGCACTAATGCATAAAAAACTTTGACTTGTGATATGATATTTCTAATATGTTTAACAAGATAAACTTGAAAAAATTTCCATATGAGAGATAGAAAGAAATGGATAGAGAGCATGAAACTATGCATGAATGTATAAAAAAAATTGACATGTGATATGATATTTATAATGTGTTTAGCAAGATAAACTTGAAAATTTTGCCATATGAGAGATAGAAAGTAAGTATGAAACCTCGTATTAAATACAATTAAACATTGCTTTGAAGGAGAGGGATCTTACTATGTTTAACAATAACTTTCTTAATATCATCCCATATTATGAAAAGTAAGCATGAAAGGGAAAGAATGAAGCTTTACATTAACATATGGTAAACTTCATCATTCATGTACATGATAGGATCGAGTATGGCCTCCTTATTATTTACAAGAAATTCAATAAATATGTGTAAATAAGTGAGATTCATTTTTGTTTTTATGTGAAATCTGATTTTAGATGTAAGTGATACCTCAAAAGTGATGGGACCTAGTATATACAATTAGGATTTTGAGAAATGATA
The DNA here is from genome assembly GCA_037957365.1 of Torreya grandis. Classification (NCBI taxonomy): domain Eukaryota; kingdom Viridiplantae; phylum Streptophyta; class Pinopsida; order Cupressales; family Taxaceae; genus Torreya; species Torreya grandis. The sequence goes on from JARHVA010000322.1 coordinate 1,584,804, forward strand.
TATATATTTTTTTAAATTACTAAGAAATTTTAAAAATTAATATGAATTTTTTATTTAGATATGAAGGTAAAAAAATAGAAAAATATTGGAAATTTTTGGATTTAAATAGACCTAGTAAATGCTACTAGGGTTTGAAAGATTTTTATTTTTAAATTAATGTAAATTTATGATTTAAATATGCATGTAAAAATCAAAAAAATATTGGGAAAATTAGGAAAGAATTTTCCCTAGGGTTTGTAGGGTTTTTATGTGTAAACAAAGTAAGCCGGGTTCACCAAATAATTTAATAGTTTTAGGAATATTGGAGTCTTATTCATAATTTAGTGAAGGGTATGGAAAAAATAAATCATTAAATAATATTTCAATAATTAGAGTACTAATTTTTATAATATATTGTGCCTATTAAACCTTTCTAAAAATAGCAATAAATAGGAAAAAATGCAACTTAGCTTAAAACTAGACTGAGATGGCTAAGACAGAAGCTGAAACTAGTTGTGCAGGACTAGGATAGTTTCATGAACCTAGATATGAGTTTCATTTAATGAAAGGACAAGAGACTCAAAAATAGGACACATTGAGGTTTGACGCTATAGTCCAGGTCCTACCACTATTATCCAAATTGGTAACAAAGATATAAATTTTTTAGGTTTTGTCTGTTGTCCCTGTGTGATCCTACTAATGAAATTTTGAGTCATGAATGTCGATAGAGCTCCTTGTATAGATGATTCAATATTTAAACCCTAGATCTTCACTGTGCTTGAATGAAACTTGAGAAAAAAATGGGGGATTAGTGTGTGTAATATAGACTGAACGTGTATCCACACCCCTTGTGTAGGCATGTTGCCTACATACCAATACCTTGAAGAGGGATCAAGCCATATGTAGTTATCCCACTTGATGTGCTTAGTGCAATAGTGTAATGAGGATGAAAAAATTCCAAACTAAGTGTGCTTGAGGTGAGTAGAGACTGGTGTGAGGGTTCAAATAAGTTTTCAACTACATTAGGTGACTGTATGCAAATAATAGGGAAATTTGCCTTAGTGGCTTACTTGTACTCTTTCTTGCTTGATAAGATTTATCACATCCATTCTAAATGAAATTTTAATAGACTTTTATAGGGATTTATTGGTCATGGGTTAAATGTATTCATGCTAGGCTGACATAATGAATAATAAGAATTAGAATGAGACGATCATTTTGGCTCAAAATGTGATTAGATAGGAGTGTCAAAAATGGGACACCCTAGGGTCTGGCACTATAGTCAAACCCTACCACTCATGTCCTACAAAATTGGGACTTGGGGGATGGAATTAGCATGGGAAATGAAACCTGACTAAGCTAGAATTAGATCTCAAAAGTCTATGGATGATTCGTTATAAGCAAAAAGGTGTTTGGAAGGGTCATGAGAGCATGCAAGAGGGTCCTATGTATTGGGTGTCACAAGCCACATTCAAGCTACCAATTTGGACATTTTATATGACTACAAATATTTATCTATCTAAGTAGACTTGGAGAACATTTAAAATTAGGGATAAATGTTGTTAGACATAGAAGGGTTGGTGATTTTTTGAGAAAGGGCATACATGGTTTGCATAGAGTTTGAAGGAACATAGGGTAGCACATGGCTAGTCTAAAGAGGATTTAATGTGAGAGGTACATACCCATAAGGGTGAATATTGGTGGGTTATTAGTCATAATATTAATTTTTGGGATGGATTGTAATTTAATACACCTATAATAAGGGTTTGGGTAGGATCTTGGTATGGTGGAAAAATTCTAGAAGTGTTTAAGTTACGTACTCCTTGAGTAAAGAAATCCCGATGGGTTGGTTAGAAACATAAATCAATGAGGGTGTATGATATTATTATGATGAGAACTTATAATATTTTTGTTAAAATAGTTAATGAATTATTATTGGATGGGAATAAAAGAGGAATGAACCTAGGTAGTAAGATTAGGGTTCACCCCTTGATTCTGAGATTGTTGGTTGTTCTCAAAATCACAAATGTGACCCACCAAGGTATTGATGAGTTCATTTGGGCTAGTGGTGGTACAAGGTCTAGTAGCCTTTTGTATATAGGTGAGATATTAGTTACTATGAAGATATTGATTTTGAATGGGATCCTTAGGGGTAGTGGTTAAGGTTTGCACTAGTGGGTTAGAGGCATTTTGATTCCTGCTAAAGGGATGTATAACCACTTGCTTGTAGTTAACCTTGTCTTCCAAATAAAAGATCCTACCTATATATTAGTCATATCTATAAGATATTTCCACATCTAAGTTTTTAAGACTAATTTATGTCTAGTAGCCATATGAAGAGTGGTTAAACTCCCTCCAGTGAGAGTCATAGTATTAGATTCAATATCATTGTTAGTAATTTTAGATAGTCATGTAACTCATGAATAGGGACTCCACTCTTGGTTTGAGTATTGGGATGAGAATAATCATAAGATTGATAATATATATTAGTGTCAAAATTAGGGCTGCTATAACTACCAATGAAGCCTCACTAGGGTTAATTTGGCTCCTTTTATATCCATATAGGCCAAGATATCCACTATGTCCTATCCAGATATATTTTGGGGTATATGGATACACAAAGAATAAATGGGAGGGATTAAAATGGAGAAGGGATAAAGAGGAAAGAGAATAAAATGGGAAATGCAAAATATGAAAGTCTTTCATGTTAGGTTCACTAAATTTTTATGCACATGAATAACTAAAGCTAAATTGGGCACTCCATTTCTCAAAGTCTAGTGAGACAATCAATGTATTGAATGTATGATGGGTGGAACTATGGATTGGGATGATTTTTTTGAGGAATGGGATTCAAAAATATGAGTGGAAATGGATTTTCATGATTTTGTCTCACGTTTCTTTTTAAGAGTGTCTAACTAAGTGAAAATAGAATTCTCGGGTCCCTCAATATTAGTGATGATGAGGAGGCAAAGATCTTGATCAATACTAGGAACATGAAGGTGCGATTGGCTTGGTTGAATGACTCATAGAATTTGGTAAAATATATTAGGTTAGATATTCCCTATCAATATCATACAAAAATGTGAATGATATATGATGAGGCTAGAACCAAGGAGAAGAAAGAGGATGGGGATGAGAATCTAATCCTAGATTATGTTATACTAATGGTATCAATTTTGAGAGAGGAAGGTAGATGGATGGATCATGGATATACGCTTGTTCATCTAGGTAATTAATATCCTTGAAAATGAGATGAGTGATAGGTGAAAAATAGAAAACCTCAATTCTAAGCTCAGCACTAATATCTATTCAGGTGTTGATAGTAGGACCTAGTGCTCTAACTCAGATAAAAAAAAATTGATCTATAGAGGTACAGATACTTAGGGAGGTAATCCAATAGGTTATGTGAAACAACATGTTTTTGGACTTTATGTTATATTAGAATCAAGGTTTTAGGAATGCTCATTATCATTGGTAAAAGGCTTTGGTTGTTGATTTTTTTTTTGTTTTTGGTAAAATTTTGACTAAAAAGAAATCCAAATACTTGATAAAATAAAATGATTGAAAGTAAATAAAAATTTATATATGGAAATAAATGAAAGAATTATTATTTTTGGTATTATAGATTTATATATGGAAATAAATGAAATAATTCTTCTTTTTGGTATTATTAAATTCAGTTTTTAATGTATGTAATACTAGAAAGCAAAATCTAGGCTAACAATGCAAATATTGATTTCTTGTTTTTCTAAGTGCAAACTAAATGAAATTATTTTTGTGTTTTCAAATTATAGATGAATTATTATATTATTAAAACTTATATTTTTTAATATATAATTAAATACAAAATCAGATCTAGATCTTAAGTAGAAATACTACCAAGTATCTAAATATTCTTTGCATATGTAAGCTAACACTAGTTTTTGGTATTTCTAGATGAATGCACACTAAGTTTGAATGGTTTATATCAAATGAAATTAAATGTATAAGTTATGAATTTTGGATTTAATAATTAAAACAACATTTTGAATTTAATCAAATAAGAAAAATCAATATCAAGATACCACCTTTCTCTCTTAGGCTTGGATAAAAAATTTCTACTTGCTAGTGTACTTGTTTGTTCACAAACAAGATCTTGTTTTAACTAAAAATTGATTTTTGTTGAAGTTTACATTAGTTTTTTTTATAATTTATACATAGGGTTTGAATACAAATATTTGCTTTGAAATAATCTATTTGATGGCTATAAACAGTAAGGAAACTAACTAATGTGTTTTGGTGTAAAGATGAGAAGAGAGAAGAGTTTGTTTTACTATATATTTTCCATTTCAAAATAGAGATATAATATAATGAAATAAATAAAACTAATCTAATCTAATATACTGAACAAATAAAACTAAAACTAGAAGCCACCAACCTGATTAAGATGTAGACTAGATGGAAAAAAGAGATGTATCTATGATATGGTCCTTAGCATATTAGATCTTCCACTCAAAAAAATGAGTGTAGGAACTCTATGACGAAGGAGAATGATAAAAGAGTATTATAAAATGAATATGAGAGTAACACAACTCAAAACAAAAGAACAACTAACTGTAGTTATCTAGTACACTAACTACAAATATTTGGTTACAAATTCAATGACCTTTCTTACTTAAAATTATGTAGTATAACATAAAAATGATCAAAGGCAAAGATCAAACATAATTGTAAGTAGGTTGTGGTTGTATAAATATTCAAAAATTCAAATTCCAATTCTAATTTTTGAATCTAAAATTCATCTAAAAATAGAATATTTGTAGGAGAGTAATGGAAGTCGCAAGGGTGAGTTTAACTGAGTTGAACTGGAAGTAGAACTTAGGGAAGAATTAAAAATAATTAAAAATAGAAGAGAGCGTGAGATGGTCCAGCATGGTGGTAAACTCAAGGTGACAATATTAATAAATGTAATAATAAGCATGTAAAACACATGAAATCTTGATTTTTAAAAGATAAAATTAGAACATGAACCAAAGGTGATAAAACCACCACTATTTATAAGGGATGGTTATGTAACTATTGGCCCTAGTGATAGAACTACTGCATGGCATGACATAACTACTGTCAGGATCTTGCTCCCCAATAAGAGCACATATGATTACTTCTTGTATTAGCAACTAAACACAGAATTTAACCAGAAGTAACAAGTAACTAGAAATATGAAACAACACAGGAATATGAGAGACAATACACAATTGTATTAATAATCACTCAGAAGAAAATACAATAAAGAAGATGCCACTTCTTCTTCCACCTCAAAGGCTCACCACACCTCAAGACCTTCTTCCCTCTCTCTCTCGGTCCCAACAATCAACTCCAATATAGAATTGATGTTCACCTCCACTAGTCAGAAACAACGCTGCCAGTACACCAAGTACACAACCATACTCCAAGTAGATCTCCTACTCTCTGCTGCTACCTACAAATCACTAGACCTTACTCACCATTGTAGACCTCCAAAAGAAGTCATGCACACCTGCTGACCAAGATCATACATACACGAAGAACCCTTTTGATTCTCCAAACCATCACCCACACTTGGTACTATGGCACTAGGAGGAACACACCATTTCTCTCCTCTCTCTGAAGGAGCTTATTTAGCTCTCTTACTCCCTAGCACAAGTTTACAATACAGCCCATGAGTCCATATATAGATTTCATGCTTACAATAATTAGACTATCTTAATTACAATAATTAGACACGCAACTCAAGACTATAACTGGCCTTTAACATGCAAACTAACAGTCCAAAAATAGACTCTCCAAAATCAACATGAAAAATGCATGTTCACGCACAGGCTGCCGACGTCGGCTCCTCCATGACCGATGTCAGCCGAATGGTAGCCGACGTTGATTGCTTCTTCACTGCTATCTGACTGACATCAGTTGATCAGACCGACATCGGTTACCCTGTAACTCATTTTGCAACTCTCCACAACCTCCGTAACCTTCGTAACTCCTCCTGTTTGCATCCTAGTGAAGCCTTTAGCTCCACAACCTAGCAATATCCCACTTGGAGATAAACAACTGCACTTGTACCTATACTTGTACACTATCTAATTCATTCCCTGGCTTGTATCCCTCTTCAAGCTCCAACCTGAAGACCAACCACCACACAACCTGTGATGCTACACCTGTCATCCAAGTAATCTGCCACATCCAAACCTACATATCCATGTAGTGAAGACCTTAACCCTGCATAACAAGAATCCCTGCTGCTAGTCCCTCTCAGATACCTAAGAATCCACTGAACTGCCCTCTAATGCTCCTTCCATGAATTGGCTCCAAACTCTTTGACAACTCCCACTGCTTGGGAAAACTCAGGTCTACACTCGACCTCATGTGATTTCAAACACTGTTCTAAGCTCAGCTTGAACTGTCCAGCCCTTGGTGTGCTGTTTGATTCTGCATCCTGCATCTTGAACCCTACCAACACCGTCTTCACATCAGCTCCCACTGGAGATCAGCCTGTGATCTTCCATATCTCTTATGCCAAAGAATTTTGCTGCTCCAAATTCTTCATGACATACCTCTGAACTAACCTTACCCTTAGCTCAGCAAATCCCTGTATGTACAAACCCATTAGCAAATCACCCACATACAGTAACAAGACAATGTTGTGACCATTATCCACCTGGTAAGACAAACACAATAGTTACACTCACATTGACTGAGGCTCTGCTTTGTCATCCACCTGTCAAACTTGTACCACTATCCTACAGCTTCCTCAAGACCACATACCTTGGCCTTTCATCTCACATATCCATCCACTCTCTTCTTTAACTTGGGAATCCATCCGTCACTCAATGCTTTCTTCCAGCTAACAACTCCACCAACAAATACCTATTTGGTTCTTCTCCAAGGACTCACACTCCTCATCCATGCCAAGCTCCCACTATATCTGGATTCTACCTGCATTGCTTCTTCACGTCTTCTTGATTCTTGACCATCAATAAGCAATATAAAGAAGGTGAACAATGAATATGAGGTTCACTTACCCTTTCAGACCTCCATATGGGCGTTTGAGACTTATTGACAGCTTGTTGTCCACCCACCATCCGTCCCAATGACCGATCTCGGTCATCTCCCAGTCTGTAACCGACCAATGTCAGTTCCCTGCACTGACCCTAACTACTGACGTCATTTCCGTGGCTGACTCCGGTATCCCTTCTGCTGACGTCAGTTCTTGCCTGACCGACGTCGATCTTCCTTTTGCCAACGTCGGTTACTGTATGACCGACACTGGTACCTGTGTTTGCCTGTGAGTGATAACTTTTTACCCGTGAGCTCTCCATGGATCAAAACCCTATTCAAATCAACACAGCCCTGCTCAAAATAATTTAGTCCACTCAGCTGATCTCTGTCTGTCATCTCCTCCATGAACACCAAGGCTTTCCAGTTCTTAAGTTTATCAAAGATATCTGTCTTTCACTTAAGAGCATGCATTCCCCTCCTACATATGTGGCCAAGCCTACAAAGCCACATCTCTACAACAGAAGGTGAATCAGTAATATAAGTAGATAGATAAAGGATACCTACTTTCTTACCACCATCTAATTCAAGTGCATCCACTGTGAGAGTTACTGTGCATCTCTCATCCCCCAACTTTTCTGGAGAAATTAGACTCATCTCCAAGACTGGTACCTGCATGACCTCCTTCAACACCTGTGTGTTACCCATTTGCAATTTCAGCTTCACTTCCCCTTCGTCAATAATCTGACAAGGCTCACCAACCCCTAAATAAATCTCTCCAAAGTCTCCAAAGACATACCCATGAAAAGATGCTCTATTTCGGGCTGCATGGAAAGAGGCAAAAGAATCTGTAAACAAAGATTCTACTTTATCCAGAGCAACCTGTGTAACATCACCTACAACATCTGCTTCTACATGCTGATCTTCTACCAACCAATAATCTCCTTTTACCTGCTCTTTCTTTCCATCAATCAGACCATTCGTGCTATTCAGTTTCTCCATTCATAGCTTACTTTCTTCTGCCATTGCTATACTCCCACTCAATCTGAAACCCTTGAGAGTGGCCTATAATCAAAAACACTACCAGATCTAAAACCACCTGTTAGTCAACCCAACCAAAAGCTCTGATACCAACTTGTCAGTATCTTGCTCCCCAATAAGAGCACATATGATTACTTCTTGTATTAGAAACTAAACACGAAATTTAACTAGAAGTAACAAGTAACTAGAAATATGAAACAACACAGGAATATGAGAGACAATACACAATTGTATTAATAATCACTCAGAAGAAAATACAATAAAGAAGATGCCACTTCTTCTTCCACCTCAAAGGCTCGCCACACCTCAAGACCTTCTTCCCTCTCTCTCTCGGTCCCAACAATCAACTCCAATATAGAATTGATGTTTACCTCCACCAGTTAGAAACAATGCTGCCAGTACACCAAGTACACAACCGTACTCCAAGTAGATCTCTTGCTCTCTGCTGCTACCTACAAATCACTAGACCTTACTCACCATTGTAGATCTCCAAAAGAAGTCATGCACACCTACTGACCAAGATCATACATACACGAAGAACCCTTCTGATTCTCCAAACCAGCACCCACACTTGGTACCGTGGCACTAGGAGGAACACACCATTTCTCTCCTCTCTCTGAAGGAGCTTATTTAGCTCTCTTACTCCCTAGCACAAGTTTACAATACAGCCCATGAGTCCATATATAGATCTCATGCTTACAATAATTAGACTATCTTAATTACAATAATTAGACACGCAACTCAAGACTATAACTGGCCTTTAACATGCAAACTAACAGTCCAAAAATAGACTCTCCAGAATCAACATGCAAACTGTATGTTCACGCATAGGCTGCCGATGTCAGCTCCTCCATGACCGATGTCGGCCGACTGGTAATCGACGTCGGTTGATTAGACCGACGTCAGTTGCCCTGCAACTCATTCTGTAACTCTCCGCAACCTTCGTAACTCCTCTTGTTTGCATCCTGGTGAAGCTTTTAGCTCCACAACCTAACAACTACCATAGAGTAATACACAACTACCAAATCAATGACTATTTCATTAAGGTAGGTTATACAACCTATAAAATGAACCTATCATACATATAAGGTGATTTTGTAATGCTATAGGGTGGTTCTGTCACCCAATAGGGTAGTTCTATAACCAATTGAAGCTTTTTGAAAACAAGCAAAGTTGATTTTTAAAGGATAAAAAAAAAGAGTTTGAAGAGTCTAAGAGAGAGATAGGGAAGTAAGAGGGATAGAGTTTTAGATAAAACCCATGTTAAATGTAAATTAGGATATCACTACATCATCATTAGACATCATATTGGGAATGTCGCACTATAAAAATTTTAGGTGCATATATGAAGCTAAAGGTTTATGATTGATGCTTTAAAAATGACTTTGTCTTACCCAAGATAATTGAATGGTTAGATAAGGGGGTCTTAATTTTTCCTTTTATTATAGTTGCACGTTCTATTTTATCCTTTGCATAGCTAACTATGTCAATGACCTCTATGCTTCCTTCCTTGTTTGCTTCCTACACTTTCACTTTAAAATCATATATAAAATTGGTCATCTTGGTAGAAAATTTGGAAAAAATAATATAATTTACCCTCTTGGGAAAATAGTGGGACTATGATTGTTTATTGTGATAGTTCCAAAATTGTGTTTGTGACATTATCAAGGATTTGAGGGCCATGTACATTTTATATACCCACTCTTGTAGTGAGTTTATCATGTGTATCAAAAAAATCTTACAAATTCCAATGGCATATAAATTCAGTAGATTCAAATAAAGGAATGTGTTATTTTTAAAGACTTTGGTCAAATTTTTAATTTTGGCATCTAATCTGGTGATGTGATCTTGATATAGTTTTAATTTTTTTTCCATGAAACACTTTTCCATTGATCATGGAAATTCTAAATTGGGATTTAATAGAGGGAGTCTATTGCATTTTCTACTTCATCAATAATTATATTAGGAACTACTACCTTAGAATATGTCTCCATTTATTGCATTTTATCTTGGGAAACCTTATTTGTTATCTTTCTTGCTATAACCACTATAGATTCAAGGTCCTTTGAAAACTTTTCCATCTCCCTTAGCCTTTATTTTCTCTTCCATGTAAGAGTGAATAGTTACTATTTAATTTTGTGGAGTGTTAAAGTCTCCTGCTTGGTAACTATCCTTTGGGTTACTCAAATGAGTTTCCTAGTATCTCATTTAAATTATAATTTTACCTTGAATTATTTAACTATAATCATATTTGTTCTCTTTACCTTGGACAATTGAATGCTCTTAATATAGTTCTCATTTTTGGGGGACATGGAAGTGGTAGTGCATGGGAATGGTGTAACTAATGTAGTTAGTGATGGGATATGTGAAGAAGGCTTGGGAATGAATATTGTAGAGTAAACCATGATGAAATATATGGACATGGATGAAAAAAGGGTCTATGTTATTGTGATATGAGTTGAATATGGAGGAGTAATAAAATATGTTGTTGGGAGAGTAGAAGTGAGTATTATGGGAAGAGACATTGTTGTTGTTACTTAAGGGGTATATTGTTGAGTAGTAAAGGAGTGATTTGTGTCATCTCTAACACAACAATGGTCATTTTATAATTATCTTGAGGCTCTTTGGTCTTAGAAATGGAATGAAAAATGATGCTTGTAAATCATACCATGACAGTGACCATGGAGGTAAATCAAATTATTAGTGTGTCCACTATGGGCATTGTGGCTTTTGATGATTACATTGGAGGGACTTGTCTATTAAAAAATGAAGTGTTTTTTCAATTTAGGAGATATTGTTATAACATTTCATAGAAGAAGGGAAATTTGAGCATAGGAAATGGTTTGTACTTGTCTAAGCAAAGGTAGTATAGTTACTATAGGGCATTGGGGGGAAGTCATTGGTGCCAATTGTATTTTATAGACCTTAGTTACAGGAACAACCTTATTGCAAACTACATGAATGACCGTTTCAACTTGAAAAAAATTAGGAGTGTTTAGTGGGACATCCTCAAGTGGTGGAATTGAAGGAGAATGTGGAGGGGTGACCACTATCTATTCTAAAACATGTGTGATAATAAAATAAATAGTCGAAATAGAAATTGAAGGAGAAGGAAAGTGAGCATGGAGAGAAGGGATTGTGTTACCTTTCACATTGGGATTGTTCTCTTAGAGAGTGTTGGAAAATTAAATCCTTTTAGCACCATATTCCTTGGATAGGCCTCTATGCTATAATAATCATCTTGAACTTTAGGGGCATCAGACCTTTCTTTTACATTTTTTAGCTATTAAGGTTTGGGAGTTGTGAATATAATGCCTAGTATTTACATTATTTTCATCACATCTTCATCATATTCTTAATTTAAAAACACTCAGTCATGAGGACAAGGGTGATGATTGTACACAACTAAAACTTTTACCATTAAGGCCTTGATATGATCTTTCACACTTCCTTTTATATCCCATTGATGTAGGTTGTGATAGTCTAGAGTAAAAAAATGATATGTGTGTAGTTATTATATGTAGTATTGTAAATCTTTTCAGATACAAACTTTGTAGGTAAATGGAGGCCAGGGTATTTTTTATTATCCTTGCAAACTAAAATAAATCTATGGATAATTTGGTAGGCTATTTCTTTCTCAACCAACTTATTTGGGACAAAATTTGGCAACTTCAAAGGAGATACTAAAAGATATTTTATCTTGATTAGATCAATCAAGATAATTACAATTAGGATTTTTTTAATTAATTATAATAATTTGGGCATAAGTGCTTCATTAATTAGTTGGTAGAACAAGAGTAAAAATAATTTCAAATTTCTCAAATAAACTTCTTAAATGTGTGCACATATAATTTTAAGAAATTAAAATGTATAATGACTACTACAATAAGTGTCCATCATGAGATTTTTTTAAAATGATGATGACATAGTGAACATAAAATAAATACGGCATTATATAAAAATTACAGCCATTTCTTACCTCAAATACCTTTTCTCTCAAATTAAATGAAATTATCTTCTTTAAAGTGGAGATTTGTTTATCATTTATTATTATTGAGATGAGAGGCACTCAAATCTTATTGACATGTGAAATATCTATTGTTCTGTATACTTTATTCATTAAGGTCATGCTAATTCTAACCCCTAACCTAAAGAGACAGATGGGAATGCTATCCATAAATTCCTTATTGACTCGTCTAACCAATCCTTTATAATCTCCATCAAAAAATTTACTAATCCATTATGATACTACTAATTAGTTGTACAAAGCTATAGGTATTGACATTTGATAGTATTCCTCAATAATTGGAGTTTACATTACTGTTATTTAATGATATGACTATATCATTTAAATATTGTGTTTTGTAAAAGACATTATGAAACAAGTCATCATAAGGAAATACCTCTGGGTTAATATAAATTCGATGAAGACATACATTTTGAATAATCAATGGGTCATTTTTGTAGTCAATGTCCCTTACCTTATTCTATTGACTTCATCAAAAATGCCGGTATAATACTTAAATCTCATTCCAAGGCGTTGTGGAAATATGGTATCTCTGAACACCTTGAAATGTCAAAGAAGAACAAGTATAAGTCAATATATTTCCCTGTTGCTTTCACTATCAATCTACATTCCAATAACTTAGTTCAAACAATCAATTATCTCTTGGAAATTTTAATGCTGTGAAAAGGACTCTGGTCTCAGTTGATTTCTTTAAATATAAACAATAAACAAATGAATTGATTTTTTTTTAGGTTAGTCTTCCTTAAATCTTAGGATGGTGAGCTAAAGTAATTTGATCTTGCATTTTAAATGATAAAGGTGGCCTTATAAATTTATTTAGTTTGTGGTCATGCAGTCTCAAATTATCACGTGTGTTAGTGTGGGGATTATGAAAATGGGAGAACTTCTTCCGTGCCAAAGAAGACACATAACATTTTGAAATAATGCAATAAGAATAAATAAGTTATATATGAAGCCTCATGAGTCGTAGAATGTGAGTCCTATGTGAAATTTTTGCAGGAGGTAATGAAATTAATAATCAATGTGATATGTATAAAATTTAAAATTGATATCTATTAACAATTTTTAGATAAATTAAATTTGAAAAATTATATTAGTAATAATTACGTCAATAAATATTCTAGAATGGAAATGGAGGCAAAAGTGCTTGGTTGTAATGTCCATCAATTGATAATAATTAAAGGCCAACTTGAATTTAAAGTTTATATAACCATCATATGCCACCTTTTTTAACATGAAAAATCAACATTTATGGACCTTTCATAAAGATTTTTTGGAAATATGATGTCATTTTATTCTTAGCTAAACTTTACATTAGGTTGTGGTTTTTATTTTGTATGTACTATTTTAATGAAATGAAGACCTTAAATTATTTAACTATTACAATGTTTTTAAAATGATGTCATTTTTCACCAATTAATAGGAAATTAATATATTAAATTTATTTAAACATATCTATAATAATAAAATATAATTTTAAAAAGAATGAGAAAAAAAATTATATAATTTAACTTAATCAATTTTTTTAATTGTATTTTAAAACAAACATCTACAATATATAAAATGATTTCTATAACTTTTTAGGTGGGAACAATGTTTGTCTCAATATTTTTGAAAAACTTTGAATCATAAAGCATGTACATGAATTATTTTTAGATATGTCTAATGCAATTTCATGTTTATTTTTAGAAATGTCTAATGTAATTTCATCTTATTCATAAGATGGAGTGAACAAAAAACTTCAATATTGGAATTTTATGATTTGATCCTTTGGAGTCAAAATTATATATAATTATCAATACTTTAAAATGTGTGGAACTGGGTCTTTGTTAGGACATGTCATATTTTTTAAAGGAAAATCTAATATTCTTAGATTTTATAGAAGGGTTTTTTTGGAAAGATAATGTCATTTTAATCTTAATTCAGTCTTGTATTAACTTTTGTATTTTATGATCAATAAGATTGGGAAGCGAGCTACCATGACATAATGACATCTTAAGACCACTTCTTGAAAACTAAAAGAGAAAACAAAATATTGTTTATAGGGTGAAAATGAGCTAGTGATTCTCACTTCCCCACCCCCCAACACCCCCCCACCCATGATATCCCCAAATTTTCTTTCTCCATAGTATCCCCTTTAGGTTGCACCTTTACTTCCATTGTTTTACGAAGTGTTTGATCTTGGAACTAAGTATCACACATCGCTTGAATTTTTGAAGAAATGTTTAGTGTAATTTCATATTATCTCTAAAATGAGGGTGAAACATAATTTTTAATATAGATATTTTATGCGTTGACCTTTTGGAATCAAAATTATGTTTAATTATAAATAACTAAAATAGTTTTGGCCTAGGTCTCTCTTAGGGCATACCACATTTTTAACAGAAAAAACAAAAGTGTTGGACCCTCTAAAAGGATTTTTTGGAAATATAATGTCATTTCTTTCTCATCTAAACCTTCTATTAATATGTGCATTTTCTAACAACTAATATTAGAAAACAAATCACTACGATGTAATGACATCCCAAAATCATTTGTAAGATGTGGAATGAGCACATCAAATCTTGTTTATTGGTTAAAAATGAGTTAGTGTTTCTTTCATATCTCTTAACAAGCCCCTCTTGCCTTCCTCCCAATAAAACCTTATGGGTTACCCCTTTAGTTACCTTATTATGGGAAATCTTGGAAATGAGTAGCATACATAACTTGAATTGTTTTCATAAATTTCTAGTATGATTTCATATTATTCTAAGAGGTGGATGAACTCAAAGTGTTAATATAGATTACTCTAATCTGACCTCTTTTAATACAAATTATAAATAATTATCAATAACTTAAATAGTTTCAGACAAGTTTTTGTTAGGACATGTAATTTTTTTAACAAACAAAACCAACAATCATGGACCCTTAAGATGTTTTTTAGCAAGATTATGTCATTTAATTATATATTGATCTTTATATTATATTTTGTATTTTTTGAGCAATAATATTAGAAAATGATTCAAAATAACGTAATGACATTATGATACCAATTTTAGGATGTTAAATGAGCACATCGAATCTTGTCCATCTGTAAAAAATGTGTCAATATTTATGACATTCCCCCTAGCATTTCATCTTGTTTATCCCCATAGCAGCCCATCTGGGTTGCCCCATTTAATGCCCCTATTTTGGTAAATGCTTAATCTTTAAACTAATTAGTACGTACCACTTGAATTATATTCATAAATGTCTAGGGTGATTCATAATTTTTATAAGATGAGGATGATCTACAAGCTTAAAGTATTTTATTTGCTAACATCTTGGAATAATATGTCTAATTATCAATACCTAAAATAGTTTCAAACCAAGTCTCTGTTAGGACATTCCACATTTTTAATAAGAAAAACCAACACATGGACCTTCTAGAAGGATTTATTTGGAAAGATGATGTCATTTAATTCTTATTTGATACTTGTATTATTTTTTGGATTTTATGACCAATAATATTGGGAAGTGACCCATCATGATGTAAACACATCCCTAGACCAATTGTAGGATATTGAATGAACACACCATGTTTTGTCCATTGAGAAAAAATGAGTCAATAATTCTCACTTTCTCCATCGAAACCCCTTTTTTCTATCCCCAAAAACCCCTATGCATGAACTTGTTTAGTGACATTGTTATGGAAACTACTTAATATTGAAACTAAGTAGCACACACCACTTGAAATTTTTATATAAATACCTGAGATGAGGATGAAACATAAGATCTAATACAAGGATATTTTGCTTCAATATATTGGAATCAAATATCTTATTATCAAATGCCAATGCCATGTAGGAAAAAAAAATGTAATAAATTAGGTGGGAACAATGTTTGTAATTCAATGTTTTTGTAAAATGTGGAATGATACAACATGCACATGATTTTTTATCATAATTTTCTAGTGTGTTTTCATATTATTTATAAGATGAGGTTGACCTACAAGATTCAATATATGGTTATTTAAAAATTAAATTTGATTTTCATGTGAAAATCATTTGTAATATTTTTCCATGAAGAAATCAATAAAAAAATCATAATATCTTAGTCATATGGTGAAATTTTTAGAGCCCAATATACTGGTGTAGCTAGATCGATTCAAGTTTTCATTAGTTTTTTACCCTGATTTAATTTTATAAACCCATGAAGTATACAAAATAATATAATAAATTAAATTAATAGATATGGAATTGAAACATACATTTGAATGTAAAATATTGGAACTGATTTCAATGTTATGCTAGACATAGTACGTACAAAAAGGGATGTGTACTTAACTTTTCTAGTTGATTGTCTAATTGTGAATATATTCTAGGAGAGGAAAATAGACTAAATTAGGCATGTGATTATTGTAGTTTAGGAACTATTTGTCTATACAAGGTCATATCCATCATATCTAGGATTAGTGACTGTTGATATTGACCTATGCTAGTTGGTAGTGACCTATGTTGAAAAGAAGATCTAACTATACATTCACTTTTTTCTATCACTATAATATCTATATGTGTTATTATAAACCCTTAATTATACACACAACTCCATAAATCAATCTCCTTCACTTTGAAACCCTTGATTTTCTTATAAATATTGTAAAAATGTGGCAAAACGTAGTGAACCATGACCAAAACATGCATGAATAAGCTTTATAAAATATGATATATCTACATACACTCAACTCAAAAAAATATTTTTGAGATAATAAATAGCATGCATTAAAATAATATTTTGAAATAGAAAGGATTATTGAACCAAAATATCAATTTTTTTATCAATTATTTCATAAAATCTTAAATGTTTTGAAGTTTTATTCATATTAATGTGGCTCTTTATTAAAAAAATGTGTGTTTATCACAACATTAATGTTACAACATACCCAATAAATGGTAAAAAAATTGAAAAATATATTCATCTATTTTCAATAAATCATATTGTACATAACTATAAGAAAAGGATTTAAATTTTCAACTCCATTTTCTAATGACCACTTTGAAATTTGTATAGGGATTGACAATCCAAAAATCACATAGATTAATAATTAATAAAGATAAGGTCTAACTTTTATTATTATATAATGTATTAAGTCATTATATGAAATAAGGATCCCACTTCCTTTTACAAGAATACACAATTTTATTGGGAATTTTAGTTGGTCAATGATTAACTCACTTGCATATTTATCACTTTTTGGAGTTTATTCATGTTAATAAAGATCAATAAGAATATGTATTTTTATTCATGAATTCCTCGTCAATTTAGTCATATGTCCTTTCATGTATAATTGTTTTGAAATGTATTTTCATCAACAATATTTTTTTAATTTTACCTTACAAGATAATGAGTGTTAATAGTTCATATATCTTACATACCTTTTAAATGTCGAAAGATATAAAATTTGAGGTACTTATATAATACAAGAAACTAACATCTAATATAGGCACTTCGAAGATGATATTTATGGACATATTTTACTTAAATTAATCCAAGATAAATATTCTAGTTTAATTCATTAAAAATAAATTATAATTATTAAAAATATAGATTAAATAATAAATAAATATATTTTAATTACATATTATAATAATATTAGATTAAAATATTTTTTACTATTTAATTATTATATTATTAATATCATTATATAAAATTATATTTATATTGATAAGCATAATACAATGGTAACCATGAGTGGTGATGGGGGATGTAATGTCAGTGCATAAACATCTAATAATTACATTGATCAATGTTGTATAATGGTATATGGAGGTGGTGATGGAGAGATGTGATGTTTGTGCATAAAAAATAAATTATGGCATCCATTTCATCTTTAAAATTAGATTCAACCTTGAATTTGACATGCATTTGACCATCACGTAGAAGTTTTTTTTTTCTTTGAGAAGTCAATAAAAAAATCATAACATATTTGTCATATGATGGAATTTGGAACCTACTTATTTTTCTCAAAAATATTTTTCGATCCCAACACATTGTTATAGTTAGAATGATGTCATTTATCACTAGCCAATATAAAAAATTTCTAGAAGGTAATGAAATCAATAATCAAAGTGATATGCATAAAATCCAAGATAAGAACCTTCAAATCAATATCTATTAGCATTTTTTAGATAAATGGATTTAAAGAATTTATATTAGTAATAATTATACCAATAAATATTCTAGAATGGAAATGGAGGCAGAGGTGATTGGTTGTAATGTTCATCAATTGATAATAATTAATGGCCAATTTAAATTTAAAGTCCATATGATCATCACATGCCACCTTTTTTAACATGAAAAATCAACATTCATGGACCTTCTAGAAGGATTTTTTGGAAAGATGATGTCATTTCATTCTTAGCCAAGATTTACATTAGGTTGTGGGTTTTATTTTGTGTGTACTAATTTAATTAAATGAAGACCTTGAATTGTTTAACTATTATGATAGTATTAAATTGATGTCATTTTTCATCAATTAATAGAATATATATATATATATATATAGGTTTTATTTTGTGTGTACTAATTTAATTAAATGAAGACCTTGAATTGTTTAACTATTATGATAGTACTAAATTGATGTCATTTTTCATTAATTAATGAAAAATTGATATATATATATATATATATATATATATATATATAGATAAAATGATAAAATATAATTCTAAAAGAAATGAGAAAAGAAGTTATATAATTTGACCTAATTAATATTTATAATTATATTCTATCAACAACATATAAAATTGTTTTTATGATTTTTTAGGTGGAAACGAGCCTTAATGTTTTAGCAAAATTTTGAATCATAAAACATGTACATGAATTGTTTGCATAAATGTCTAATGTGATTTCATATTATTTCTAATACGGGATGAACAAAAAGCTTCAATATTAGGATTTTATGCTTTTATCCCTTGGAATCAAAATTATGTATAATTATCAATACTTAAAAAGGTGTGGAGCTAGGTCTTTGTTCGGACATGCCATATTTTTTAATAGGTAAATCCAATATTCTTAGATCCTATATAAGGATTTTTTTGGGAAATATAATGTTATTTTATTCTTAATTCATCTTTGTATTAAATAGTGTATTTTATGACCAATAAAATTGGGAAGCGAGCCACCATGATGTAATGACATCTTGAAACCACTTCTTGAACACTAAAAGACCAAACAAAATATTGTTTATAGGGTGAAAATGAGTTAATTATTCTCACTTCCCTCCATGATATCCCCTCTTTCCTTCCCCATAATATCCCCTATAGGTTACACCTTTACTTCCATTGCTTTAATAACTACTTGATCTTGGAACTAAGTATCACACATTACTTGAATTTTTGAATAAATGTCTAGTGTGATTTCTTATTATCTCTAATATGAGGGTGAAACACAATATTCAATATAGGTATTTTATGCTTAGACCTTTTGGAATAAAAATTATGTCTAATTACAAATACTTTAAATATTTGTAATTATGTCTAATTACAAATACCATAGGGCTCTATTAGGGCATGCCACATTTTTATAATTAAAAAAAAAAAAGTGTTGGACCCTTTAGAAGGATTTTTTGGAAATATAATTTCATTTCATTCTCAACTAAGCCTTAGATTAACATGTGAAATTTCTAATAACTAATATTGGGAAATAAACCACTGTGATGTAATGACATCCCAAGATCACTTGTAGGATGTGAAATGAGCACATTAAGTCTTGTTTATTGGTTAAAAATGAGTTAGTGTTTCTTTTCTATCTCCTAAAAAGCCCTTCTTACCTACCTCCCAATAAAATATTATTGGTTACCCCTTTAGTTCCCTTATCATGGGAAATGATTGATCGTGGAATTGAATAACACACATAACTTGAATTATTTTCATAAATTTATAGTGTGATTTTATATTATTCTAAGAAGAGGATGAATTAAAATTTTTAATGTAGGATCACTCTGATCTAACCTTTTTTAATAAAAATTATATATAATTTATAAAAATTTAAATAGTCTCATATAAGTCTTTGTTAGGGCATGTAAATTTTTTTACAAGCAAAACCAACGGTCATGGACCCTCAAGATGTTTTTTAGCAAGATGATTTCACTTCATTCTATATTGAGACTTATATTATCTTGTGTATTTTTTGAGAAATAATATTAGAAAGTGATTCAAAATAACATAATGACATTATGATACCAATTTTATGATGTTTAATGAGCACACAGAGTTTTGTCTATCTGTAAAAAATGTGTCAATACCTTTGACCTTTCCCATAGCAACCCATATTGGTTACCCCCATAGCAACCCATATAGGTTGCCCCATTTAGTGCCCTGATTCTCGTAAATGCTTGATATTTGAACTAATTAGCACATACCACTTGAATTATATTCATAAATGTCTAGGGTGATTTCATAATATTTATAAGATGGTGATGATCCACAAGCTTTAATACATGGATTTTAATCTCTAACATCTTGGAATAATATGTGCAATTATCAATACCAAAAATAGTCTTATACCAAGTCCTTGTTAGGGTATTCCACATATTTTAATAATAAAAGCCAACACATGGACCCTCTAGAATTATTTTTTGGCAAGATGATGTCATCTAATTCTCATTTGATACTTGTATTATTCTTTGGATTTTATGACCAATAAGATTGAGAAGTGACCCATCATGATGTAAACACATCTAATAGACCACTTGTAGGATGTTTAATGAGCACACCATGTATGGAAATTAATTAGATCATTTCCAATAGTAGAATTATATATGGTATAATTAATAACAAAACAATAATAATTGGCAAAAGAGTATAATACTTGAATATTATGATTGAGCCACTTCTAGGAGAAAACCTCCATAATATTGAAATAAAAACATAATTACAATATGATGCTAAAATACTAACCACTACCTCCTATATATCCTCTACTTAGATATAGTTATTCCATAGGTCGATCATATTAAAAACATCAAGAAACGCAACAAGCTAATATGAAAGTGTGTAAGCCACAAGTCAATCACACATATCTCTAAACGTACTATAGGTTGAAGGCATAACATGCCCTCCCCTTAAAAACAACATTGTCTTCAATTTTAAATCATACCAGGATGTTTTTGTAGGAATGCTTCATCCTCCCATGTTGCATCTTTAGAATGCAGGTTCTTCCATTTGATCAAATATTACTTAATGGCTCTGGTCTACAGTTACTTAGTGCACATGTGAAAGATCTCCTTAGGATATATAATGACTCATCCTTCTTCATGTAATTCAATTAACTCAATCTAAGTAGAATATTTGTGTCCAATTACTTTATTCAGGCAAGATACCTGGAATACTAGATTATGAGAGTGGTTGGGGCTAATTCTAGCTTGGAAGCCACACTACCAATTTTCAAAAAGATCTAGTAAGGGACATAATACTTATTGATAGCTTATTATATTTTTTTTTGCTTTAGAGACATCTGCTTATATGGTTGTAAACACATAAAGACCTAATCACCTATGTCAAAATTCCACTCATTGTGGTGTTGATCTGCTTGTTGCTTCATTCTATTTTTTGTCATTACTAAATTATTTCGTAAACTAACACCTCCTATTGATTGTGAATGTGTTCCTCAATAGCTAAAACTTTAGGATGCATTGGTAAAACTAAAGTGATGGATGGGGGGTGCTACCCTTATAAGGCCACAAATGGAGACATCTTGAAAGAATTGTGAAAAGAAGTGTTATACAACCATTTAGCAAGTGGTAGCTAATAAACCCATTTATTTTGTTTGTCAAAATTAAAATAACAAATATACCCTTCAAGAGATTTGTTGACTACTTCTATTTATCTATTAGATTAAGGATGATGGATAAGCTATGAGCCAATTGGGTACCCAAACATGCAAATAATTCAGTTCAAAAATTACTAGTAAACATGGGATCTCGGTCACTTACAATGATCTTTGGAGTGCCATGCAATTTTTGAATTGTATTGAGAAAAGCAGAAGCTACTATACTAGCAATAAATGGCTATGATGAGGAGAAAAAATGAGCATACTTGGTGAGTTGATCCATAATTAACATGATAACATTTTTACCCTCAAAATGTGGTAACCCTATAATGAAATCCATGGAAACCTCTTCCCAACACTAGATAGGGATGGCTAAACGCTGAAAAAAACCTAGGGTCTTAATGGTTTCACCTTTATTTTGTTGGCATACCATGCATTTAGCCACATATTTATGAACATCCCCTTTGATTCCTTCCCAAGAGAAATCTTGCTTGATTCTATGATATGTTTTCAAAAATCTTGAGTGACCTCCAAGTGGAGAGGCATGAATTTCTTGAAGAATTTTATGTTTGAGGAGAGAATGCTTACAAGGTATAATCTATATTTATACCATAATTCATTCCCCTTTCATGTAAAATTTTTAGATTCATTAGAACCCCACTGAAGATAATGAATCAAATCCTTGGTAGCACTGTCATTCTCCCATTTTGATCTTGCTTCTTATAGCTAATCTACCTACCACATGGTTATGGTGCATAAAAATGCCTAAATTGATTCATCTCATTAAGAGAGGGCATCTTCCACCACATTTTTTTTCTTTTCTTATACACTATTTCAAAATCATAGCCTAACATTTTAGTCACCCATTTTTGTTTTTCTTTAGATGATAAGCATTGTTCCAAAAAATATTTGAGGCTATCATGATTAGTCTTTACCTAAAAGTGATAACCCATTAGATAAGGTCTCCATTGCTTCACTGCATGCAGAATATACATCATCTCTTTCTCATTTATTGGTTTGAGCCTATTTTTTCCTTTAGTTACAAACTTTCAAATGATATATATCTACCTTCTTGCATGATTACATCCCTCGTGCCATATCCTGATGCGTCACAATCCACAACAAAAGTTTTTGAAAAATTAGGAGTAGCCAAAACTAGAGTTGTGTATATAACCATTTTCAATAATCTAAATGCCTTCTTAGCTAAATTAGGCCACTGAAAGGACTCTTTATTTAAAAAATAGGTGAGTTATACTGTAATGCTACCATAATTTTTTACAAACATGTGATAGTAACTAGTTAACCCTAGAAATCCATGGAGATTTTTTAGGGTCTTGAGAACCTGCCATTCTATCATCACTTGGATTTTCTTAGGATCAAATTTCACTCCTTTATGTGAAACAATATGACCTAATTACTCCATGTCTTGGACATTAAAAACACATTTAGAAGGTTTGGCATAAAGCTGATGTTGTTCTAAAATTGAAAGCCTTTGTTCCACATGCTTTAAATGGTCTTCCCAGTTTTTTTTATAGATGAGTATATCATCAAAAAACACTAACACAAATTTTCTCAAAAATGTGTTGAAAATAGTATTCATCAAACTCTAAAATGCATATGGTGCATTTGTGAGGCCAAAAGGCATGACCATAAATTCACAATGGCCTTCATGAGTTTTGAAATCTATTTTAGGTATGTCCTCAAATGCAAATTTAATGATATCTAGAGCAAAGATATAACTTGGTAAAACAAATAACACCATGAAATTCATCTAGAAAATCATCAATTATTGGAATAGGAAACTTATCTTTGATGGTGTATTTGTTGAGTTCTCTGTAGTCTAGGCACATCCTCCAATTGTTATCTTTTTTCTACACCATGACCATCAGGGAGGAATATTCACTTTGACTATGTTGGATGATTCTTGCCTCCAACATCTCATGTACCATATTTTCAATTTCACTATTTTATTCATAGAGATACCTATAGGGTCTAATATTAGGTGGTGTACTTCTTGGAATGAGTTTGATAGCATGATCATGTGCATGACTTGGATGAAGTCCTTTTGGTATGTCACCAAAAAAAACATAATGCTCATCTAACACCTTTTGAAAATTAAGATATGTAGACTCCTTGGTTGGTTCAAACTCCATGGAAAATAAGTGTGCCACAAAACCTTCTACACCTTTTTTGAGAATCTTCATCATCTAGTGAGAACTAGACAATTGTGGTGATTTAGCCCATAATATATGTAGTTCAAAAGTATTTCATTCTTAATGAAACCTCATGAATAATTCTTGGAAATTCATTTCCATAATGCCCAAAGTGATGAGCCACTACACTCCCAAAAAAATGTTAGCTCCTCCCAAGAGAATAGCAAACATAGGGGAATCTAACAAGTAGTCTCCCATAGCAAGCTTAATACTATGGCAATTTCCAAAAAAATTGAATGTACCACCACTACAATCATGACCTGAATGTCTAAATCTAATTAAATGAAATAATTCAAATGAGCAGCCAACTTACTATTGATGAATTTATGTGTACTTCTAGAGTTAATTAACATAGTCACCTTTTGTTTCTTCTAGAACCCCACCACCTCAAGATTTTGAGGATTATTAATGCCTAAAAGTACATGATAGGAAATAGTAGGTTGAGAATCTTCAAATTCATCCTTAGCTTCTTATAACCCTTCCCCTAAATCCTCCTCATCTTCCTCCTCCTCATTGGAACCATCAATGTAAAACAACTTCTTTTCATCACATTGATGCCATTTGCTCCATTTGTTATCATAGCCAAAACATAAACCTCATGCATTCTTTTCTTCCACTTTTTGAGGTGTCAACCTAGTAGGCTGATGAAATGATGGTGCTAAGAAGTTATATTTTTGAACACTAGTGAAAGGTCTTCATCTGATTAACTCTTTTTCCTCAACCATGTGTGCCCTTGGTAAGGCCTCAGATGCAGAACTAGGATGAAACATACAAACCTCCAATTGGATGCTATCTTTGAGGCCACCTAAAAATAGATCAGTCAAATTTTTCTTATTGATGTCTGTCATACGTAAGGAGAGATTCTAAAATTGATGAATGTAGTCCTTGATAGTCCTGATCTAGAATAACTTGGCTAGCTAACTAAAGTAATTTTTAGAGACATTATTGTGATAGTGGAGTTGTAACTCCTCATAAAATACCAACCATAAAATTAGGACACCCTTCTTTTTATTTTGAGCACACAACTAATGATACCAAATGAATGGTTCAGGTTCCAGATATAGAGAGTCTATAACCACTATTTACAAACATGGAGTTTGATGTAGATCAAATAAATTTTTAATTTAAGTGATCCAAGTGAGTGTATCATTACCATCAAAATTTTGTAACTCAACTTTTAGCAACATATGTTTAAGGATAGAATTGGTGTTGGTATTGTTTGGAGTAGGAGAACCAAACTGAAGTGGTGGAGGATTATTTTTCAATGGTTGAGCTAACAAGTTGACTAATTACCCAAATATTTATTCTAATTGATCTTTCACGCTATCCAAATCCCATATCAAACCAATAATGTCCCCTTAAACTATATCAAAATCATCTTTTTTCACCATGACCTATAGATCTGACTTAAATTCTTGAACTACCTCTAAAATACATGGATCAAAAATTTTAGATTCTGTATCATCCTTGTGAGGAGTTTTAGGATTTTTTTTCCTTTTGCCACGTTTGTGGATGTTTGGACCAACCACGCATAAACCTTAGGAGGGTTTCAACCCCAAAAAAATGTACTAGTGAAATACACCATTGTGATCATCTCAATAAAATGAATCCAACTACTGCTAATGTGTACAAAGATGAAGATTTTTTACCCAAAAGGGTGTACTAGTAGAATATACCATTATGATTGTCTCATAGAGATGAATCCAATGACTACTAATTTGCACAAGGTAAAAAAAATTCCATACTTTTTTTTTCTTTTTTATAAAAAAACCTCACAAACAAAATTACGATGATGAAAAAAATCAATTCATCCCATATCACAAGTTTTGTTTTTTGGACTTTTGGTGCTCAAGATGCTAGATCTGGAAAAAAAATTGTGTTGCAAAAACTTACCCAAATCAATACTTTGATAGCACTTGTAAGGAAATTACTTAGATGATTCACAATAATATAATTATATATGGTATAATTAAGAGTAGAATAATCATATCCATAACAACAATTAGCAAAAAAACAAAATACCTAAATATTATAACTGAGCCACTTCAAGGGGCCAACCTCTACAACAATGCAATAAGAATATAGTTCACAATATGATGATAAAAGACTAACCACTACCTCCTATATATACTCTAATTATCCATGGTTATTTCATAGGCTAACCATATTAAGAACATCAAGAAATGCAACAAGCTAATATGAAGGTGTTTAAGCCACAAGTCAGCCACACATATCCCTAGACACACTATAGGTTAAGGGCATAACACACCATGTCTTGGCCATTGGGAAGAAATGAGTTAATAATTCTCACTTTCCCATGGAACCCACTCTTTCCTATCCCTTGAAAAACCTTGAGTTAACCCTTTTAGTGCCATTATTATGGAAACTACTTAATATTGAAATTAAGCAGTACACACCACTTGAAATTTTTATATAAATACCTAAGATGAGGATGAAACATAAGATCCAATATGTTGGGCCCCAAATTTTGGTTAAGTATTTTTGGGAATAACATGTGTAGAGAGGCATGGCATGGGATTCTATGGCATAGAAGGACCAAGTCTCATGAAATAAAAGTGCATGTTAAATGGAGAATCTAATAACAAAGGACTTGAAACCTAGTGAAAGACTTGGGGAGTGCATGGAAAGTGAATAATGGTTATGGAGTGATTTGTAGGGATGGGAGAGAATAAATCAAGCATGAATATAGCACTAGACCATGGGAAGATAGGCACTCAATTGACAAGGATCCAACACTAAGGAGAGAATATAGGGGCAAAAAGGCCTGGGTCCATAGGAAATTAATGTAATTGGCTACCATGACTCAAATGTATTGATGATTGTTGGTAAGTCACATTGAGTGTATTTACTTTTATAACTACTTGGTCAGGGAAAACCAAATATAAATACCCCTATAATGTATTTTGTAATGTTGTTAAGCTGGATATTATTGATAGAGTTTATACAATTTAGTTACATTATAACTCTAGAACTATGTATTTTTTATAGATCCCTTATGAATATGATGAATGAAGCTTATGGTGACTTTATATTGTTTTTCAGTTGACTATGGAGTTAATATTATTAGTTATCATTTATATTTTTCTTCAATTAATTGGGTTAAGGTTTTTAGTTATCGTTTATGCCATCTTTTTATTTTTGATAATTGAGTAAAGAGTGTGTGTTAAGATAGATATGATTTATACAATGAGATTAGTATTGTGTATGTGTTCAAGCACCCCTGTCTAATTAGTTAGACTAACACCATCACTTGGTAAAACCAAAGAGAATTGATCCCTCATTGTATGCTTTGGGTGAGCACATGAGAACTCATTATTATGTGAAATGCCAATGCGCTAGCATGATGGAATCTTAACCACTTTGGCGCACCTAGGGAAAATTATGCCCATTTAAAGAAAAGAATCCCAAAATTTTGGTTCCATTGTTAGCACCTATAATACTTACTTGCACGATGGTGTAAGATGCTTAGATTACTATCACTTGAGAATATTGAGTGATGGGTTACTAACATTGAGGATAACTTTATAGTATCATTTATTTAACTAGAACCTTACATGCACATGGGTAGAACAGATTATGTATAACTAGATGTATGATATGTTATTTTTAGAGGCACATTTTCACCTTCATGCTTGGATTGTAGCATATGCACAAGACTGGTCACTAGAGCATTAGTTAGCTTTAGCACATTTAGGAGCACAAAACTTTGAATAGTTACATCTTAGAATATGCAGTATTTACATATTCTTGTTTAAAGGAAGCTTAGTTTTACTTCTTCCAAGAACTATGTATTATATATCTCATAGTATATTTAGACTTGAGAATCTCTCCATAGAAGGCTAATATCTCCCTCACATGAGTAGGATGGTTGGTGTGGAAATGGAGGGGCACTTGTGAAGTAAAATTTTGGGTTTAGTATGGTAACTAGTCAGATAAAACTATGGAAGTGTAAGTATGATGAAGCTCATCAAAGGGTTATGAATGAAATTGATCCAAGGAAAGAATTGGAGGACTCAAGAAGTGTTATAATGGTCCACAAGGAAGTGAAAGAGCATAAAGAGGACTCCCCAACCATAGTACTGCGCTCAATGCTATCACAAGTATGCATGCAAGAAGAAAGTTAGGTAGTGGTAACTAAAGAACCCATTTTGGATAGGCCCAAATCTTCACCCATAGTGTGTGTTCATGCTCTTGAGTTAGCTGATATATTTGTATGTAACTAGAATATGGATAGTGTAGAATCAAAAAACTAAACCTGTGAGAGAGATATTTGTAAACAAAATTTTAGATAGTAGTTTATTGGCCATTTCATTTTGCTTATGAGATAAATATATGGCCCAATTTATAATGCCTAGTGGACCAAGAATAACCATTGGAAAAATTATGAACCTAACTATAGTTAATCAATCTACCTCAATACCCAATGTATTAGGTGTTTTTTTTGTTACAATAGGTGCAAGAGGTGGAACTAGTGGTAGTTTGGTTAGAGGAAATAAAAGAGGTGTAGGAGGTAGTGTTTGACCTCCCCCATAAGGTATAATAAATTCTTCTCAATAGACCACATTGCAAGCTTCTCAACTGGCCACTGTTTACTATGAAATGAGACTCCACGTGCTAAAGTATCAAGGTGTGGAGAATGTTTTAGAACATGTTCACAAGTGTTAACTTATTTGGTAAGCACATGACATTGCCTCTTATGAATTTAAGTCAACATAGTTTTCTACCACCCTTTTGCACCACACACATAAGTGGTACCAAAATTTTGATACATAGTAGGCTATAGTGAACTATGACCAGCTAAAATTAGCATTCCTCTTGTAATTTTATATCCTAGAGTTTGAAAAACATAGCATAGCTACCTTGAAGGACATAAAGAAAGAACTCACTTTGAGCACATTTCAAGATGCTTCTTTCTAAACTTTAGTTTGAGATAAACACTGCTCAACATGCGCAGTGGTTTGTAGGAAGTTTATTTCTCCCCTTCAAAGGTACCTTATCATGGAAAAATTTCACCAATATGTGTGAGGCTTTAGAAGTTACCTTTCATATCAAATTTATTTTAAGTATTGACATAGGGATTAGTCCCTTCATGGAGTATCAAATCACTATAATGGCATCTCATCTAGAAAGTGCACTACACATAATGCTCATGACACTCATAGTGGCTTATGGTGTGTAGACTATGAATCTGAAGGACACAATAAAAATAATTACCCTTGTAGGAGTATTTGAGTCATGTTTAAGAAATCTTTTGAGATTTTTTAGGAAGAGCATGATGTAAGGGATTACCCTATGTTGTAATGCACCACTCAATCAAAGGTATCAACCTATTGTAAGATAAGTGATGCATACACTCATGATACTAATGATTGTCATCTCATTAGTGAAATTTATGAGGCATGTGTGTATGGTAAATGTTAGACATATGTTGATAATTAAAAAGATAATGGAGGATGTTTTCATAGTTATGGTTGATTTTAAGGACATGGAGGTGGACTTTTTACACCAAGAACCTGTTATAAGTGTGGTTACCTAGAGCACTACCAGCATAATTGCTCAATGTATCCTACATGTGCCTTTTGTAAAAATGAACACCATCTAAAGGAGTGCCCTAACTTGTATACTACCATTATAAAGGAAATAAATGAAAAGGGTATCAATATGATATCTATTAAAATTCCATAATGGAGACTTCCCCCTGGTACTCTGATGTGTCCCAAAGTTAATATTACAACACAGAGTGGAGGTCACTCCCAGTTTATGTCTAACCCACCAATTGAGAAGGTTTAACAAGAGGAGCCTTGAACTAATCACTATCTAAATGCTCAATAGTAGAAGGAGGTGTTCCATGACACCATAAATATGGTAAGAGAACTATAAGGAGGG
The DNA here is from genome assembly GCA_037957365.1 of Torreya grandis. Taxonomy (NCBI): domain Eukaryota; kingdom Viridiplantae; phylum Streptophyta; class Pinopsida; order Cupressales; family Taxaceae; genus Torreya; species Torreya grandis. The sequence goes on from JARHVA010000322.1 coordinate 1,614,771, forward strand.
ATCTAGTTCCTCAAGGATCGAGATGCTACTATACAGGCTGATATGTAAAAAGTTACAAACCTTCATTACATGGTACATGATGAATTTCATGATTTGTGCAAGGAAATCCTAGATGAGGACATGTTACCCTTATTATGTAATTATCTAAGGCATCATTCACCTAGGATTACCAAGGATCATTGATTAAACCATGCACGATGGCAAGAGACTCACATCTAACACAATCCTGAGGAGGTTAAGGAGATATTAGTTAACTCCACTATATATGATGGGTTATCCAAGGTATCTTAGTTGATACCAATGTTGAAGTGAATGTCCTTACCAATTGTACCTAGAGGAAGATGGATATCCTAGCTTTTTAGCCTTCATCCCATGTGTTATTTATGGCTAACAAGACTCATGCTTTGCCTATTGGCATACTTAAAGATTCCACCATGGATATCCTTAGTGTAACTTTCAAAGTTAACTTTGAATCATAGAGTTGGCCAAATCTAATGACTTTTTAGTTCTATTGGGTTGCTTGTGGTGTTATGTAAATAATGTTGATTTGAGTTTTAATAAGTGTTATAACATCTTTGAGAATCATGAGTAACATGTTATCATCCCCTTGGACCATGATTAAGGACCTCCATATGTTGATCTAGTCAATGCTTATGAGGACATCAACCACATCTATAATGTTATAGCTCAGGGTACTAAATGCCTTGATCCCACCCTAGATGACATCTTGCATTAAGAAAATGCATAATATATGTCTAACACCACTAGTAATGCCTAAAACTATTGGGCTCAAGGTGACTATAACCTTATTGGGAGGATTTATGGTGTTATAGGTAGTCGAGATGGTACTCCATAGAAGTATCATAAATGTCATAAATTTTTTCATCTCATTCATAGAAAAATTATGGCTACAGCACTAAAAATTTTAGATGAGGCTCTCAGATTCCATGGTCATATGGAAGTTTATATGTTTTTATAGTAGTTGGAAGCCTTTTATGACTCTGAAATTGATTAGGTATGATCAATTATTCATATCTTTGATGGCACATATACTCGATGGTGGATAAATTATCATTTGAACTTACTTACTTGGGACCAAGTTCATTCTAATCTACACCATCACTTTCACCATGATAATCATATTCATTTCACCATTAGTTATATTGGCGTCAGAGCTCCTAAAGCTCATCTTGAAGCCTACAAGACAATATGGAAGGTAGATGAAACATATTTTCCTGAGTACCTATGGGTTCACACATTCTATGTCACTCTTTACACTTAGGATTGAGTGTGGTATGTCTATGAAGAGTGCCATCTGGTAATGATTTCCTATCATTTCCTTAAGTGTAACATGATTGTGACACTATCTTATTCATCTCTATAATTGGATTCACACTTTACATTGCAAGCCATGCATCAGGCTATAGTAGGTGACCTGACCTTAGTTGAATATTGGATCAAATGCATATAAGGCATGTGAGAGGAGAGTTTAACTATTTTCTAAGAAAATAGTGAGGAGACATCATCTCCACAACCTAAACTTGCACTTGACCACACATTGAGAGAATAAATCTATAAAGGTAAGCAAAAAGTTGTATACCAGGTTAATGAAGGTGTCAGTCCTAATCTGCCTAACCCATATACTAAACATTTGGATTTGCCTATAGAGTATGATATGGAAAATGTCCACAACACCATCCAAGATGAATAACACCCATACTTAGAGTCATTCCAAACTATTCAATGAAATATTAGCATGGAGGAAGCACCCAAGATGGTTATTGTGGGAGACTACTATTCTGATACAAAAATCTCTAAGGTATTTGAGTTATTAAAAGAGTATCAATATGTCTTCCCATAGAACTATACTAAAATTAAAGGTGTGCATTCTTCCTTAGGAAAGATACACATAAATTTGGTAGAGGGTGATTGACCTATCAGAAAGAGTCCCTATCAGATAAATCCGAACTTGTGCAATCAAGTCAAGGAAGAAATTGATAACATGTTACGCATGGGATTCATTACTCCTATAGATAAGTCTGAGTGGGTGATCCACATGGTTGTAAATATCAATAAGGATGGATGAATTCAAGTGTGTGGGGATTATCAATTACTCAATATTACTTGCATAACTGACCCCTTTTCTATGCCCTTCACTGAAGAGATATTCAAGGGAGTTACTGAGTGTGAAATCAATACATTTATAGATGGCTTCTTTGTCTACCATCAAGTTCAAATCATAGAAGAGGATAAGTTTAATACCACATTTACAATTGAGTGAGGATCCTTTGCTTACAATGTAATTCCATTTTGGGTTAAAAATGTTTGCACTATGTTCTCCTGGATCACAGTTGAGGCTTTTAAGGACTTTATTCATAAGTTCTTTCAAGTCTACCTTGATGACTAGACTATTTATGGCTTAGTTTAGGACCATTATTCTAATCTATGACTAATGCTTGAGTATTGTTAGAACATTTAGATTTCCTTAAATTTGAATAAATGTGTGTTTTTTAACCCCTTTGGCATTCTACTTGGTCATGTCATATGTTGTGATGGACTCTTGGTGAATCTATCCAATATTTTTGTTATACTTTGTCATCCAATGTTAACCACCTAGAGAGAGGTATGTGCCTTCTTAGGATATATTGGATTTTATAAGAAGTTCATTTATAGGTATGTAAATATTTTTGTGCCCCTGGAGGAATTGTTAAAACAAAATGGTTAGTTTTTATTGACTAATTCTCACCAATAAGCATTTGTTTTACTCAAAGATAAGCTTATTACTGCCCCTATCCTCCATATTCCAAACTGTACAAAGACTTTTCTTGTATATGTCGATGCTTCTGGCATAGTAGTCATTGCTATCCTTGCTCAACCTAGTGAGGGAAACTTGGATCACCCTATCTATTTTTTAAGTATAAATTTTACTCATATTGAATGGAATTATACAAGTATAAAGCATGAAGTATTTTCTATGGTTTATGCCCTCCCAAGGTTTCATTAGTACTTGTTATCCACTCCATTCATTTTATTCATGGACCATGAGGCATTAAATTACTTAATAAATAAGTTAGTTTTGCATGGGTGTATTTTCCAATGGATTGTGCTTTTCCAAGAGTTCAAGTTTTCAATGATGGTAAAACCTAGTAAGGCCAACTATAGCCTTGATCATCTATCATGCATTAAATCTAGTGAACTAGCACATGCCATTGAAGACAACTTGCCTAACGTGTATTTATTTCAAGTCATATGCTTACCTGAGGAGTTAGAAGATATTTCTACCTTTTTGATAATAGGTTCCACACTAGTTCACCTCAACACTCAAGAAAAGAAGTAGTTGGTTGTTCATATCACTCCATTCCAGCTTATAAGGGTGACCTTTATAATCTTGGGAGGGATGAAGTGTTATGTTATTACACCATATAGTATGATCATGTTGAGGTTTTTTGGTAATTTTATGAGGGTGTTGGTGAAAAACACTATGTTATTGAAGCTACAATGTAAAAGGTCCTTTTGACTAGCTTATGGTGACCTACCTTGTTTAAAGAAGCTAAAACTTATGTGTGCAAGTGTGAAATTTTATAGCATGTGTGAAATATGAATAGAATGGATGCAATGCCCATTCATCCTATCTTGTCACAAGAACCCTTATAAAAATGTGCTATTGACTTTGTTGGCCCCATCAACCCAATAGGGAGACATATTGGCATGCACTATGTTATTACTTCTAATAATTATCTTACTCATTATGTTGAAGCTACACCAACAAGGGATTGTACCACTACCAATGTAGTAAGGTTCATCTAGGAGAATATCATTACTTAGTTTGGATGTTCATTGATTTTGATTAATGACTGAGAAACCCATTTCCTTAATGAGACCATTTTTATCCTTTTAGTAGAATTCATGATCATGCACCATAAAACCACACCATATAATCTTTAGTCTAATGGTATAGCTAAAGTGTTCAATAATATATTGGGTAATACATCGACCAAGATATGTAATATTGGATGCACTGATTGGGATGATCATGTGTCAGTGGTATCATGGGCATATCAGACCACTTACAAATTATTAAACAAGAGCACACCATTCAATTATGTGTTTAGTACCAAATTAGTTCTTCTGATTGAATTCCTTATCCCTTATCCTTAAATTACATACATTGTTTGAATAGATGATTAAGACTCCTTTAAATAACACCTTGATGTTTTGTTACAGTTAGATGAGACCTAATTTGTCACACATGGGATTCAAGGAATGGAGAAATATAAATAAAAGGCATGGCACAATTTCCATTTGAAGAACAAAACTTTTACTCCATGCATGCAAGTTTTAGTATATGAATCCAAATTCATGTGCCACTCAAGAAAGCTTCATGTACACTAGGATGGCCCCTTCAATATTTTGATTATCCATCCCACTAATGCATGTAGATTAAAATGACTAGATGGACAATTCCTTCTTGGCCATTTCAATGGTAGTTAGTTGTGACCCTACTATTTTGAATATCTTTCCTCTTTGTAATAATAAGGCATATGCCATTAGGTTAGTCTAGGATTTTTATTGTGTCAGAGATAAAATCATTTAGATGGGGGGTGAATCAATGATGCAATATATTCAATCCAATTCCAAACTCTTCAAACCCTTGATCATTCAACACATACATTCATGAAGCATACACATCATTCATAACAATGAACAAGAAAGATAATGCAAGATTAATCACATAACATAATGATTATGTGGGAAAACCTCATGGGTGATAAAACCCACTCTCAATCATTCAAACACATGGACTACTTGTCCTGTAAGTAGATTACAAACATAAAACTTTAGTGAAGCACCCACGTCATAAGGAGCACTAGCCCCTAAGGATGGACAAGCACCTCTTACCCTAGATGTTGAGGACCCAAAACAACACCTATGAAATGAACATATCCTGATCTTTGATTTCCTACCAATTTGATGGAGATATATTGAATACTATCTCTCTTCAACCCTACACACTCTCTCTAGCCTTCATACTCTTTCAATGCACCCAAAACACCTTTCGGATAACTCTACACTTCTTGACTCATCCTCAATATTCAAAATTATAAGTACACTATTATGACATCATAATTATGACCTAAAATTTATACACACAATCCTCAAATTTCTCTACTCATCAATCCATCCACTATGCACACTCATACTTCTCTATGCTTCATATCTCTACCCCCTAAAAACCATCACCTTTGATTTTACTCTTTATAGAGTCTTCATGATTTCTATCTTTTTGGTTAGACATAATACTTTCCTTAACCCTTAATTCTTCTATCACACTAATACATATCTCAATACCAACCTCATAGGTTGACCATAGCATCTATGGGTCACCCTTAAGCAGCTACGCCTTTCAATTAGGCCTTAATAGGCCTTATAGGTCTCAAAGACACCTATTTAGAACTTCATAAATAAAATTAGGAACACAAGACCACTTTAAAATGCATATGTATACTCCATATTACCCTTATACACCTTAAAGCGATTATATTCATCACTACTCACCTATACATATGTAAAACCTACTCAAACTTTAGCCTTGTATATAAGAACACCATGAGTGAAAAAATAGTCAACTTATAATAATTTTTTCATACTGAAGATGGATTTTTAAAACCTATAAAATCCATATAAATTTTCCTAATGGATTCTATAACACTCTCCAATTGATAATTCACCTTAAAACATCAATTCAAACACAAATATCCTTCTTGGGTCACTTGCAAAAAAATGGTCAAACCCATAGTCAACTTTAGAGCTCAATAAATACAATTTTATATATATTAAAACCTTATAATTAATTTTTATGGATACCCATTATATTCCTTTATAACTTTCCTCTTTACTCCATCAATAAATTCCTCCATATGCTCAAGATATAAGCAAAACAATCAACATTAGTTTTCCTTTGTTAATTTCAAAATTCAAATTCCAACAATCACTGTTTAAAACAAAATATTCAAACACATTTATTCATCTCATTCCCCCTATAAAATTTATGAAATTCACTCTTTTGATCTACTCGAGATTCTCTTGGCCTTGACTTTCAATGCTAGTCATTGATCTTTAATCCAGGCTTCCAAGATTATGACACTTGGCAACCCTGTATGCCTTCTATATACCCTACTATCAATCTCCATTCAGTTAATGATCTTATGACACTTTCCATCCCTAAATTACTTATATATACCTTTATATCAATCTCCATTTAGTTAACACTCTTATGCCATGTGGTGGCCTTACGTGCAATCTGGGCTTATTGACTCAATTTGTACTATTGATCTCCATCTACATGATTGAATATGTGTCATAAATATTTGATCTTCATGATCAAACATGAATCATTGATTTGATAAACATATGTTCAAATGCATGCCACTTATTTTTATCTAATTCACCATGTTTTTGACACATGTCACCATAGCATTCAATCTCAAATCCTTTGACTTATTGACCTCGTACTCACCATTAGATCTCCATCTACACGATTGAATGTGCATCACACATCTTTGATTTATTGAATTTAGGTGATCAGCCACATACCATTGATCCTTGATTTGATCTATTGATGTTTTGACACTTGGCAGCCCTATATAATGGTCACTTGATATTTCAAATTTGGTGAAGTATGGAAACTAGTGAAATCTGCTTGGGAGATCAACTATGCACTGTCATAACTTTTGCTACACACCATCTCATGACCTAAAAATTGGACCATAATATCTTGGCACAAAACTAATCAGACCTATGTGACCAACTCCTTATGACACTAAGACATGTATGAATGTTGACATCATTAATCTGCTCACTCAGATTGATTTTCCAAGATGACTAAGAGAACCTAGACATTTATATGACAATTGATGACTTCCTTTCACTTCCAAAAGCACTCATAATACCCCATAGGGTCTCTAAAACATGACCACACCATCATTAACATCCATCATCCTACTTATCCAGGCACATACTGAAGAACCATTCAAGAACACTAAAGCACATTGAAGCACACTTTATCTTTGTCATTCTAATGCACATGACACCTCATAAACATCCTTGTACATCTTGGAGACATCATTCACAACTCTCAAATATATTTTTATTAATAAAGTGTGGCATTATTTATGTGCCCTTGAGTAGTTTTAGGGTCAACACTTTGTTTTTATAATTTTTTGTACTATCATGGAGTATCACAAACAACTTTTAGTGTGGGGCAAATGTAGAAGAAGTAAAATCTATGGAACATCAAGGAAATGGTCAATGGTAATGCACAAGGGGAAAATGATGCATAAGTAGAAGTGTATAAGGATAAAATGGTATGCATGATGTGGTGCATAACCACTAAGATAAGTCAAGGTAAAGAATCAAGATTGCCACCTTTGGAATGGAAAATATTCAAATTATTTATAGTTGTCATGAACTTTGAGAAAAGCATGGGACATGACATGTATTTAATACAAGGAAAGTAATGGTAATGGCAAGTGTGTCAATTATGCATTGTGGCAATACTATTACTAGCATTTATTTCATGAAGTGATGGAAGGGGTATTGGGGTATTAAATATAAGTCACCCCTTGGATCCTATAAAATCATAAACATAGGTCATTTTGATTTTTACTATTGTCACATTTTTAAACTTATAGAGCCAAAGGAGCATTGTTGATCTATTGTAAGAGTGATTTTCAAACTTCTCGATGAGTAAAAACTAACTAATTGAGACTATTTTTAAGTATTTCAAGGTGAAGCAGTTGTGAAAAATAGGTAAATTTCTAGGAAGATTGTAAGGACATGCAGGATTACATATTTATAGGTTACAAAGATCGACATCTACCATTAGAGGGTGTTGAAGTAGGAGAGTCGAACAAGATAACAAATTAACTTTGTATTTTTTTGGGAATATTGGATGATCATGCCTCAACCTTTGAGAATAAAAAAGCCTAGCTTAGTGATCCTTTACGTGTGATACCAAATGAAGAAGAGTTGGAGAATGTGGGTGGTGAGTCTATGTTGATTAGAGAGGAGGTACCTAAAGATCTCAATGCATGCACAGAAGACATAAAATCAAGAATGGTGATCCAGGTGAAGAAGGTTTATTTACATCGTCAACCCCATTATTGGTCAAGGAAATGCAATATCTAGAGGTGGTGTTGCACGTAGATAATTAGGTATCAAATGTGCCCACTTGTAACATTTTTTATTATAACCATTGTCAACCTAGCAATGAAGTGGAACTACATCACAACAACCAAGTAGAGTGCTAAATCATGAGGAATGAGCTGGAATATGAATTGAGTGTTTTTTATGCTCTCAATGATGCTAGACTCTTCTAATTGTTTAATCTTTCATATTTTATGAAGTTAGTTAAAGCGGTAAAGTTTTTGATTTCATGAGTGCATGAAGATTATTTCTACTTTATTAGGTGTTGGATGTGAATTACACTATAATGGATAAACAAAGTCATATGATTGTAGTACTCTAGTGTGGACCTTTCTTACAACTTGGAAGAGTGAGACAAGATTAAAAATACTATGATGGTGATTGAGTATAGAAAAAAAGGCCATGATATGAATTTAGTGTCCAAGATCTCACCTTTAGATTGGTTGTATACATCATCATGACCAAGGTTATGAGCATTGATAGGTGGGAAGAGGTAGATATGGCCCATCTTTATGTTGCTCAATAATTTATCATGGGAGTAAAGTAAAATTCGGCATATTACTTCACTAAAAATATTATCACAGATGTAGAGAAATCCCACCACCTATCTAACCAGAATTTTTCATGGGGTGGTTTCCTTTTATCGATGATGTTTAATGAGATTGGTGTACCTAATTACACCACTAGAGAGTTGAAATGCAAATACTGTCAGGGGAGAATTACCTACAACAATCAATATGCTCTGATACTAACTGTTAGGTGACCCCTTATCCAATGGAAGCACAATTGATTACTTTCTTATAAGCAATTAAACACGGAATTATACCAGAATGATAAAGTAACTAGAAACTTGAGATAGCAAAGAATTTGAGAGACAATACACACTCTTGTATTAAATATTACTAGAAGAAAATACAATAAGGAAGATGCCACTTCTTCCTCCACCTCAAAGGCTTGCCACACCTCAAGACCTTCTTCCCTCTCTCTCTTGCTCAACACAAAACCAACTCTACAACCTGAGTTGTTATCCCTCCTTGAATGCTTCAGCTGATCTCCTTGACCTTACACCTGTAGATCTCCTTGACCTTGCTTGCTTCAATGCTTTTACTTGCCTTCTTAATAATTACAATACGTGTCTCATGGGTCTTTAAATAGAATCCCATGGTTACAAAAATAGAAATCTAACTACAATAATTAGACACGTAGCTTGTGACTATAATTAGTCATTTGACATGCAAACACTCGCTTCACTTAACTGACTGTTCGTCAATAGCAGTTTTGGAAATACACAGGTGACCAACGTCGATCCCGGCTTGCCTGGTGCTGCCGACGTCGGCCAACCTCCTGCCGTCGCCGGTTTCCTTCTCCACTGTCTGTGACTGACGTCGGTTATACTACCGACGCCGATTCCTCTAGTTCTTTAGCATCCTTTTCTTGTGTCTGCAAACAGTTGAAGCTTTTAGCTCCACACCTTAACAATCTCCCACTTAGAGATAAACAGCTGCAACTTGTACCTGTACCTGTACACCATCTATTTTGTTCCTTAGGCTCTGTATCCCTCTTCAAAGTCACTCTTGAAGACCAACCACCACGTAAACCTATGATGCAATACCTGTCACTTATGCCACAAGAATTTTGCTACTCCCAAATTCTTCATGACATACTTCTGAACCAACTCTACCCTTAGCTCAGAAAACTCCCTGTATATGAAACCCTGCAACAAGTAACACAATACAGTAATAGGATAATGTAGCTAATATTATCCAACCTGGTAAAGATAAAATACAATGGTCAAACCTCCATTATTCTGCAGCCTAATCAAGACCATATACCATAGCCTTCTGTCTCATGTGTCCATCCACTCTCTTCTCTAAAATGGGAATCCATCCCTCTATCGAGTGCTTTCTTCCAGCTGACAACACTACCAACAAATACCTGTTTGGTTCTTCTCCAAGGACTCACACTCCTCATCCATGCCAAGCTCCCACTGTTTCTGTATTTTACCTGCATTGCTTCTTCCATCTTCCTAGTTCATGACTATCAGTAAGCAATATAAAGAAGGTGAACAACGAATATGAGGTTCACATACCTTTCCTGACCTCCACATGGGTGTTTGAGACTTATTGATTCACCCAACATCTGTTCCAGTGACCAATATCAGCCATCTCCCAGTCTGCTCCTGACTGATGTCGGTTCTCTGCACTGACCCTGACTGCCGACGTCATTTCCCTGGCCAACGCTGGTGTCCCTCCTACCGACGTCGATCCTTATGACTGACGTCAGACTTCTCCTGCCCGACCTACCAACCCTGCTGGTCTACACATGACCGATGTCAGTATCTGGATGACTGACATCAGTGCCAAGCGACTGACATCAGTGTCTGTGTGTTCCTGTAAGTGATGAAATTTTCATCCATGAGCTCTTCTTGGATCAAACCTCTGTCCATGCTGCCCTGCTCAGATTTATTTAGCCCCTGTGACTAATCTCTGTCCTTCATCTCCTCCATAAACACCAAGGCTTCTTTGTTCCTGTCAAAAGCATCAAATTTCCTCTTTCTGCAGTGAACTCTATCTTTGCTTTCCAAATTTGAACACATACCTTTTGAATCAAGAACTTCCATTCCCTTCCTATTCATGTGACCAAGCCTATTAGGCCACATCTTCGAATCTACACCAGAAGTAGAATCAGTAATATAAGTAGACAGATAAAGAGTATCTACTTTCTTACCTCTTGCTAGAACAAGTGCTCCCTTGGTAACCTTCCAAGAATCCGCTGTGAGGGTTATTGTGCATCCCTCATCTCCCAACCTTCCTACAAAAATCAGACTCTGCTTCAGAATTGGAACATGCATGACCTCTTTCAACACCCATGTGTTGTCAATCTGCAATCTCAACTGCACTTTCCCTTTGCCAACTATCTGACAAGGCGTACCATCCCCTAAATAGAGCACTCCAAAGTCTCCCTGTTCATACTCATAGAACAAATCTCTGTTTGGGGATGCATGAAAAGATGAACCAGAATCTAAAATCCATGATCCTACCTGACTATCCAAAGAAAGTATGAGAGTGTCCTGCATCACAATATTTACATCCTTTGCTTCTTCAATACCTGCATGTTGATTCTCTTTATCTCTCAACCAACACTCCTTCTTTGTATGTCCTTTCTTTCCACAAAACTAGTAGGTAATACCTTTGGAGTCGAATCTCCTTCTCGACCTTGATTTCCCTTGCTCAACCTTCTCCCTTTGCTTTCCCTTGCTTTCTACACTTAGAGCTTTCCCTGATGATTCACCTGTGCTTCTCTTGTGTATTTCTTCATTCAAGATCACACTCACAACATCATCAACTTTTAAGATTTTAGAAGCATATGCAGAATTACTTACTGCCATAACCATACCATCCCAACTTTCAGGCAAAGAACATAAAATCAAGAGAGCCTTTACCTCATCATCAAAAACAATATTAACTGAAGCTAACTGGTTTACCAAACCATGGAAATCACTGAGATGAGTATGTACCGATCCACCTTCCTGCATTTGCAAAGTAAATAGTTGATTCATAAGATATACCTTATTAGAAGTCGAGGGCTTTTTGTATAAATTCACCAAGGACTTTATCAACTCTTCTGTTGTCTTACACTGTGATAAGCTGGAAATCACAGATGATGCAAGGCTCAACCTTATGGAACCGAGAGCCTTCCGATCAAGAACATTCCATTCTTCATCCTTCATATCTGTGGGCTTGCATGCAACCCCACCCAACGGTAAGTACAAATCCTTCTGATACAGATAGTCCTCAATCTGCATCCTCCAATGTTGATCATTCTTGCCGTTAAACTTCTCCATTCGTAGCCTACTTTCTTCTGCCATTGCTGAACTCCCACTCAATCAGAAAACCCTGTGAATGACCTGTAAACAATACCCTGCTTCCTACAAACCGTAGCTCTGATACCACTTGTCAGGAGAGAATTACCTACAACAATCAATATGCTCTGATACTAACTGTTAGGTGACCCCTTATCCAATGGAAGCACAATTGATTACTTTCTTATAAGCAATTAAACATGGAATTATACCAGAATGATAAAGTAACTAGAAATTTGAGACAGCAAAGAATTTGAGAGACAATACACACTCTTGTATTAAATATTACTAGAAGAAAATACAATAAGGAAGATGCCACTTCTTCCTCCACCTCAAAGGCTTGCCACACCTCAAGACCTTCTTCCCTCTCTCTCTTGCTCAACACAAAACCAACTCTACAACCTGAGTTGCTATCCCTCCTTGAATGCTTCAACTGATCTCCTTGACCTTACACCTGTAGATCTCCTTGACCTTGCTTGCTTCAATGCTTTTACTTGCCTTCTTAATAATTACAATACATGCCTCATGGGTCTTTAAATAGAATCCCATGGTTACAAAAATAGAAATCTAACTATAATAATTAGACACGCAGCTTGTGACTATAATTAGTCATTTGACATGCAAACACTCGCTTCACTTAATTGACTATTCGTCAACAGCAGTTATGTAAATACACAGGCGACCGACGTTGGTCCATGCTTGCCTGGTGCTGTCGACGTTGGCCGACCTCCTACCGTCGCCGGTTTCCTTCTCCACTGTCTGTGACCGACGTCGGTTATACTATCGATGCCGGTTCCTCTGGTTCTTCAGCATCCTCTTCTTGTGTCTGCAAACAGTTGAAGCTTTTAGCTCCACACCTTAACAAATACCATCCTGAGAACAAGTCCCTTACAGAGTATTTCTAAGAATTTACTTACCCTAGATCAATAATTCCATCCCACAAAATCAAAAAGAAGGGATGGTATGATAAAATGAAGGAAGCCTTTAGGAATGAGTGGTGCATTCCAAAGGGTTTTACCTAGACAAGTTGGGGACCAAACAATGTTTTTAATGAAGTAACATTTTTCCTTAGTGCACATCTGGATAATTCCCTCTAGAGATTTGTCTAGATGGTTGAAATTACCATAATCTTTCACTATGTGGTACTTCATGAATGTTGATAACCAAATATATGATGTGAAACTAGTGAACATTCCTACAGAGAAGATTTATGTGGAGACTCACACCATCTGCCACTTGTGCATATACCCTAGAAAGAAGGCGTAAAGGGAAAATATGGAGTCAGATAAAATTGACATTAAATTCTAGTAGATTCTAGTTGGAAATTCAATTCATTATTTTTTTTACATATTAAATCCTAAGAATAAATCATCAAGGAGTGCAGAACAAGAGAAAGAGACAATCCCACCTACACTAGCACTAGAAAAGAAGAAGCTAAAGTGTCAAGGGCATGATGCTAGCATAAGTTCCTAGTGAGAACCTACAAAGTGGTAAAGGACTAACCCAATACCCCCAAGGAGACTACACCATTAAATCAACCCAAAGGCCCAAATCCAATAGCATAGAATGTTCCTTGTAACATGAAACATTAGTGCCGAAGGATGGTTACTTAAAAGAGAAGATAAAGATTCTAAAAGAGACACAAGAAAATTTTATTATAGAAGGATCAATTCATCCCAAAATCTAAGAATACATATTTGCCAATGTGTCATGAAGAAACCACCCTCAAGGAGGCACAAGTGGAAATTGAAGATGTCACTGGTGAAGAGAGGGATGGTTTGAGATGACTTTGGGAATGAGTGAGTTTGACATCAGGGGCAGCCACCAAAGTAAAGATGTAGACATCAAAATAATAAAATGAGACCCCTCTAAGGGGAAAATTCTTATTGATGACTTTGTCCTAAGTCTAGAGCAAATTGATGTGACCATGACCCTATGTTCCTAGTATCAAAATGGAGTGATAGAAAATATCTTGTACATGTTTTCACATTTTTCACTAGATGATGCATCTGAGTAGAATTAGTGGGAGTTTTATTTCTCCCTAATGTTGAAAATAAATAATGCCATTTTGTGATGCCTTCAAATATCTTGGTACTAGATCTAAAAGTAATGGCACTTCTAGATGCTCTTTGGGTAGACCCAAAGTAGTTTACCATGATATAGGCTAGTATGGCACTTCTAAAGTTGGAAAATGAGGTCACAAGATAGAATGCTTTATCTAATTCTAATGCCTAGTGAGCCTAAAAGAAACATGTAAAATGGTGGTTTTATATTGGAATGAAATTGCTACAAGAATGAAGCTTGAGGAAGAACTAGCCAAGCTTAAGTGCTAGTTGGAAATTGAAACAACAGCCAAGGTGAAAACATTAAACATTTTTAAAATAATTTTGAGCCAAGAACCAGCACTGACCAATGGAGTGCCAAATTTTGGAGAGGCATTAGATAAACTAAAGACCTTGGTAGAGTTCCTACTAAAATAGTACAAAGACCAACATGGCCCCCAAAATGAATAAACTTAGGAAATAGAGTAGTTCATAGCAGCAGTAGATGTATACAAAATTTTCTTGCATAGAGTTGGCACCACCATTCCCATTTTGGATGGGGTTTTTGAAAGTTGGTGTAGCCCAGTAAAATTTTGGAAGCTAGGCTCTAGGTCGAAGATCTTCAACAACAACAGTTGGTCGATAGCACCTTGTTAATAAATGATCGCACAAAGTGTGCCAAAGAATTCAAGGATGTGGAGGCAATGGATAACATAATAATCACTCACCATTAAGAAATAAATACAAAATTCATAGCACTATAAGGATAGGTTGTCACCAAGGTCACTTTACTTCAAGGTGTTCATAAGTATGCTTCCACATTCCTTGAATGTTTGGTGAATAAATCAGGTGATTATCTCAAACAACCTAAATAGATTAAGAAACTCAAATTAATGATAAAATAAATAATGTCCAAGCTACAAAACACGTTGAACCATTGGGAAACTATCAAAAAGAAAATATAATAGATATGACCTGATTTTTGGTAGAGACCAGGAATAATGCTTAGTTTGGGATAGACTAATGGCTTAGTGTGGGGTGATGTTGGGCCCCAAATTTTAGCTAAATACTTTTTAGGAATAACTAGCATAGAGAGGCATGGTACATAATACCATGGCATGTAAGAACCAAGTCTCATGGAATAAATGTGTTTGTTAAATGAAGAACCTAAGAATGAAGGACTCAAAACTTAGTGAAAGACTTGGGGAGTGTGTGGAAAGTAGAGAACATTTATGGAGTGATTCATAAGGACATAAGAGAATAATTCAAGTTTCAATCTAACACTAGCCCATGGGAATATAGGCTCTTGGTAATGAGGATCCAACACTGAAGACAAAATATAGGGGCAGAAAGGCTCAAGTCCTTAGGAACTTAATGTAAGTGGCTACCACGACTCAAATGTATTAATGATCATTGGTGAGTCACCTTGAGTGTATTTACTTTTTTAACTACTTGGTCAAATAAAAACAAGTATAAAAACCCCTAAAATGTACTTTTTAATGTTTTTATTAAGTTGGATATTATCTATAGAGTTTATATGATTTAGTTACATTGTAACTCTGGAACTATGTATTCTTTAAAGATCACTTATGAATATGATGAATGAAGTTTTTGGTGACTTAATATTTTTGTTCAACTAACTATGGAGTTAATACTACTAGTTATCATTTATGTTTGTTTAGTTAACTAGGTTAAGGTTGATAGTTATCATTTATTCCATTTTTTATTTTTGATAATTGAGTAATGAATGTGTTTTAAGATAGATATGGATTATATAATGAGTTTAATATTGTGTATGTGTTTTATTTCCCATGTCTAAGTAGTTTTACTAACACCCTCATGTGACAAAAACAATAGGGATTGGTCCCTTACTAAGTGATTTGAGTGAGTGTGCAATAACTCATTCTTGTGTGAAATACCAGTGTGCTAGCACGTTAGACTCTTAACCACTTCAGTGCATGCCTAGGGAAAGTTATGCCCATGTAAGGAACATGATCCCAACACAATACAAGGATTTTTTGCTTCAACATATTGGAATCAAATATTTAATTATCAAATGCCAATGCCATGTAGGAATTAATGTGATAACTTAGGTGAGAACAATGTTTATAGCTAAATGTTTTTGTAAAATATGGAATGATAAAACATGCACATGATTTTTTATCATTATTTCTAGTGTGTTTTCATATTATTTTTAATATGAGATTGAACTACAAGCTTCAATACATGGTTATTTAAAAAATATAATTTGGTGTCCATGTGATAGTCATTTTTAATATTTTTCCATGGATAAGTCAATAAAAAAAATCATAATATCTTGGCCATACAGTGGAGTTTTTAGAGACAACATAGTGGTGTAGCTAGATTGATGCCATTTTTCATTAGTTTTTTACCTAATTAGGTTTTATAAATCCATGAAGTATAAAAAATGGTATAATAACTTAGATTAATAGATATGGAATTGAATCATACATCTAAATGTAAAATACTAGAACTAATTGTAATGATTTGATGGGTGGCATATGATAGATATAGTAGGTACAAAAAGGGATGTGTACTTAGCATTTCTGGTTGATTGTTTAATTGTGAGTGTATTCTAGTAGTCGAAAATAAACTAAATTAGGAATGTATTGATCTAGTTTATGAACCATTTTTTGTCTATGCAAGGTAGGTTCCAATGGATCTAGATTAATATTGATTTTTGATACTGACCTATGCCAGTTGGGAGTGACCTCTGTTGAAAATAAGATATGACTATGCAATCATTTTTTCCTCTCTCTATAATATTTGTATGTATTATTATGAACCCTAATGATGCATACAACTCCATAAATCATATTCCTTCACTTTGAAACCCTTGATTTGCTTGTGAGGGATAGAAACCTACAAAAAAATGGGAAAGTATAATGAGATGACCTGACCCAATCACTCATATTTAATGATTGTATTCTACCTATGTATATAATACTCCGAGTAGGTAAATCAAGCCACACATATTTATCCCACCAACTATGATTTTAAAATTGTGTTTCTTCACTATATGCATGCAATTAATGATTTGGATTTGATACTTAAAAATGTTTGCTTTGAATTAGATTTGGTACGCTTCAAATTTGGCTTGTGACTACTCCTAATGATAGATTTATTTTTTTGGAAGAATTAGAAAGATTTTATCAATTTTTAACAATGAAAATAAGTGTACTAGATAAGTGAAAAGTCCCCTATGAAGTGAGGCCTTGATATATATATATATATATATATATATATATATATATATATATATATATATATATATATATATATATATATATATATATATATATATATATATAAGTCAAAATTGGTAATTTATCATGCCATTGACACACTAGGAAGATGGGTCGACCCTAAGGAAAAAATTTATTTTAAAATGTGGTTGTTTCTAGGATAGATTCAATACTCACTAGGTAAGGTCAGTATCAACTTTCTATACTAAAGGAATCTAACGTTATCGACATGCGTATAAGAAAATTGAACTAAGTATTTGGGCATGTCTATGTATGATAATATGTTGGTTTAAAAATAACAATGAGTTTCTTATAGGTGTGTAAAAATAGAACTAAAGGATCAAACTCACAAGGTATCCATTAGGAATTAGTGTTTCATTATGTGAGTATTTTTATTATAGTTAATCTGATATATGTGTGTAAAAATAATATACGTATATAACACATGTTATAATAGAGGTGTGAGTGAGATATTATGGGAATGAATTATTTTAATGATATCAAATTGATTGATGATAAGCATAAATTCCTAGTTTACAAGAATCCACCTGTGTGTGTGTGTGAAATCTTATTGAGAATAAAAATAATGAAGTGTGTTTATTTGTGTTATCAAATCATGGTATTGTAGCTCCTAAGATTCCCCTATATGAGGGTAAGTGATATCTTGAAAAAAATCCAATATTATTTCACACATGTTTATATTATGCATTTAATGATAATTTTCTAACTAAACTCTTTCCAAGAAGCTTACAAGATTATGCTCTATGTTGGTTTTATGATTTTCCTACTAAATCTATGAAAAATTCAATCCTATGGTAAATTTATTTCTCAAGCATTTTGATATGAACATTTATGAAGAACTTTTGTATGTATAAATTACTAAGCTAAAAAAAGGAACTAATGAACCTATTAGTGAGTATGTGCTTTGTTATAAGACTATGTTATTCAAAATGACTAATGTACTAGAAGAAAATGAATTACAATATATATTCAAAAATATTTTTATTTCACCCTTACAGGATCTAATACTCTTTAATTATTTTAAATCATTTTAATAGCTTTGTCATTCTATAAGATATGGAGAATTCAAATTTCTTACTTTGGACAATATTAAGTACACATTTGCACCTACTATGGCTACAAACAAATTTCAAAGCAAACCTTGTTACAAAGTCAAGGCACAAGGTAAATTACAAGCAAAGATATAAGTCAATATTATTTCTCAACCTACCAATAAAGTTAGTTTTTCAAATCAACCATGAAGGCATTTTATAGATTACCACAACCACCTTATAAATTTATAAATGGTTTACTAAATGCCACTTAATCACTTTGCCTCCTCCATATAAATTTGACATGAATAAACAACAAAGAAAATTCTTTGAGAAAAATTCATTTTGTGATTATCATCGATGCAATGGTAATTTTACAAACAGGTGTTTCAAGCTTAAACATCTCATTCAATATCTTATTTATAATAATTTTATTGAAGTAGATTACCATATAGAGGAAACAAAGCATCCACAAAAGGACAATACTAACCCCAAAAATTTTAGTGATCCTTTCCTAATCATGATACAAATAAAGAAACTTCAAATGCACATCTTATGTACAATGCTTACCCACCTCCTACATAATATAATCACCTTTAGATGATATTATCTATATAACTAATCCAAATGCTACACCACACCTTGTGCTCACTTTTTATGATAGTGAAATAATCTATGATGATTCTAATTTTCATGATTTATGGATAAGAGTTCATATTTATCAACAAACAACATAGTGTACTAATTGATAATAAATCAAGTGAAAATTCAATCAAAATGATATTGTTTCATTCATTAGGTTACACACAAATTGAGATACAAACACTTACTAAAAGTGTTAAAGCTTTCAATGGTAATAAACAAACCACTTTGGACCATATTATATTACATATTCATGTGGTACCTATTATATTATCCACTCATTTTGTTGTTGTACCCCAAAATAGAATTTTTATATGATTTTGGATGCCCATGATTGTGAAAAATATGTTTTGTGCCTTCTAGGGTTCATAAATTCTTGAAATTCATCTATTGCAATCAATGTGTTACTATTTCAGGGATAAATTATGAGCATCCTATACATTCCATACTACCTCTTCCTCCCCATCCACCATCATAGTTCAATAATGCCTATAAGCATAAGCAAATAATGTTTTTAACATTTAAGAAAAATTATTATAATCAAGAGGTTAAAAAGGCTCAAAATAAAATAAATAAATAACAAATTATCAAAAAAAAATCTCCTGTGCAATAATCACACACACTTGCACTATCTCCTAAGGGGGATATACATACTATGCAACATATGCCTCAAAACATATAATAATTGGAAGATTATTCTATATCATATCATGAGGTTTCAAGTGTCCTTACATATCCTATATTCATATCTCATGCTCAAGATCACATACATGGTCATTCATATAGATTTATTACTAAATTTGATATACATTCTAATTATGATATTATCACACTAGATAATTTTTGCTCAACTAAGGTAGGAAGTTTACCACTCATTACCAATTAGGTTGATTTCAATCTTGATAGAATCATTGGATAGCTTGTGCATTTCACATGAGTGATTGGTCAAATCTTATTGACCACCTCATAAAAATGGGTCAAAGAGTATTGACTCAAATCTATGCAGTGAATCCTAAAATATTTAATTAAAATAAAAAACATACAAATTTGACTACACATAGCTTCTATATTATTTCATATTATTCTTCTATTTTATTTCACTTGTGATCATTTAATCCTTTATTCTATGTCATTGGCTTTAATTGACTTATTTGGCCTCTTATTTTCAACTGCTAGATTTTATTAGCTCAAAAAAGAATCAACTATGCTCAAACAGACCATGCTCATCTTTGTCATTATAGTCTACACTGATAGCAACTTATTTTTTAGCATAGGTAGAACCAATAGACTTAGACAAAATCAACCACCACGATTGTCCTAACTAGGCAATCCTATCTTTTACAAATTTTTACCCAAAATTTATAATTTCAAAATCTTGAGCCTTAATACTACCAATTTTTAGTTTTCTCAATCAATTTTAGTATGCCAAACACTGTTATTGATGTATAATATACTCTTTTTCAATCCATATTACTGGCACATGCAACACCTTTTGAAACTATATATTTGACAAAATGAGAGTGTACAATCATGATCTTGCTTACTCTTGTTGTTAATGCATGTTTCCCAATATCATAATGGGGGCATCTTTATCATGTTTCACTCTATCATTATTTACAAGTACACTAATTCCATAGACAAATGTTGTGAAATATTCATATCTCCTTCATCTTATTCTATATTCAACACCTTAATCCATTTTAGTTTCAGCCCCCTTTTTTTAAATGTCAAAATATAAAAACATTCAAGATATCAAAAAATACAAAATCATGATCTGAACATGGTTTGTAATATATTTTACATATTTATAATATTCAATTTATATTATTATTATTAGATAGAATATTCATTATATATCATGCATACATTTCATGGGTATCCATGAAGTGTCATGTATGACACACATGCATTTTCTAAACATTAAGATGTTATAAGCTCCTCCACTTATTGTCCTTGACAAGTTGAGGGCATATTATTCACAGGTGAAAATGTGCATGTGTTATCATTATATAACCCTATACTATTGAGCTTTCAATTTGAAATGAATGTATTGTTAACATTTTGATCTTACATAGTGTACATGAACATGTTATTTTCTAGGATATGATCATGACATTTTCATAGATTAGAATAACTTTAATAATTAAATGTTCCATTAATGTTAATTACTTTTACATAGTATATTTCACCTATTATTGCCTATTATGTTGTACCTTGGCCCTTGTGTGAGACTCTTAGCTTAATGCGTCACTATGATATATTATGTGTTGTGTAGAATTTGAGCATGCCCTTGCTTTGGCCCTTGGCACTATGTGTGGTTCACGACATTTTAACATGTCCTTGCTTTGTCTCTTGGATATATATGTGGTGTGTGTAATGCCATTATTTTTTCCCTTGGCCCTTTGTACATACAACATTTGAACATGTCCCTTATTTTTGACATCTATCATATATATGCATGTCAATTGGGACATTTGAACATGTCCTTGCTTTTTCCATAGGACCATCTATGCCAAAAAATTTATCATTTGTGTTTGTGTGTGCACTTGCTGATATTGATGATTTTGGTAAGTTCCATAAACTCATATAATGCACTCATAACATAGTATCATAATAAAACTATGAGCTTCAATGATACATTCTATATGCATTGCCTCTTACATTCTATACATAATTAGAAACTTACTATGCTAACAAATTTACATACGCTGAAATTTTAAATGATAACATTATACTACACATGTTTCAAGTTAACTTATATTTTGAGATGAATAAGGATTTCAAGGTTGAATTCCTTCATCTCAAAAGGGGGTACTTCAGTTGTATTTTCATGCATGAGATAAACCATTTTCAAATATCAAATTTAGTCATGAACACAATCACAATTCAAAAGTTGCAAATTCAATTATTAGTACACAATTTGGGGGAATTTTCGATTACATATACACTTTTATTGTAGTTTCAAGGAATAAATTCATGTAGTTACATAGTTTCAAAGATATAATGAGCATTCACATATAGTTTCAAATCATACAAATATAGTGGGAGCATAATAACAAGTTTATGCCACAATATTTTGGACATGATAGGAGCATTGATGTGCTTAATTCTATTTTTATCATGTTTTCATATAATAGGACATACCAAGACAATATTAGGATGCTGCAATTAAATCTACAAGTTATTTGTAGTGGTTGTTTTAGTTTATTTACATAGTACATGACTTGGATTAATGATCACTCCAAAATTATTTGTGTAAATCCATTTAGATTCTAAGTCTTTTCTATCTTGGCATCACAAATATTTACATACACAATTAGTTTTCAATAATATTCAATGAGAAAAAATTTCACTTCAAAATATTACATGTAATTTGGGGTTTGATCAACCCCAATTTTCTCTAATAATTTGGATAAGGAACCATTTTCTCAAAGTTCCTCATGATAGGAACCAATTCTCCAATTCTTCAAGGAAGTATAATCACCAATACAATTCATAAAAATTAGCATGATTGTCACACATTCAAATGTATTCATTCCATACTCATTTTTATTTTTAAATTACTCAAATACAAGCAATTTCCAATTTCAAAATATTCATTTTAAATTACAATTTTCAAATTTCAAGTTTAAGTTTTCAAATTTCAAATGGAAAAAATAACTACTTCATGTGTTTTTCATGGTTTGCAAAATAGTACGATGCCTTGCATGATTGAAGTATGTAACTAAAAAATAAAGTGTGTCTAACACACTAACGTATGGCTTTCCTTTAATCTAGTAATTGAATTTCTAGACTAGGTGAGTGAGGGGGAGGGGAATGTAATAATCTAAATTTGGTCATGAATACTTGATCACCTATTTATCCCTTTTTACCATTAATTGACATGTGCAATTAATTGACACTTATTTCACCAATTTGTCTTATCTTAAACACAAGAAAATACCTACTTCTATTGTAAGGCCATCCAATGTCACCTAAAAAAATGATATTACTATTGAGAAAACCTATATTCATATATATGTCTTGAGTTAGACACAAAACTCTATACTTTTCAAAAAGGGACAATACCTCCCAATAGGACATGGGCACTCAGTGTTACTATCCCTATTTACCTATTCTCTCTTTCACTCATAAACAATAAAAATTAAAAAAGGAAAGTATCCTCAAGGTTAGTCTAAATATTTATAAACCCCCCAATGGGTCTTTCTCTCTCTTCAATCACTATAAAATTGCAATCAATTCATTAATTTAGAACATCTTAGCAAGCTTATGAATCTTATCACAAGAGTTTATTTACATAAGTGTACAAATTTAAAAAGTTCTTGATTCTTTCCAAATCAACTTCTAAACACTTAAAACAGTCATGAGCCAAGTTTGAGTTCAACATTATGCAACCCTAACACAAGCACGATAAAAAATTTAATCAAATTCTATATGCATTCATATAATAAAATGAGAACAAATTTCAAAAATAACTTAAGTGGAATAACTACATGGAGATTTGATACCTCTTAGAAGTAATGGTATGTAGGCAATTCTCAACACAATATGGTGTTGAGGTCTAGCACAACCCCATCTGTTAACCTATTTTTAATCAATTACACCAGCTTATTTCCTTATGATACAAGTTAGGATTTTGAGCTTCAAAAATACACCTATCAGTCTCACACACATCACATAAGAAAAAAATATCATAAGCATGCATAATTTACACCATTGCATAAGATTGTGCCCTATTTTTAAGCATTCTTCAAAAAGGATATAAACACTAGATAAGAACAACAATGCCCATCACTATAGGCCCTAATGGGTGATCTTAAATTATAAAAAGTCTTAGGATCATCTTATGAGTTTTTCATCATCACTTTTTTTTGCATTTTTCTACTTAATAAATTCATTTGAATACATAAAAAGATAATTATATCTCTCTTTTGCATAGTTTAATCTCATTTGCATTCATTATGTTTCATCAATTTTAATATCTTGCTTTAATTTTCTTGTTCATAAATGTATTTACAACACCCTGCATTATTCAATTCAATTTATTTATTTAGGGTTGATATTTCTATATTAATTCAAATTTAGATAAAATAAATATAATTATTATGAAGAGGTAATGTAAATTCCAATTTGTGGGTGAGAAATTAATCTCCTATCTTGCAGATTATTTTTGAAAAAGTTTCATATATTTTTCATATGTTATGGGATTGTTGTGTTATTTTAAGTCTTGTTTTTCTCCACTTTAATTCATTTTTTTGATTGTTCAAATTTTGATTTGGAAAATTTCAAGCCAATTCTAAAACCCATGCATAGAACAACCAAGCCCAAGGACATTATGATATAAAGAGGAATATACTAAGTGGTTGTTGATTGAAGTACTTAGTGCATTATATATACCTAAAAATATATTTAATTCATTCTTTTCTTAGATTTTTCTTCTCTAAGAAATGTGCATTCTAAATAATATGATACATCATACTCATGCCTTTATTTCCATTGAAGTACTTAATGTTCTCTCCCTATGACATAAATGTAATCTCCATTTATTTACAACACATTGAAAGCTTTACATATTAGTTTTTCCTATCATCTCATTTTTTCAACACATTGAAAGCTTTACATATTAGTTTATGGTTCTTATGTTATAATTTGTTTTTAAATCATTTGTTAAAGTCAACAATATAGTGAATTTGTTTAGTAAGTCATGTAAAGTTTAGTTTTATTTTATTGTTTATTAGTACCTATTAATATTATTGTAAAGGCCTTCAGTAATTAATTCAAATTACTCTTTATCATTAGTCAATCACATAACATTGTATACCTAATTTTAAAACTATTCTTGAAGGTCCATAAAAAGATATTACTATTTTATTATTTTTCTAGTTTCCAGTAAATACAAAATAGTATTGTGATATATAACCAATGGTAGGGCACTATTTCATTTATTTTCCTATAGTGGATTGGACAACAAAATAAATATGATTGTTAATTATGGAAGGCATGGAAAAATCTCAAATTGGCAGTCTCAAACCTAGGCCCTCTTCTACGACAGATACTGTTGCCGCAACATGGCACTTGTTTACATTACATTTTATTTATGGTTGTTTCATAAGTCTATATCAATTGTTAGGTGTAATTTTATTCTATATTAGTATAAGGTAATATGGTAGTTTCATATTTTGGTGTAGTTTATAAATCTAGGCATCAATATTAGTCTAAAGACATTTATTTTAATTTTTTTATATTATATATATTTTTGTAATATCATGTTTGTCAATTAGTTTTATTAGTGTCTTTGTTTAGAGTAAGGTTTTTATTCCTAGACCTGTTGTCCAAATAAAGTGTGTCATTGTCAAAATTATTCTTGCAAATGGAAGCATTATCGATAGAAACCAACATACATATAAATTAGTATTAAATGACAACCAATTATGTTGAACCAACTAAATTTGAGGATAGATTCTAGTACTACTGGAGGTTTCTTGTGTTATATGTAGTTAAGTGGTAATGATTAAGAAAAGAGGTTAAAAAAATAAAAAAGAGGACTTAGTCCTAAAATTATTCATTCTATTTATTTTATATGGTATTTTTTTTAATAAAATAAGTATAAAAAATAATCCCCTACAATGATGACATTAATTAAAGACTCATATTTTTATAAGTCCACTCTTTGAGGATAAAAAGAGATAAAGTATAATCTCAATATGGATAGATGCCCAGATAGTTTGGTAGTTTGTAAATTTAGGAGTTTGGGAAGGTAGAATCTAGGAACTCAAGAGTGACACCTTTATAAGGGTTAAAAGACAAATTGATAGAGTTTTACTTGGTAAAATAATTATTTTTAGAGAGAAGCTTCTAAAGAATGTGTGATTATTTTCTCACATATTCACACTAAGTTGTGGGGTAGGGGGAATACTAGGAATTAATGTTTAGTTATGTGAGTATATTCATTATATTTAATTTAATATATGTGTGGGGGAAAAAATGTACACAAATCATTTTTTTTTAGAGGTGTGAATGGAATATTCTAGGGATGAATGATTCTAGGGATATTGAATTGGTTGTTGATAACTGTAGATTCCTATTTTGTATAATTTGACGTGTGTGTGTGTGTGTGTGTGTGTGTGTGCGTGAGAGAGAGAGAGAGAGAGAGAGAGAGAGAGAGAGAGAGAGAGAGAGAGAGAGAGAGAGAGAGAGAGAGAGAGAGAGAGAGAGAGAGATCTTATTGAGAAGTAAAATAATAAACTATGTTTATTTGTGATAAATTGATCCAAATTGTTTCAAAACATGTAGGTGTGAGAGAATGGAAAGTTAGCACCATATTTATTCTCTCAAGTTATGTGTGGTAAATGTGTGTCAAGATTATCATTTACAAGTAATTAATACGATATTTTAGTATTCAATAATGCCCCAATTTTATTAAAGTAATGTAATTTCTAGTGTAAAAATAAAATATGTACCTAAGTGTGTACAACACACTTTATCTTTGTAGGAAGATCTAATTGTGCAAGCCACTCAATATTAAAATCTGAAACACACATAGCAATTACTGTCCATGGATTTCTATTTTAAATATAATTTTTAATTATTAAAATTAGAGAGCAAGGAATAAGTACACTTGTGTGCTGGTGAAAACCATGTTTTCCTTGTAAATTTTTTGAGATGATTCTTCTTTGTTGAAGTATTAGAGAAACTTGTGCTTCTTTGTTGAAGCACATAAAGAGTTGGGATGATTGTGCCCTATATATTTGTAACTATGCACACCCTTAGGTTAGGAAGACATGTCCCAACCCTTATAAATGTGTGAAGTATGTAATATACTAACCCAAATAAATATGTAGGGATAAAGGGGAACCACATGATGGGTTTACTAAAAGTATAAAATGAATCAACCAATACATATGGCTTATAAATTTAATTGTATAGTTTATATCCAGTTCACTCCATGTAAAAAAATTTAAAACCAAAATGGAATGAAAATTTTCCATACCCACATCATGACTGTAGGTTTCATTCTATAATTTCACTCAAGTTTTCTCAATGTAGAATAAATGCATGATCAAAAAATAATGAGCAATGTTCATGCCCCCATCATGACCAAAAAAATGATAAGTGTGAATTTCAATGACAACCATTTATCATCCAACTATAAACTATGATTTTTTTTATGTGCATGAACTAATGCTATGAATATGTACCAACTAATATAGAATGCTATGAATCCATATACTAAATTTTAGAAAAAGCATCTCAAATGTAGGTGTATGTAGAAAATTAAAATTACCATTCATGTAAATTGTGTGCATATGCCCATGCATATAGATCTAAGTGAGTATGAATCTATACTCAAATATTTTTAAAGTGGATGATGCCATATGCATGGCATATGCCCCCATAATGTGTATTGATGTGAAAATATTTATCATGTAACTAAACCATATAATATCTAAAGAGTTTTAAATCTCTAATATATATACTTTGATCTAATTTTATATTTATGGAGGCTTATGTCTCTATTAAAATACCTTTGTAATTCCCCCCTTTGAGATAGGTAATGTTTTGTTTAAGTCACTCATCTCAAAATAAGATTAATTGTATCATGTTATGTATAAATATAGCATCATGTATAGTAATATGAACTTGTGGAGAGTATGTCATCATATCAATATATATTTCAATCAAGGCATGCATGTAACATATGTAATAAAGTGTATATAATTTTCATGTATTTACATATGTATCAATGAATCACTAAGTAAAATTATAATTGAATAATACTATGCATTAAAATCAATAATCTTAACAAGATCAAGAGTTAGTCTCACACAAAAGTCTTACTATAATTAAAAAGGCCAAGAGCCACATGCAAGGGATATAAATATGCCACAAACAAGGGATATAAAAATTTCACATAAAACAAATCCCAATTCTATATGCAAGGCACATAAAGATGTTGAAAACAAGGCTAAAGGGCCACACTCGAGGGACATAACTATGTCAAAAATGAGGTAAAGGTCTACGCATAATAAACAATCCCAAATTATCCTATCATGCAAGAGAGTAACAACATCAATGGAATAGAGAATAAGTAAACTATTTGACACCATCCATATGTACAATATCACATCACTGTGTAATATCAGTTCCATGTAGCAATGTGTAATTTATGAGTAACAATAAATGCATGAGTAAGAAATATAAATAGCTCAACATGGTAGAAGGTCATATAATGATATAACATGTAATATTGAAATACTTATGGAATAAGATGCCCTAATATTGGTATGGTCGCTAAGTAGAGGAAATTACAACATCTATATGTCCATGTGTAAGTATGTCTTGTATCACACTCATATACCATGAAATGCATATGTGTATGTATTTTATCATAATTTTGATTAAGATTAGTTACTTAATATAATTAAGATAAAAAATTAAAATGTAATTAAGATATTAAGATGTGTAAAAATGCGTACATATAAATGTAAAATATTGAGACTAATTTTAATGATTTTATAAGTGGAATATGATAAATTAGAGTAAGTACAATAAAGAGATGAGTACTTAGCTATTGTGGGTGACTGTTTGATTGTGACTATGTTCTAGAAGTGAAAATAAGGATAAAGTAAGCATGCATTTCACTCAATTTTGGAACTAATTTTATGTCTGGGTGGGGTTAATTTTACCAAATTGGGTCAATATCAACTTGCATTGGTCAGTACTAACATATGCAAAATTTAGGAGTATTGAATGTACGGTCACCTATGCCTATCTTTAAATGCTTTGTATTTATGATCCAAAACCTTGATGATACACATAGCTCTATAAATTAGTATCATTTTCCTTGAAACCTTTGATGTGTTTGTGAGGGTCAAAAACCTATCAAAATAAGGAAAGTGTATTGCATTGAGTTGAACCCAATCACCTTGACTTGATGATTGATCACTACCTACATACTTGATACTTCAATAAGGGATTCTCCCACCTAGTGTTATTTTGCAATTGTGCTCCTTGGCTATATGTATGAAACTAATGATTTGGCTTTGCTTCTTGAAAATGATTTTTTGAGTTCGATTTATTATGATGTAAACTTAGATTGTGACTACTCATAGTGATAAATTTTAAAATTTGGGAAGAATAGGGTATATTTTATTAATGTGCATTAGAGTATAGATGTGTTCCAAATAAGTGCCAAGTAACTTTTTAATGAGACCTCAATTTGTTTATAAATGCATCTAATTAGGTAATTTCTCATTCCAATGACATGCTAAAAAAATGTGAGGAAAGGTTTGATTTTTAAAATTATCCATTTCCTGAAGTGGGTTGGTATTGATTAGATCAAGTTAAACTAGTGATGCTAACTAAATTTTTTAGAACCAACCTGTGTATAGATAAACTGAATTGAGAGTCTAGATATTTCTATGTAGGATATTTATAAGTTTTTAAACATACAGTGAGGTTCTTGAAGGTGTGTAATAATATAAAATAATTTTTAGCTCAAGATAACATACAAGTGTGGTAGAATGGCAACTTAGGACCTTGTTTGTGTGATCAAGTCATGTTTGGTAAATGTGTTTCACACTAGTCATTATCAAGTATCTAAGAACATATTTTAATATCTAAAAATGCCCCCTTTTATTGTAGTAATTGAATTGATAGATTAAAATTATTGCACATAAATGAATATGTACAATACACTTTTTATTTATTATGAAGCTCCAATTGTGCAAGTCACTCAATATAAAATTACAACCATGTCTAGTCAATGTTCATAGATTGACTATTTCAATCTAAAACTAATTTTTTTAAATTTTAAATTAGAAGGGGTTAAAGTAAACCTATATGTTAGTGAAGATGATGTTTCCTTTAAAACTTTTTGGAGATGATGTTTGTTTTTTGAAGCATTAAAGAAACGTTTACTTCCTTACTAAATCACAAGGAGAGTTGGGCTGATTATGCCCCAAATTTGTTTAACTATGAAGTATCTTGGGTTAGGAAGACAACATTTCCCAACCTCATGAATTTAGAGAGAATTATATTATGTACTAACCCAAGTTAATACAACAAATGTAAAATAGAGAACCATCAGGATAATTTATCTCAAAAAAACTGAAACAACCACTACAAATGGCTTATAGATTCAGTTTTGTAGTTTCATTCAAGTTCAATCCATGTAAAACAAAATCCATGGTCAAAAGGAAATGAACCATATTCATGCTCTCATCATGAATGTAATATTGATTGTATAGTTTCTATCAATGTAGAATAAAAATGCATGATCAAAAGAGAATGAATAATGTTCATGCCTCCATCATGACCACATAGTTGTTAAGTGTGAAGTGTAATGACAACCATTTTCCATTAAACTATAACTATGTTTTTGTGAATGTGTATATGAACTAGTATGATGAATTATGATGTTAAAAATATGCATATGTTCTAATTGATATATAAAATTTTGCATCTATATGTTGAATTTGATAACATGTATCTCAAATGTATGTGTATATGGAGACTTATAATTTGTGTTCCTATAAATTGTGTTCATATGCCCATACATATCCACTAAATTTTGTATGAATCTATGATCAAGTGTCTATAATGTGAGTTCATATGCATGGCATATTCACCTATAATTTGTATCAATGTGCCTATATATATCAAGTAACTAAACCATATGATATTTCAACCATTTTGAATCACTAAAATATGTACTCTAATATAATTTAATGCTCATGAAGGCCTACGTATCTATGAAATGTCCATTGTAATGCCCTCCTTTTGAGATGAGGGATTTATCTTGTAAATAATTCATCTCAGAATAAAATTTAAGGATATCATGTCATGTATAAATATAACATCATGTAATATCATATTAACATGTGGAAAGTATTTCATTGTAGTAGTGTATATGTCAATGAAGGCATGCATATAACCTATGTAATTCAAGGTATATAGGTGTCATGTCTAGATACATGTATCATTAAATCACATAATACAAGGATCTATGAATAATAATATGCATTAAAATTGAATGGTATAGATCATGGCACCACTAAATGTTATCAATCTCAACAATCCCAAGTGTTAATACCACACATAAGGCCAAGTTTATTATACAAAGAACATGAATATGTCACAGCAAACAATCTAAGGGCCTCACACAAGGGGAAATAAAAAAGTCACAAACAAGGGACATCATGGACGTCACAACAAACAAGTCAAACAACCACACACAATAGACAATCACAAAATACCATATCATGTAAAAGATTAAAAACATAGGAGCATATAACAAAATACTAGTCTACACCATCCATATGTATCAATGTCACATCATAGTATAATAACATATGCATGTATCACTATGTAACATATGATTAACTAGAATGGAATTGGTAATAAATATAGGTAGCTCAACATGTAATAAAATGTCATTAAAATATATAAATCGTAATAGTGAAACCTTTGGAATAAGATTTCCCCAATATCAACATGGCCGCTAGGTATAGGAAAACCCAACATCTATATGTCCATGCATAATTTTTATGTCCTAAATCACACTCATATACCATGAAATTTTATGTGTATGAAAATATTATGCCATATACCAAACATGTGATAAATAATATATGTAAATAGTGTAATCTAGAACTCATGTCATGCCCAGGTCTAGATTTTGGTTTTTTTTAATAGTTGAATGTTTTTATAATTTATGATTATTTGATTCTTTTTTACTATTTGAAATTATGTGCTCATAATTTATATAATTAGGTCATCATAATGAGGATTGAATTTTACATACTATAGCTTGTCCTTGAGAATGTGTAATCACATTGCTTCTTCTTCTTATGGTTCTAATTTTTTCAATTATGTACTTTCTAAGGATTGTGATTTTTGATGGTAAGCATCATCATTATGTCAAATAGTGATAATTATTACTACAAGTGAGAAAGTGAGATATAATTGGTTAGATATATTTTAGCTTTCATTCTTTGTAACCATCATTGTCATAATTTTAAGGTATCCTATAAATAGGATGCATGAGCCATATGCGTGTGTTGACCAATTTCGGCACACAAGATATTGGCAAAATGATATATCTAAGGTGTTATTTTCATTGTGTGTTGTGACATAATTAATTAATTTCATGTCCTAATTAATTTAATCCCATGACACAACATATGGTGTCCTATCTATTACTATCAATTTGAATGTTTTTATAATAGACACCTTTTAAATATATTGTAATGGTAAATATATTTTGTCAAGGACATGTTTGGTCATTGTCATTGTAGATGGTTTATTTATGGGGCTTGATGTTGATGATTATTATTATTATTTTAATACCCTGATAATTACATCATTATTATACTTTTTAATATTATTTTGAAATGCCTCACAATGATCTATGTCATATATCATAATTCTATGATAACCAAAATAGGATTTACATTTTTAATGTGAAAGACATCTAACAAATTAATGTCAAATAAATGATAATGTGATGAGATTTTAATTAAGTAATATATGCAATGTTTTTATTAATGTGTCTTTATATTTTTTTCTTTTAAATGGTGTTCGAGACTTAGAATCAACTATCTCCACATTATTTACTGAAATGCATGATTGCTTCTTTAGCAAAGTCTTGTATGAGTTTAGTGTTTCAAGTGTCTGGTGTGAGATAATATTATTAATACTTTTGTAATTTAGGATGTATTCATGATCATTCATTATTTAATTTACTTTTTCCTTATAATATTGTGCTTAAGAATGAACTTATCATTTGTCCCTATTTATTGCATGTGAAGCATCTCGATATTCTCCAACTCTAACAGGGGTGAGTAAAGTGTGTGATAAATATTATTATAAAGGATTAAAGTTTAAATTTCATAACTAATCATACTTCATATCTACCATGTTGATATATTCATCATCATTTTCATAATAATATGTGATAAGGACATATTGGTATTCTAATTTCATGAGTAAAGGAAGATAAGGGATAAGTTGTGGTTGCTTCATTCTAGCTTGAGGTTCTGTTGTAAAACTAGTTTGTATGTTATGACTGGTTCCCTATCCTTTTCTATAATGTTGTATAAAAGTGTTTGTATTCTAATTCATTTACTCTATTAGGTGCTTGTCTAGCTATCCAAGTTAGTTCTAGACTAGTTGCAACTAGGAGAAATCATAGAATAAACCTGTGGCACTCAACATTTGTCACTCTATCGTGTTAGCATCAATTCACATAAGGCATAACCCTTATGCTTTCAACTAAAGCATATAATATAAATAACTGAGGCTCACATTAGGCTAGTCATGCCATGTTGTAACCCACTCTTCAAGGGACTTAGTCATTAAAATAATGGCATTGGCATGTTCATTGGCACAAGCCATTCTAGGTGGAGTCTGAATATATGTAGGTGCAAATCCTAGTTGGGGAAATTGTTATGGTCTTAGGAGTACAAACCTATATTATGTTGATGCTAGGATTTCAAGGGTACAAGCTTTTTCCTTACTAGTCTTAGCACCATTTGATTCTAATATGGATTAAGGGAATTATTTTATATCAAGGGTTCATACTTAGGCTAGTACTTTAGGCATGGATATCATCACTTGGCATAAGATCCTTCCTACACTTAGAGTATTTCTATACAGTATGATGACATCATCACTTATACAGAGATGCCATTAACAAGTTGGAATTAAATCTTGTTGTAACTTAGCATTCATCTATTAAATCTAAGCATTGCCACTATTAAAAACATTACTCAATCAATGAACACTACCATAACCATATACACTAGATCAATACTCATTTAAGTACAAATCCATTCTTCATTAAACATTATTTAGATAAATAGAATACATAGTGAATAAAATAGAACAAATCCTCATCTAAAGCTACTAAAGGCCCAAAGGCTTATAGGCGAGCTTGGGCACTACAATAGGGAACCTCAAGGGCATCCATGCTAGTCATAAGTTTTAATAGTGGTTACTTTTCTATTTTTATAACTAATTATACATAGCTTCGCTATCTCAATGTTGCATCTCATGCATACTAGTTTGAGCTTGGATTTATAGTACTAAGTAACTTCTTCATGCTAGGGTGGAGGGCATATGTTAGGTGTTGAGTTGGAGCCTTAGTTGATCATTTTGTCAGCTCCATCACCTTGTGCCCTTTGCACTCTATTCACCACATGCATCCACTTATGAAGATGCCCTAAAGAACCTGGGCATCAAGTAACTACCTGCCAACTAGCACAAGATATATGAATATTCCTTGATCTGGTGCAAAAGGTGATAAAATAGAAATCATTCCAATTGATCACCTCATGCTGAGATATATGTTGAATTGGTGTGGATCCATACTTACCCAACATTTAACCCATACAAAATTGATAGTATACCCTTGGACTAGTCTTTTAATGCTTTTGGTATGTAGAACTTTGATGTACTCTCCTTTAGTTTAGCATTGAAGTATTCAAAGCCCTTGATGGAGAGCTTGAGTTATTCAATGACACTATCTATCTATATTGAGGTGGTTTTGAGTGTGAGCACATCCATTTTTTCTAACTCCTTTTGAATGGCTTCAATATTTGCCTTAACTTTTGCAACTCCTCTATTCAATATTTCTCCTTGTTTTTAGACTTTGGTTTGCAAGGTGTAGAAGAGTGCTTCCAAGATTTATTCTTGGTATTTGATTTGAGTGCTCAAGGCATTGACCTTTCTCATTATTTGGTTATGATTTAATCTATGCATAGTGTATACCTATGCCATCAACTCCTTCTTCTCCCCCTTTGCCTTTTTGGGGCATGCATCTATGATTAATGTTTGATTGGAGAATCTCTAGATGATGGCATTAGTAGTATTTTTTCCCTCTTGAATTTTCATGAAGAGGTCTTCCACCTCTTTGATATTTATAGCTATCTATTGATTTATTATAGTACATGGGCCATCCTATTCTTCTTGCACTAGCTCTACCTTCAACTTTGGAAGCATTTGCTCCACTAGCACACACACCTTGTCCACCTCTGAGAAGTTTGAAGTGTCAAAGTCATCCAAGAGTGATGGCTTGGCTTCCTCTACATGCTCAACCAATTTATTTAATTTAAAATTTATGGCCTTTACTTCCTCTTCTACTTCTAGTGTGATCTTATTCCATCTTGAAGATATAACATCATTAATAATGTTCTTTTGCACTATTTTGGAGGCCATTCAGATGAGTGCATTAGTTGACTTGACTAGGTTCATTACATAGGGGTTTATAAGAATATAATCATGCCCTTATTTTGGTTCTTATGTGCCTAATATGGCCTTTTATGTCACCTCAAAATGAGGCTCATCCATATAACTATCAAAATTAAATGATAAATGTTGGTGTGTCCTTGTTGTGTCAACCTCGAGGGGCATGTACTCAAACATATAATAACATTCATTAGTCAACCCCTTCTACACTTTTTCCCTTAAGCTTGGCTCATCACCTTATTCCTCATTGATGGCCAACTCCATTTATTTTCCTTCTTCTTCATCAGTGTTAGTGCTCTATTCAATGCTTCCCTCTGAGGTTCCTTCCTTTTGTTCCAATAGGGTTTCTCCCTTGAATTTATCCCCTTAGTCTATTTCTTCTTCTACATCAGTGCCATATTTGTACTCCTATGTCTATTGGGTTTCTTCAATGCTCTTTATTTGCTCTTTCAAGGTGTTAGTATTGCCTTTCTTGTCTCTAGGTACCCCTTCATTATTTGGGCATGCCTATGGTGTAGCTTCTTTTATTATGTTGGTGAGGGTGCTAGGCACATTTACTACTCTCTCTTCCATTGGTTTCATGCTAATTTTAACCTTCTTCTCTTCCTTTTCTTTCTTGTCCCTTTCCTCATGGGCCTTCTTTTTCTCAGCCTTCCTACTCTTTATTATTATTGTGGTATTTTCTTCCCCAACTCTTATTTCCTTGGCCTCAACCTTATCAATCTCTTCTTGGGTCATGTCAAATACCTTCATATCCACTATTGTTTTCTATAGCACTAGTGCAATCTATATTTATTCATTATTGAGGCTTGTTTTCTTCCACCAACTTCTCTTTTTCTCCTCACTTAGTGGAGGCTATGTGGAGGGATCTTTCGATGGGGGTTGGGTGACTTTTCTATCTTTATAAGCATCATGGTAGTGTTACCTTGGAGGGCCTCCTAAAATTATTTAACACTGGGATCTTCTCCTATTACTTCTTCTTGGATGATGCAAACTTTTATCCCTCCTTCCTCCTCCATCTCTTCATGCACCTCGTGTGCTTCCACTTCTTCATGTGCCTCTTGCACCTCCATCTCCACCAAGGTTATTATGGGCATTGTAATTGGCCCCTTAGACTTATTTTTCTTCTCCCTTTTCTTGAGTAAAGTAATCCCTGGTGTGAAATCCATGCACTTCGTCTTTGGTGTAAAGGGAATGGCCTCATCACTAAAGGTGATCCTCAATCTGATGCACTCCTACATCTCCTCAATTGTCTTTTCCTTTTTATTTTAGGGAGAATTCTTCTATGCTACCAACACCAACTTCCCTTCATCACCGATCTAGAGTGCAAATTCATCATCTTTCTTGGTGTTCATGACCTTGTTTCTTGGCTTCATCTCATATTATAGCATGTGGATGTGCCTAAGTATAACTTCTTTTTGGAGGGGATGGATGTCAGTGTGATCCAAGTCATCCTCTTCATCCTTTATCACTTTTCCTCCTAGGTGCATGTATTGGTGTTGTAACATGCTTCATTCCAAATCCATGATTTTTACCAAGATGTCCAACTGTTATGCATTAATAATTATTATAAGCACATCCTTAAAGTATTTGGTTGAAAATACATAGGGTAACTTTAGCTAGCTAGATTAGTTATTGTCTATGAGCATTAGGCACACTACACATAAGTGTTTCATAATGGTAAAGGTTATCATTCTAAACATATTTTGAGGGACCTCCTCTAGAATGTGCCATTCCTCCATAAATTATTTGATATAATGGGTGCACCATCCCATTACTTAGGTCTTGTGCTTCTGGGAGAAGGTAGGTGGTAGATGAAGTTTTGGCTCTTTAGCACTAGGGAGTCCTTATGTTTTGGGAAGACCCAAAGGTTGTCCTTATTGCCATCAAGCATGCCAATATCTTCCATCATAATTATAATTAACATAGACCCGCACTAAAAGGTCTCTCACATTGTATAACACTAACACATTCTTAGCCATTTCCTCTGTAATAATTTTTTCTATATTAAATTTTACCCCTATGCCATATGGTGGGTGATGTACAGGTAGGCCTTGGTGATGTTTATCCACTAACCACTAGGGAAAAGTTTTAAACTCATGAGGTGTGCATCTACCCTCATTATAGGGTCCTTAATGTCTTTGATTGGGAATGTGTAACCTCCCTTGTAGTACCCTAGGAGTTTCTTGACCCTTTAAACTTCATCACCATCCACCATCATCCAGTGGATGTTTGTACTAGAGTCTAAGATCCTAGTGATTATATCAATGAGGTTGTATAATAATCATGTACACCTCCCTTCAAATTAAAAGTGGTCCTTATGGATGCATGAGAATAAGAACTACACAATTTCCTCTAGCTTCCCAAAACATGGTAACTCATAGAGTTGAGTTACGCCTGTGGTTGCAAGTTTGTCTTGGATGGAGACATCAAATAATGTCATGCCTACTTTAGTATTGTCCCCTATATCAACAACCTAATATTATGTTAGGTCTTGTGCATTACTTGAGGTGTGGTGGTTGTATTCTTGAGTCAGCAAGTGTGCATGAAAGATGACCATCTCTCTCCTACTAATACCTCCTTAAGAAACAACATCTCTTGGTAGGACATTTTTGTAAGTGCCTCCAGATCAACCTTGGTGATGCTAACTATTGGAATAATTTTCATTGATGTCAAAGGAATTCTAATAGATATGAATGGAAATGTCAAATAGAATTGTTTATGGAAGTTAATGGAAGTGTTTGGAAGTGAACAAAATTGTTGTCGAAAGTGAATAGAATTATTTCTAGAAGTGAATGGAAGTGTTGCTAGAAGTGAATGAAATTGTTGCCGAAAGTGAATGGAAATGTCAATGAAAATGTTAATGGAATTGTCTATGGAAATATCGACTGAAATGTTAATAGAATTGTCGATGAAAATGTTGATGGAAATGTCAATGGTCACATTTTTTGGTGAAGAGGTATCTCTTGGATGGGACACATCCTTTAATGGCTATATAAGGGAAAAGAGATGTGGAAGTATAACAAGCATTCAATTTAAATGAAGATCATATAAGTGTGAGAGAGAAGGAAGAGAGGAAGGCATAAAATGAAATAGAATATCTCTTTAGAAAAGAAGTATGAAGGGTAGATTTATTTTAATGAAGAATACTCTTTGCGAATTGTGAAAGAGAGGAGAGAAGAAAGTATATAATAAAATTAATGAGAAATAAAGTGTAAGATAATCAAAGTCATCATTTTATTGAAGAATAAATCACAGATGATGGAATCAATTTGGCTTAGGGTCGGTGCCTTATAGTCTAGGGGTTGGTGCTCATGTGGGTTGGTGCTCACAAATTGGCCAAGTTGGTACTTGGCAAAGGGGATCGATGTCTCTAGTGGGTGGGTGCTCACAAATTGACTAAGTCAGTGCTTGGTTTGGGGATTGGTGTCTCTAATAGGTTGGTGCTTTTAAACATTGTAAAATAGTTATATATATATATATATATATATATATATATATATATATATATATATATATATATATATATAATGAATATTTCTTTGTGGTTTTCTCCTAAAAGGGTTTCCACACAAATCTATGTCTATTTGCATTATGTGGTTTTGTATTGTATTCTTTGATTGCTTTGAATATATTAATTTTGGATTAATTTGAGGTTTTGGATTTAATATTAATAGTCAAAAACAAAAAAATATATCTTATAATGATTCACCCCCCCTCTCAGTATAAGCTTGTGCTTAACAATTGGTATTAGAGCTGGTTCCTTTGGTGTTAGCACAGCTGCTAGAAGGTAGATCTTGGAAAGCACATATGGAAGGATCTCAAGTGTTGGATGGTTTCTCTACTAACAAGGCTCCTTTATTTAATGGAATGAATTACATATTTTGGAGCATAAAGATGAAGACTTATTTGATGGCCCTAGGTTTTGATATTTGGCAAGCAATGGTAATAGGATACACAATGCCACAAATTACACCAATGGATGCCACTAAAAAAAGGCAAGTGAGAATAATGTGAAAGCTATGAATGTAATCTTATGAAGGCTTTCATAAATTGATTTTCTTAAGGTTATGCATTGTGAATCTACAAAAGAGATTTGGGATAAACTCAACACTATTTATGAAGGTGATATTAAGGTGAGAAAATCAAAACTCCAAACCCACCGGACGTAGTTTGAAAGTTTAAAAATGAAGAATGATGAAAAAATTGCTAGGTATCTTCTTCATGTCGATGAGATTGTTAATTTCATTCGAGGACTCAGAGAGAAAATTTAAAAATCTGTAATTGTTTAGAAAGTCCTGAGATCCCTACCTTTTAGATTTGATGTGAAGGTCTCCACCATTTAAGAAATGAAGGATTTAGACATGATGAAAATGGATGAGCTCCATGGAGTTCTTATGACATACAAAATGAGAACCAAATCTGAGAGACAGTCGAAGAAGGAAGCATCATTCAAGGTCTCGAAGAAAGAGAAGATCAAAGAACCAAAATCAAGTGAAAATTTAAGTAGTGAAGAAGATGAAAATGAAGCTCTATTCATTCAAAAGCTAAAGAAAGGATCGGTCAAATATAAGGAAAGTTACCATTTAAATGCTTTAATTGTGTTAAAATTGGTCATTTTGTAGCCAAATGTCCAAATAAAGGAAATAGTGATGATGAGGGAAACAAACCAAAGTACAAAAGGGGATTCAAGTTGAGCAAAGAAAAGCAAATATTTGAGAAATAAAATAAAATCCTATACTCCAAGAGGTATAGCAGCTCATTCAAAGAAAACAAAGAAAGTAATGTTGAGAGTGATAATGAAGAGATTTTGTTCATGGCTACAGAAGAAAATGCCACCACCAGCAAAGATATTTTGGAGGAAGATGAAGACATGGAAGAAGAAGGTGAAGTGAACCTTGAAGAATAATTTATTTTCACGTTGGAAGAAATGAAAGCATATAAGAAGAAGAATCAAAAACAAAAGTTACAACTCCAAAAATATGAAGAAAAGAATTGAGACTTGAAAGTGAAGACATCACAAGTCTTTGAGGAATCAAACAAGGTAAGCATTGATCTAAAAAATCAAATCAAAAAAGTTAAATAAGTTGAGGAAGATTTGAGAAGTTAGTTACAAATTAAAGAAGAAGAATATAAGAAGCGTGAGACTGAGATCGTTGCTTTGAAAAAGGACTTAGAGAGAGAAAATATAAATAATCTAAAATTTGAAAAGAACACCAAGGTTTTAGATGAGATCTTAGACCATCAGAGATCATTTTTCAATAAGTTAGGTCTTGTATATAGATATGAACAAGAACGTACTAATAAGACCCAAAGTTATGCAGAAATTCTCAAGGAACCTATGAATAATGAAATTAAGAAGGAAGAAAACACCGTCAAGAGACCATATGTTCCTAGATATATGAATGTGACCATGTTTGGAAGTTCCTTTCATGGTTATTGCTTTTATTGTAATCACTTTGGTCATAAGAAGGTAGACTACAAAAAGAGAGCAAGAGATAATGAAGCAAAGAATACAAGCAAAGGCATTCATAAAGTTTTTAAGAGAAACTATAATTCATTTGCTCCCCTATCATAATATAATGAGGATGTTATTGTCTGCTATAATTGTAAAAATTATGGACACATGGCACTTTTTTGTATAAGTGGGTGTAAACTATCCAAATAGGATCAAAGAAAAAAATCTTAAAATATAAAGGAAAAGAAAAAAGAACCTACAAAGATCTAGAAAAAGAAGTCAGAGGAAGCTAAACAAGATAAAGAAAAATCCATGTTTGTTCAAATGACATTTCATGCACGAGATGAAGGGCAAAAGTGGTACATTGATATTGGATTTTCAAGACATATGACCAGAGATAAAATCAAGTTTATCTCATTAAATAAAGTGAATGAAGGTACAGTGAAATTTGGTGATAATGTTACAAAAAAAATCACTAGAAAAGGTACGTTGAATCTTGATAATGGTAAAACAAAAATAGAGAATGTTTTATATGTTAAAGGATTAAAACATAATCTCTTGAGTGTAATCCAAATGTGTGATCAAGGACACACACTTAAGTTTTATGTCGAAGGATGTGAAATAAGGAAGGTAGATATGGGAGAATTAGTTGCAAATACTCATAGAACCACAAATAACCTATACATGCTTGGAGAAATGAGAGGAAAGAAATGTTGTCTGAGTCAAATTGAAGAGAGTTGGCTATGGTATAGAAGGTTAGGGCAC
Organism: Torreya grandis; assembly: GCA_037957365.1. NCBI lineage: Eukaryota > Viridiplantae > Streptophyta > Pinopsida > Cupressales > Taxaceae > Torreya > Torreya grandis. Next base: position 1,656,311 of record JARHVA010000322.1, read on the forward strand.
ATAAATTTTTAAAATCTTGTGAAAATTAGCAACAAATAGGTTTGTGCAAGATATGCCCAAGATAATGAAACCTTCAAGCACTCTATGCAAGCAATGCCAACATGAGAAGAAAAATAGAGTAAGGTTCAGAACAAAGGAATATTTGACCACCAAACCACTAGAGCTGATTCATATAGATCTTTATGGTCCTACCAGAACTAAAAGCATGCAAGGTGAGAGCTACTTTATGTTGCTCATTGATGATTATACTAGAATGATGTGGGTAGCCTTTCTAAAATAAAAATTAGAAGCATTTGAAAAGTTTAAAGCTTTTAAGGCATTAGTAGAAAATGAAAAAGAGTTGAAAATAAAAAGCCTAAGGTCAAATTGAGGAGGTGAGTTTATTTCAAATGAATTTATTGAGTTTTGTGAAGATCATGGAATTAAGAGACAATACTCAGTTGCAAGGACTCCACAACAAAATGGAGTGATGGAAAGCAAAAATAAAAATGTTTAAGAGATGGATACAACTATGTTGAATGAAACTAAGCTATCAGATAGATTTTGGAGAGAAGCATTGGTTAAGGGGGAGCTAAACTTCTTTTTAGCACCTTTAATGACCCTTTGACATTGATGTCAAAGGGGGAGAATTGTAGTATGGGGAGTTACAGCAAGGGGGAGTTGCATAAAAGAAGATGGGGAGTTACAGAAAAGAATATCTTTTTGGAAGGTTGCCATCAATGACAAAGGGGGAGATAGTTGGAATAATTGTTATTGATGTCAAACAGAATTGTTGTCAGAAGTAAATGGAAGTGTTTAGAAGTGAACAGAATTATTTCTAGAAGTGAATGGAATTGTTGCCGAAATTGAATGGAAGTGTTGCTGGAAGTGAATGAAATTGTTGCAAGAAGTGAATGGAAATGTTGATAGAAATGTTAATGGAATTGTCAATGGAAATGTTAACAAAATTGTCAATAGAAATGTCAATGGTCACATATTTTGGTGAAGAGTATCTCTTAGTTGGGACACATCCTTTAAAGCTTATATAAGGGAGAAGATATGTGTAAGTGTAACAAGCATTCTATTTGAATGAAGATCATATAAGTGTGAGAGAGAAGGAAGAGAGGAAGAGCAGAACATGAAATAGAATGTCTCTTAAGAAAAGAAGTATGAAGGGTATTTTTTTTTAATAAATAATATTCTTTGAGAATTGTGAAAGAGAGGAGAGCAGAAAGTATATAAGAAAATTAATGAGAGAGAAATTTTAAGAGAAGCAAAGTCATCATTTGATTGAATAAACAATCACAGATGATGGAATCGATTTGTCTTGGGGTCGGTGCCTCATAGTCTAGGGTCGGTGCTCCTATGGGTTGGTGCTCACAAATTGGCCAAGTTGGTGCTTGGAGAAGGGGATCGGTGTCTCTATTGGGTGGGTTCTGACAAATTGATTGAGTTGGTGCTTGGTTTGGGGATTGGTGTCTCTAGTAGGTTGGTGCCTGTAAACATTGTAAAAGAGTTATTTATATAAAAGAAATATTTCTCTGTGGTTTTATCCTAAAAGGGTTTCCACACAAATCTATGTCTATTTTCATTATGTGGTTTTACTTTGTATTCTTTGATTGCTTTGAATATATTAATTTTAGAGTAATTTGAGGTTTTGGATTTAAGATTAATAGTCGAAAGAAAAAATATATATCTTATACTGATTAACCTCCCCTCTCAGTATAAGCTTGTGCTTAACACTAACTTCCTCTATTGGTTGCACTTTTTTATTTGTTGTATTTGTTTAATCTATCATTTATGCCCTCTTGGCATCCTTATGCACTTATGGTAGGCTAGAAATCATGTGTTTCTTCCCCATTCTAAACTAGTTGGTGTTGAGGAATGGTCTATTTACTTTGTTGAAGCCTGTAATTTTTGTTGGCACTCCTCATAATCATGAGATATGTGACTATGACTTCAGCTCTTGAGCTATGTTTATCACTAATGGTGGTTTCAGTGTCACTCTAATTTTCTATTTCTTGGTTCATGCATAATTCATGCCCCACATTTATCTATACCAATATCTAAGGGAACACAATTGCTTTCTCTATTTAATCATTCACTTTTAGCATCTGTGGGTTCTTAAGGTCTCACTATAGTCACATTTTTTTACTTCAACTCTAGTTTATTGGTTCATCTCTCATTCATTATTCTACATTTTTGGGTGAAAATTATCTTGAGGTTTATAACCTAAACTATTCAACCCTTTATCATTTTATACTCTTAATTCAGCTACCTTCTTAATTGTAGGTGATTAATGGTGTGGTAGTGCCTTGATTTCTTGGAATTTTCTAAAACCTATGAAATCTATGAAAATACTCTACCACACACACATTCAATGTGGACCTTTGTGCCTCCAACATCACCTCAATAAATTTTCCTAATGGTATTTCTAGTGAAGTGATGTGCATTTCAAATGACCACTTCTTGCCTCACTTTAGGTGAATGCCAGTTTGTCCTGAAGATCTTTCTCCTATGCTTTGTTCAATTGGCATGACCTTTCACCTTCCTTATGACAACCTGGGTGTAGTGACTCTATTTCATGTGATTCAACCTCCATGGTTCCCTCTTATTTTCCTACTATGCTTTTATTTCAAGCATGCTTTCCTATCTTGGTCAATTTTTGTGCACTTTCATCTCTTTGCCTTGGCCTATCCTACCCCATACAAATCATTTACATTGGCCCTATCTTGGTCAATTTTTGTGCACTTTCATCTCTTTGTCTTGGCCTATCCTACCCCATACAAATCATTTACATTAGCCCTCCATTGCTTCACTCTTTTATTTTGATCTCTTATGCATGATCATAGTATGCATCTTCTTTCTACCTTTTGTGCATTTGCATCATATACATATCTTTTTGTTAATTATTACTCATATTTTCAAAGTTTAATGAATTTCATGTGCTTAAAAACTTAGGTGTTTGGCCTCAGGTGCTTTAAAAATCATCCGTGCTCAACTCACCTAACTGGAGTTATGTGTAGAATTCATATAATATTTCATATGTAAGCCTGAAAGTTCCACTGATTCACTTTACAAGAACAACAATCACAAAATACAAGTAAATTTTTGGCTTTCACCAAACATCATTCAGGTCAATACAACACAACCAATTTGTGATCAATAAATTGGTGTCTGATGGTGTAAGTACCATATTATTGCCTATGCAACTTCAATCTATTATCATTGAAATGCCCAAGGAGTATTTCACCCAATAATATGTATAATTTACATGCACCAGTTTCCAACATGTTGTGGATAACACATGGACCCATCCATCTAATTTTTAGCTTTCCCAAGTGCTTGAGGTACTTGGAGTCATAGAGCAAGAAAAATGCTCCTTTAGTAGTACCTTGCATTTAATATGCCTATCATGCCATAACTTATGGTTTTTATTATCTGTCTGTTGGCTCCACCTTTTTTGCGTGCACACTTCATCCAAACACTCCATGTCCTCTAGCCTCACACTCAATGATTTTTGGTCATCTAAATGACCAATTTTTGCAATGCATAATGATGGCACCAAGAACTCTATCGGTATAATCACCTCTGTGCCAAACACCATTTGGAATGGTATAGCCTTGTTTAGGTGTTTTTAGATTATGTGATATGCCCATATAACTACTGACACTCAATCATCCCAATATTTATGACCAATGTCACATATTTTTGTGAGGCACATTCATAATACCTTGTTAAATTCTTTGGCTATGTTATTTACTTGGGAATGATATGGGATGGTGTTTTTGTGCACCACCATGTACTCAACTAGTAGTATTTTCATAGTTTCATTGAGGAAGTGTGTTCCTCTATCGCTAGTTAAATTGAGTGGGCACCCATAGTTACTTATGAATTTCTCCCATATGAATCATGTGATAATGGAAGCAATGTAGTTTTTATTAGGTGCTTACTTGGCCCACTTTGTGCCTATGTGTGTTGTTATGGGATTGATCAGCCCAACAAAATCAATTACCCATTTTTCAAATGGCATCTAAGCAAGAATGGGGATGAGAGGCATCTTGTCCCATCATTTTGGTTTCCCTTTATGCTAGCATATGTCACATTCCTTAGTACAATGCTTTGACTCTTGGAATAAACTTGGCCACCACAAGCCTGATTGTAATACTTTGTGTGTCATTGTGTCTCTAGCACAATGGACTCCTATGATCCCCTTATTTGCCTTTCATATAATGGAGTCCCTTTCATATTCCAAAACATATCAATGTAAGACTTCATCTTGAATTAATTTATATAACTCCACACTAATGATCTGAAAGGGGATGGTACTAATGGTGAGCTGATACTTCTCTTTAGTTGTCATGGTCTAGGCCACAAACCTAGATGTTAGAAATGCAGCTATCTCTACCAAGTCTTCACGAACATGATAGAATTTTTATAATTTTATGTTCAACATGTCATCTTTAATGGGTGTTTATGCATTGCTAGAGTTGATGTGGGACAAATGGTCTAGTCCCAAGTTTTGCTTTCCAAGTTTTATCATAACTAAGAACTAGAATTCTTAAAATAGAACTATCCATCTACAAATGTACCCATGGAGAATGGGTTTATTCATAAGGTACTTAAGTGCCTAATGATCAGTGAAAAATATGAATGGGGTTGCCAAAAAGCATTACCCAAATTTTTGGAGGGCATAAACCATGGCCAATGCCTCACACATGGTAGTTGTGTATTTTTTCTCTACTAGGGTCAATTTAAAACTTGAAAAGGAGATAGGATGATCCATATTACCTTCATTAGGTTGCACCAGAATGGTGTCAATTTTAGATCTTGATGTATCAACATGGACATGGAATGGTGTCATCCAATTGGTAAAATGAAGGATAAGTGCGCTAGCTAATTTGAGCTTTAGAGTTTCAAAGGCATCTTCTTGTGTTGCTCCCTAGTAGAATGGGTCATCCTTGTATAGCATCTCCTGTAGTAGTGTTTTGATCATTACATAGCTCCTTATAAACTTTATATAATAGCCATAATTACCATAAGAATTTATTTCTATGTGAAAGAGGTTTGGAGTTGTAGAATAATATCAATCTTCATAGGGTTGATAATTAGACCATCTTTATAGATGATATGACCAAGCAACGTTTCAAATGGTGTCACAAATATGCATTTATTAAGGTTCAAGGATACTTGTAGATATGGGTAGCTCTCAAACATGAGGTGAAAGTTATCATAATGATCTCTCACAAGCCCATACACTATCCAATCATCAAGGTATACTTAGAATAACTTATATATAAAATCCTTAAATATAGTGATGACCACTCTAGAGAATACGATGGGCACATATTTTAGCCCAAAGAGAATCACATTATAGGTATAAAAAACTAATTCTATTGAAAATTTTATCTTAGGCCTATCTTCCTTTTTAATTTATACTTGATGGTATCTAGAGAAACCATCAGTGAAAGTATAGATTTCACAGCCTATGACTCCATCCAAGACTTTGTTAGTGAATGGATTTGGTAAGGGGTCAGTGATATAGGAAGTGTTTAATAGTTGGTAATCAACACAAATATGGATTCACCCATCCTTCTTAATGATAATCACCATGGGGCTCACCCATTCTGACTCTTGCATCAGGTAGATTACTCTTATGACTAGCATACCATCAATCTCTATTTTGACCTTAGCAATGAGATTGGGGTTCATTATTTAGGGGTGATTTTTGATAGGTCACATGTTGTCCACTAGATTTACACTCATTTTTATAAGGGATAAGTAGGTACCCTTCATGTCATGATAATTATGTAGAAATAAATCTTGAAAATCCTTCAAGAGATCCATAATTTATGTCATCTCTACATCAAACCAATATGCACCCAGAGTAGCCACCTTTGGTTCTCCTTTCATGTTGATATCAACCTAGGTGGTTTTGATAAATTCACATTATGGTTAATTTCTCTCCTAATGTGTGTCCTCAACTTTCTTACTCGCCTTAGTTTTTTTATGTGGAGGTGAGTAGGGTCTTCCTCATTAGGGGTACTATCATCCACTTGGTGTATGATCTTCCTCTTTCTTGTCAAGGACATCCAATTTTGTGCTTTCTAAACATTTGTATCTTTATCACTTGAGTCATTATTTATTATCTACTCCTTGAATAAAGTTGAGAGCACTAATCCTTTCTCCCTAAACATATCTTGTGGGGTGTTCCTCTAATATTGTAATGTCCTCAAACACTGCCCTTTGAATGACTTACAATGGCTCGATCAATTCTAGGTTATGTCAAGAAAAGGAGAAGGTATGCACAAACTTCTCCTTCAATAAATACCAACTAGCTATCTCATGACACATTTCATTGACCACATACCAAGCTTATACCCTCATCTTCAAGGTTATGTAAAAGGCATGCACCCATAGGTTCCTTAGGGTATTTGTGCCATAGTCAATCCATATTTATTCACACAAATGTATGTGCACTATTGGGTCCTAATTTATAGAGTATAAAAAAATGTCCAAGTCCTTGTTGATTTTCTAAATTTGGTGTAGATGGTTATTTTTACACCTTGCCAATTTAGCAAGCTATACCTTTGTGTTTCCCATAAATGAGTGCCAGTGCTTCTCAAAGTATACACTAGTTCACCCATCATATCTACTTCTTTTGAAATGTAGGACTCTAGGTCATAGACATATTATTATATAGGATTTCTCCCCTCATATCATGAGAGTGTTGTAATTTTACCTTTGCCCAGGTGAAACACTATGTTTCCCTTCTTCCTATTGCAAGGGGCCCCTCTTTACAAAGTGTAATTGATCTGGACCCAACCAATCCTCATAGGTTTTGGTGCCTTAGCACTCACTACATAACACCTCTGACCAGTGGTTTTTTAAGCTTCTTTAACCCATCAGTCATAGGCTATGTTAGTAGTGTCTGAGATGACTATTCATCATCCTAGGAAAGCACTCCTTTGTCATTGGGGTTGATAGTTTTGATGTCTTACATCACGATGTTGTATATATGGTTGATCTCACCTTCAAGATCAACATATTATACATAAGGGGGTCCTTGGTCACTTGAGAGGGGGATCATGACCCTCTCCTTGCCATCTCAAAGGTCATATAAAACTTTTTGAAGTGCATGTTGGCATTATTTACATAGCACCATGGCCTACTTAGGAGTGATGGGTAATTATCTTGGTCAACCAACTCGATCACTTCAAATTCAGCATAGAACTTTGCACCCATAATATATATAATGGAACCTTTTAGAATTTTTATTTTTTTAATCTTGGATGTATTGGCCATGAAAAGCGCATAAGGGGAAGGCCTCAAGGATGGCCTACCCATCTTCTCCTATGCATTCCTTGTTAATAAACTAACCTCGATGCTTATATCCATGAGGACCTCACATACAAACCATCCATAAATGGTGGCATTCACAAATATATCTTGATCTTACTATGTGTTCTATGTATGCCTGACCTCTCATTCCCCTTTTATGTATGGCATAGAAATTTCAACTAGCTTTTACCTAGCATACTCTAAAATTAAATTCTTTAATAGGTACCGCATCCCTTTTATCTATAGGAGGTGTAGGATCTTTATTATCTCTTGTAACTTATCCTCTTGGTTATCTTGTTTCTTGCATGAGGTAGTAGCTTATGCCTCTAGATCTCACACTATTTGAAGTTCTCATTGCAGGTTTTGAATGATACTCATGGCTTATTTAAAGACATCCTTCTAGCACATAGGGTTAGGTTAAGGCATAAATTTGGGTTTTGGTCATGTGATGCACTCAATACAACTCAGTTCCCCATATTCTAAGTATAACTATGGTAATGGTGTAACTAGTGATTGAGTGGTGAGCCCACTACAAGTAGTCACCTACACCTTGACTTTCTTGGTGTTGGTTGGTTGTGCCCTTAGAGCCCATTTCTTCACTTTTAGATCGTACCTGATCATTTATACACCTTTATCTACATCAATCCAACCTTGGGTCAATGGTTTATACAAATAAAGGCATTCTTTGACCTTGTGTGTTCCTTAAAAATACCCACACTTTAGATGTGTAGGGTAGTCATGCTGATAGTGCTCAATCAAACCACATTTTTAACATGATCATAGTGGGAATATTTCTCCATCATGTCTTCCACCCTACCCTTTGGTACCTCTTTACATCCCATAGCTTGAATTCTACTAACCATAGCCCTCATTTCCTTGGATTGCCTAACCTCCAGCAGTTATAGTTGCTTGTGTATGCCTTTCTCCATGTTTTTGTGCATCTCATTGGTTACATGAAAATCAGTGGTGGTGTGAGTATAGGCATCACACAACTAAAAATATATGGTTGTATTAACTTGACTAGCATGTTACAACAAAGGGTAGTTGTGAACATCATGCATCTTGTGACAAACCTCATAGCTTTGAAGCAATATGTGCACATTCTTTTGAGGGTAGTTATTCTTGTTATGGCCTTTCATCTTGTAGTCAATGTACCATAATCCACTTCAAGTATCTTGTGATGAAATATCAGTTAGTTTTTAGAATTATTTGGCCATAGCTGTAATCTACGCTTCCATAAATGGGTTGATCCTATTATCAGTCCTTTTGACTACCTCAGCTCTAAGCACATCTTCAAGCACTTCTCAATTATCTATGAATGTCTTCATAGAAAGTGTTATTCTAAATGGTACTAGAAATCATTCAATAAACCATTGGGCATGTTGGAAGGGGTGAATTTCATAAGGAAGCTTAGAAATAAGAGTTTTAAACCTATCATCATATAGGCACACACTCTCTGATAACCCTTGATTAATTTCCTTAATCACCGTGATGTTATATTGTTCAAACTTGGGTATGTCAAATTCCTTAAAAAATGCTTCCTTCAAGGTGTCGTAATCAATCATGGCCCAGTTAAGATCAAATTTTCTATACCAAGTATGAGCACGATCAAGTAGGTTTATCATGAACTATGTTTCTTGCACTTTGACTAGGTTATACCCTAAGCACACCATTGAATCTCACATGATCTATGGCATTTTCCATATCATGATATTCTGGAAAGTGCATTAAAATCTCATAATATATTTATTATGGGGGAGAACTAGCATCTAAGGCACTTTCCCTATGGTAATTTTCTTAGCAGTGATCTTATAACACTTCTAGTTACTGGGTTGGGTGTCGACCCCATTATTGTGGTTGGCACCATTGAAGTCAACATCATAATGCTACTCACTTATGACATCAAGCCACTTCCTACAAGTTACCCATTTTATTTATCTTATATTTTCTAAACTAGAATTCTTGCACTCACATTTGATGTTATGGAGCTAATGCCCAAAGGTCTAGAGGTATCCTAACTTATCTCTTCGTAAGGAACAACTTGTTCAATCACAAAATTATAGTCCAAGTCTATAAAATGGTCAAATTCAATGTGGATAACAAGGTATATTATCACTCTTATTTCTTCCTAAGGGGGTTCTATCACATGATCATGTACTATAGGTTTAAAAGGAGTAGGCATTTCCAATGCATCTTTAATGGTCAAATTCTATAAGGACCGAGTGCATTATTCACCCACCAATAATTGATCTCAATCTATGGCTTCATTATTCCTTTCTTCACACTGTTACAATTCAAAATATCCTTCCCCATGCCCTTTCCACTCACTACAAGTTCTCTCAGCACTTATAAGTTCTATATCTTCCATCAGCCTGTACCTTCTCTTATTATAAGTCTATCACCTGAGCTCTTAGGTGTCAATCTGCTCATCCCTTTCTATTTCACTTCACCTACACATCCCCTTCTTCCCCATTTTGTTTTTCATATTCAAAAGGACTTTATCCTTCCATTATTATAGTTTCAAATCCATAATCCACCATCAACTTCTTAAGCTTTGTGTTGAATTATTTCACAAGCATGCCTTTGGGCTCATGTAAGAATCAATACTCTACTTGTTTAGGGTAGGAGTGTGTCAATAATGTAAACTCAATCATGTAATTTTTCAATGCTCCTTGCCACCATTTATCTACATATCTTTTCCAAGTGGCATCAAGGTTCTCAAGCTTCTCTAGGTGCTCTTTCATCCACTCAAGGCATTGTCCATAGCTTCATCTTCTATGGGTCACATAAGTAGCCAACCATTGGTACACCTGCTCAGGTAGTTCAAAAAATAATACCTCATACAGAGCATCATATAGGTTATTTTGGACCCACTTCCTTTGCTCCTATTATTTATAGGATCGATGCTTCAGTGTAAAGCTATCTTCCACCTATTCTAGCTAGTACTTGATGTTCTCAAGGGAGAGATAGAACGTCATTCTTTTACACCATTATAGAAACAAAATTTAACATGGGTCCTGACAATATAACTAAAATGTTGTAGAAAAAATTTTGTATCCTAGGTCATTTACTCTATCAGGCACTTATCTAGCTATCCAAGTTGGTTTTAGACTGGTTATAACTAGGCACAATCATATAATAAACCTATGGTGCTCAATATTTGTCACTCTACTATGCTAGCATCAATTCACATAAGGTGCAACCCTTATGTGCTAACCCAAAACATAGGAGAGAAATAATTGGGGCCTGTGTTGGGCTATTCATGCCATGACATAACTCACTCTTCAAGGGACTTGGTTATTACAACAACACCATTTTCATGTTCATTAGTACAAGCCATTTTGGGTGGAGTTCAATTATTTTTAGGCATAAATCCTATTCAAGGAACTTGTTCTTGTCATAGGAGTGCAAACCTAGATTGAGTTGATGCTAGGATCTCAAGGTTGCAAGCTTTTGTCTTACTAGTCTTAGCACCATTTAGTGCTAATATGGGTTAAGGGAATTACTTAATGTCAATGGTTCATGATTAGGCTAGCGCTTTAGGCATGGGTATCATCACTTGGCATGGGATCCTTCCTACATTTACGAGTATTTTTATACAATATGTTGATGTAATCACTTACACAGAGATGCCCTTAACAAGTTAGAATGTAAGCTTATTGTAACTTACCATTCATGTATTAAATCTAATAATTAACACTATTACAAGGATTATGTAATAATAAACACTACCATAACCATATACACTAGATCAATACTCATTTAAGTGTAAAGTTATTATTCATTAAACATTATTTAGATAAATAGACTACCCAATAAATAAAATAGAGCAAATGCTCATCTAAAGCTAATAAAGGCCTAGAGGCTCAGAGGCAAGCTTAGGAACTACAATGGGGAGCCTCAAGGGCATCAATGTTAGTCATAAGTTTTAATGGAGATAACTTCACTATGTCTGGAACTAATTCTATAGAGCTTCACTATCTCAAAGTCACATCCCCTGCATATTGGTTCGAGCTTGGTTTATATCACTGAGTAGCATCTTCATGCTAGGGTAGAAGACACACATTAGGTGCTAATATAGAGCCTTGGTTGATCATTTTTATAGATCCATCACCTCATTCCCTTTGTACTCCAGTCACCATATGCAGCCACTTATGAAGATGCCCTAAATAACTTGGGTGCCAAGTAACTGCCTACCAACTGGTGCAAGATCTTTAAATATTCCTCTAGCTGGAAAAAAAATGTGATAAAATAGTAATCATTCCAATTGATTACCTCACACTGAGATATCTTTTGAGTTGGCACAAATCCATACTTAGCCAAAAAGGGACCCAACATATAATTTATTAATCAACCTCATATGTATGAATCTGATCTATTGGAATGGGTTTCAAAGGAGAAATAATTTTATGATCTTTTATTTATGATTGTGATTGGTCCTCATTAGTAGATTGAGTTATCTTAGAATATCTAAAAGGGTCATCATTTATTGGTTCTAAATAATAATATCCTTCATGCATATATTTCATACATATGTGTAATGTTGATGGTACCAATTCCATATCATGTATTTGTGGTCTTCCTAAAATTAATTTTTAATATAACTGATTAGTCATAACATGGAAAGTAGTAGGTATAATATTATAACCTAGTTTCATGTCCAATAATATGGTTCCAATTATCTAATGTATAATCTTATAACCTTGTTTCATATCCAATAATATGGTTCCAATTATCTAACACATAGTGGTATCGAATCATTTTATGATTTATATGATTTTTTAATTATGTCCATGTTGATCTAAAATAATTTTAAGAAGGTAGTTTTAAAAAGGTTTAATCCAGAACCATTATCTACCAACACTTGTTTGACCAATTTTCTTTGTACTTGAACTAAAATTAATAATGATAGATTTTTCTCTATCATGTGTTGCATATGTAGGTTTTATTTTTCAAAAGTAATGTTTTTTAATTATACTTTAATGCATTCATAATATGGGTAAATGATATAGGTTGTGTATCACTAGGTAGAGTTGTTTGTTGTAATTCCTTATATAAGTTATATTTATAAATTTTTGATCTATTAAGTACCTCCAAATTATAAATCACAGAATGGGCATTCTATATTTGATTTATGATGTCATATACTTTAGGTTTGTTAAACTACTTTTAGGAGGTGGAAGGGGTTGAGGAGGAACATGTTGACTACCTTCATTCTACCACACATGATGGGGCACCCTACCTCATCTAGTGTTGAAAGCATGGACCGTGGAATCAAAAATAAGGCATTGGGAAATGATGGTGGATATATGGTAGCTGGTAAAACCTTGAGTTCTTATGGGAGGATAAATAAATGGATACATGCATGCCTTTCAGTGTCTAACAGTTAAAAAAGTCATCTTAGATTGGATGTTGTAACAATAATATTAGAGGAAGGCTTAGGATTTTTCATTGGAAATTTTAAATTTACTAGTGTTCTTAGATTTGATAGTTTTTACCCATGTTATTACAGAATTTATCCAAATAAGTTACACTATCCATGTAAAACAATATGAAAAGAGTAACATCATTAATTTTTTTTAACCAATAATGTTCATTCAACATAACCATGGTTAACATATATTATTATGGAATGGTCATAAATCATATTTGAAAATGAAACCCTAAAGATGAAATATGAAAACCTAGAAGGATGAAACCCTAATGAATCTCTAGGGACAAAGATGAAAACCTTATTTGTGTATGGAAATTAAAAATTAGACCATGAAACCCTAGGAAAAAAATCTTTAAAAAAAATCTATAAGGAAATCTGAAATGAGATTTTGAAACCATAGTACAAAAAGTATGAAATCTTAGAGAGATGATACCATAAAGGAAACTTGGGGGGTTTTAGTATTCAATATGTATGAGTTCAACCATATGTTTTAATATAATTTTTATTAACATGAGTTATTCTAATCAAGATGTAAACTTTAAATCTATTTTAGATATTAAGATATGGCATTTATGCATACATATGAATGTAAAAGATTGAGATCTATTGTACTCATTTGACAAGTGGTATATGATAAATATAATAATTAAAAAAGGATGGGTACTTATATTTTTTGCTTGATTGTCTGATTGTGGATATATTTTGGAATTTAAAATCAAGATAAAGTAGGCATGTGGTCATTTGGTTCTACAACTAATTCTCCATTTATTTAGGGTAGGTTCCACTGAAATGGGTTAGCATTTTTGGTCGACATTAATGTACATTGGTCAATATTGAGTGTTAATCATGGGATATATCTTTTACTTAATCAAATTCCTTTTACTTTAACCACTTAATCATACATTAAAGATATGCAATAAAACTAAAAACAATAACATGCACCACACAAGAGAGAGAGACAATAGATTTTACGTGGAAACCCAAAGTGGGAAAAACCATGGAAAATAATCTCAAGTATATAAATGAGCACCAACTCAAGTTTAAAAAGTTTTAAATAACCAAATTTTAGGAGCACCAACCCCTTTGTTGAGCACCAACACAACAATTATTTGTGACCGCCAACCCACAAGAGCACCAGCACCTTTGTGTATAAAACACAAACTATCTCTCAATGTTGCTTTCTCAATAAATGATACCACACTACTATATCTCTTTCTTTTCTCTCCTCTAATCGTCTATGCTAGATATAATAATTACAAACCATGCTCTTCTTTTATTATTACAAATGGCTTCCCAAGTCTCATTTTATAGCATTCCAAATGACCTTTGGAATTCACCCTTTGTGACATTTCAATTCACATGGAAAATGGTGCACCAAACTTGCATGACCCTTTTATTTCTTTCATATGAAAATTTTCATGGTGACCCTTCATGATAAAATTCATCCTTTCCCTCTTTTATCTTTATCTAGGTGACTCTTTGACTTCCTCATGGGCCCTCTTTTGACTTTATGCAACCAAAAATATATTTGTTAATATTTAATTAATATTAATACACTTTAGCCAAGATATGAACATTAAAAACACCTTTAGACATTAAATTATATGGGGCCTTTGTCACTAATATTGTTAGACCATTGACATCAATGACAATATTTCCAGCATTGAGCTCTTTAGAATTGAGGAACATCGACTAGACATTCAACTATGCTTATCTCTGTATGCTCTGTATTTGTGATCATGAACCATGTTGATGCACACAAATGCATAAATGAGTTTTATTTGCCTTAAAAACTTATATGTGCTTGTGAGGGCTAAAAACCTACAAAAACAGATAAATTTCAATGGGATGACATGACCCCAATCACCCCCATTTTCTGATTGATCGCTACCTATGTATCCAATACTCTTAAGAGAAAAATCAAGACACATGTAGTTCTCTCACCTATTATGATTGTGCAATATTAATCCTTTGAAATATGTATGTAACTAATGATTCAAATTCTATACTTGAGAATGATTGCTCTGACTTGGATTTAGTATGCTTCATGCTTTTCTTGTGATTACTCCTAGTGATAGATTCATAATTTGGTAAGAATAGGGTATATTTTCTTAGTGTACAATAGTATATAAATGTGTTCTAGATAAGTTCCAAGTCCCTTTTAAATGATACCTTGATTTTTTCATATATGATTCCAATTGGTTAATTTATCATGCCACCAAAATACTAGAAAAATGGGCTAATGCTAAAGTGAGGTTTCCTTTTTAAAATTAGTCATTATTGAGAACAAGTCAGTACCACATCTGGAAAAATTGACCTATGTACAAGGTGACTAAATTAAGAGTTTAGAGATGTATATGTAGGATATTTATCATGTTTGATATAGACAATGAGGTTTATGTAGGTATGTAACCATATAACATAAGTTTTGACTCATATTGTAGCATGAAAGTTTGATAGAATGTTATGTTAGGACCTTATTTATGTGTTCAAATCATGCATGGTAAATGTGTGTCAAGCTTATCATTACCAAGTAATGAAGAGAAAATTTTTGTACTTATAGTATATAAATATCATTCCATCTACCAAAAATGTGATAAATAATAAATGTAGATAGTTTAAACTAGTAATCATGTCATGCTTAGATCTTGATTTTTTATTTTTTTAATGTTTTGAATGTTTTTGTATTTTATATATACATACATATATATATATATATATATATATATATATAATTTTTGAAATATTTTAGATTTTTAAAAGGACTAACCAATGATCCCTTTAGTGGGATAACCATGGGGTGCTCCTATATTGAATAATTTAAGGATCATATGTCATGCATGAAAGGTAAAAGATGTGGGCATGTCATAATCAGATAAGAATTCATGTACTATATCATAACTATCATGATAACTTCACATAGAATCATGTGTATGATGGGTAAATCTATAAATCTAAGAACTCTTGAGACTTGTTGCATAATAAGAGAATGTCTCACTTCTGTTTCTCACTACGGAACATAATAAATTTTACATGGTGCTAACTGAGTATATGTTATAAGAGATGATGGCTTATGTGAACCTTGAATAACTCTATATTATGATTGACACTAAATAGTTGGTTGTCTATTATACCCAACTACTTTCCTCTAAACTATGTGTTTAAAATTATCTTGCGTATGTGTAACCATTGGATTTATATATTGATCCTATATGGGTTTATCAACTAACTAGGGTGGTGGTGGGGGAGGATGAAGAGATACCAATGGATATAGATGACACTTATACCATACACTTAGTTTAGTGACTACCTTATTGTAGTGTATATACTTGAGACATTTATGTAATATAGATGGTACTACATAAAAAAATTACATCCAAGGGCATCCTAATAATATGATCAAAACCTTGTTACTATGTATAATTAATAATGGAGTCACTAATATAGTGGAACCCACCTGAAGAGGTAGTACCATGTGTCCTAGATTATTTTATTTTATATAGTTAATCCCTTAATTGATTTTGATGTATTTTGTAAACCCTATTGTGGGTACCCAATGGAGTGAATAAGTATCATAATGCACACATTATCACTATATCCATATTTTGATAATGACACTATTTATGGGTTGTTCATTTATATATGATCGTATGAGTAGTGCATGAAAATTTCAATCATCATAAAAACTCTCACTATCATCAAATGTGATCATAGGATGTTGTGGTAAAGTGCCTATAAGTGTATCAATAATTTCATATATTGGGTGATATGTTAGAGGTAGATGATTCATATCATATGCATATTGTACTTCTAAAGTATCCTTAATATTTATCATCTCGTGCTTGGGAAATGGATCATTACATATTTTTATCTTATAATTTTCATTATTTGGTGGTTGAGTTTAAACTTTAGGGGTGCTCAATTTGATAATATTTTCATCAGTAAGATATTTTATCTTATGTTTCAATTTGAATAATGTGTTTATGGAATGTCCCACAATATGATGATATCACAATATGCATTACTATCATAGTTCCTTAGCATGGGCTTATTTGAATAGATTTTTTGTGGAGGAATAAGAGAGATAAGGTTGCACCTAATAATATTTTATAATAGTATATGGGGAGGTGATGGTAATCTTGAAAATTTCCTCTTAGATGGAGCTATCAATTGTAATCAATTTGTAGGTTGCAATAATGCATTAACTATAATATTTGTCTCACTCTTGTTATTAGTTGATTTGACCTTGTAGTTTGGTTTTCTTTGAAACTTTGTTGTTGAAGTAGTTGTATTAGTATATGTATAATTGATTTTGTTCAATTCTATGAGCATTAAAAAATCATCCTTTACTGTATGGCATAACTCATCAAAGGATTTGAATCTCTTGAAGATAATTGACTCATGGAGTTGTATAAGAAATATTTTCTTAATTTTGCATTGTAACTCATTGTCTGCCATAAAATTATTCATATTAGGTATAATATTCTTGTACATAATTACATAATAATTGATTGTCTCATTGGACCCTTCTTTAGTTAATAAATTTTTGCATAAGATAGTTTTTCATCAATGTTGACCATAAAATGTGTTAGAAATTGATCTAAGTTATTTTTTCATCAATGTTGAAATAAATGTGCTCTAAATTTATCTTCCAAAGGGTTGAATTCTCCTAAAAATTGGAGGTAAATTTCATATAACCTTTGAAAAGCATATTCCTTGAGACTTTTTAGGAATATCTTGGTTAATAGTTTTTCATTGCATGCATAATCTGAGCATGTTGTATTGAATGATCTAAGATTTTGATCTAGATCAACTTTACCTTCATATAGTGTAATATTAGGAACTAAAAAAAAAATTGATGTGAGTTATATGCACATAAATGTAATATTACAAGGAGACCTCTAACATGTTAGGATTGATGAAAGGATTCTTTCCAAGGCACATGTTACAGGTATTAGTTTTGTAAATAACCATGTGGTGGAATAGTGATGAGTGGAGTGGTTGTTTACCTTAGATAGTTTGGATATGAAATAAGTCTAAAATATAATTGAGTTGGATGGGTTGATTTAACCTAAGGTGGAATTGGTCAAAAAAATAAAAAGATCTATGACTCAACTAAGAAATAAACCCTTCCGACCCAACTTCCTCTATCTTAGGCTGATCAAATATCCAAGAAATAGTACCCACTAAAAATTTCTATTACCTCCATAGACATACAAACACATTTAGTCATCAAAATAAATACTTGAAATATACTCAATAATTATCATTAGAATATGGTTAGAACTAGATTGTGTAGAACAACCTTGCCTATAACCAGTAATATGTATGATCAATAATCAATAAGCATTCAAATTAATGATTTTTTTAATATTAATAAATTGTATAAAAATAATCACGCAACTTATTCGAGATTATCTTGACTTAATGTAAATTCCTAGTAAGACACAAAAATTGTGGAAGAGACAACACTTCAACATAAACTTACAAAATAGTCCAAGGACTTTCTTTCTTATATTAAATGCAAAATTATCCTCTATTTATAATGATTAAAATTAATATACTTATATCTTGGTATGGGTATGACTCATCCTCAAATCTTAGTCTAATTTTATAGTGTCTAAATTAGGATTGTATGTCAAAAAAATATAAGGTATGCATACATATAATATATATTAAATATCATCCAAATTTAGGCACAAAATCCTTTTCCACACAAATAAGTTTAAACTAAAATAGAACAAGACTTGCAAGAACTTTTAACTATGACTTCCAATATATTTTAAATTTTAACTCCAAGAACCAGAGTGACATTATGGAAACTCACACTGATGTAGCATGCATATCCATTATAACTAAAGTTTGAATTGAAGTGATAAAAAAAATTCAAAGGTTATAGTGGAAGCACCATGTTTAACACGGTGACAAATAGTGGTCATGTAGTAGTTTACATCATAGTATATCCAAGGATCATAGGTGGAGGTGTCAAAGGTTAAACCTGAGTTATAGATGCTCCCACTAAAATAGCCAACTCCTCTTGTCCTTGTTACCATTTATATGCTTGTAGTTTGGTGATTATTCCACATTGTGATGTATTCACACCAGTGATTATTATATCTCTAAGGACTTGAATGGTCTTTTGAACCCTTGCATATTTTGATGCCATTCTACCATAATATGTGTGTTTGGTACTTACATGTTTCTTAAATCCAAAGTCAAATTAGGTGTGAGTATCAAATTAAAATGTTTTTATTTATTTAGTCTAGTCACTTTGCCTATAAAGGTTAACTTTGCATCCTATTATTTCATTTATTTATAAAACTTGACAACATTTCACCATAGTGGTTGAGATTGGGCTCTGGCTTATGAGATTAAACTCGAGATATGGTACAAGTTTTTAGCAAAAAAATTCACATTATCAATTATGTATTTTGAATATTTAATCACATTTTGTTCTTTTAGTCTCTTCTTATATTTTTTAATCCCCTAAAAAAAATGAGCACCCTTCTAGTTGCATGTACCACAGTAAGGGGATCTTATTTGAATTCATCCAAGTCTCTAGGCTTTATCTTTCTTTGCTTTATTAGTGAAAATAACTCCTCCTATTTTTTGAGTTTCATAAGCTTACCTTATACCATTAATTTCATATTTTTAATGTATTTGTGACTTTTTCAAACTGCATAGCAACTTTGGGTTGTTTGGTGATAATTAGGTCATGCCTTGTAGATTCTTCTTCTTCTAACTATTGTATCCTTGTATGGAAGTTATTAAATTTTTATCAATATCTTGGGTTGGATATGAGGAATTAGAGGGTGGAGGGTTTCCTATGAATCTCATTATTGAATATGGAGTGGTAAATATAGAGGACAGAGCAAAAGATGCAAGAGGTTTAGGGAAATCAAGCAAATTTTCTCTCTAGCTTGTACTTTTTATTTATGGAGTTCAATTAATATATTTAGTTGAATCAAAATTATTATATACTAAAATAATTGAGGACTCTATTTGGGTGACTCGTGTAATGGGTACCTCTAACTAAGTGTAAGGTTTTATGTGCATTGACTGAGAATTAAAAATATACTTTGATATTATGTCCTGGAAATATACATTAGTGTATGTGGATCTTTGGTTAGTTATGGAAATTTATGAATGAATTAATTTATCCTAGGTAAATTAATATTGTGCAAAATAATCTTGTGCGCAGTCAATGGTAAAAGAATCTAAATATTGCAACACATAACTTGCCTTTATTATAACATTGTCAATTATAACATTTGCTCCTAGATATGCTATAGTGGAATCATTTTAAATTTGAATTAAAATTGGTTATGTAATTATATAATCCTCTATAATATAACCTTCCATGGGACTAGTATTAATTACTATAGACATAATATTAGTAGCAAGTGTTTCCTTGGGACTATCTTCCCTAGAGGACTATGAAGTGACTATGTGCCCTGTGTTGGCTAGGTCTGCTACTTTTGATTCTTCAATGTCTTGAGTAGGAAATGAGTGTCTAAAAATATTATACTAAATTTACTCTTGCATCAAATCTTTACAAAGATTATATAGTCCAGTCTCCCTTCCTAGGTCATCTTCTTTTTCAGGCTCCTACTCAACTTTAGTATATAAAGGGCCAAGTGTAACACATGTATACTCTTCAAGACTCTCTTATTATCTAGTGACATTAGGAGATTAGAGAGAAGGTAGAGAGTTATTTTTATATTATATGTAACTACTTGAGAAATATTAGTAATGGAAACTATCCTTGGTGAGGAAAGAGTAATATAAATTATTGGTGGAAATATCATAGTAAGTAGGCACTAATAAAGACTCGATAGTAGTGATTATTTATGGAAATGTAGTAGAATTGGATGTTGGTGAGGATGAAATAGTGGTAATTACTTATTGTATAATAATATTAACACCTATTTATGGAATCTCTATTAGTTAAATTGATGTAGTAGGTGAAGCTAATTTGGTAGGCCTCCTAAGAATCAAAGGTGTTCATATGTCCATGATAAGATATGGGGTAACAGTGTTTCATGACATTAATAGTCCTCTAAATATATTGGCCATTTTAATGTATTTTTCTCACTTATTATATCTTTGAATTCATGTATAGGGGAGTGCTTTCTTGAGCTATAAGTATAACTTCCTCATCTATTTCCATAGCATATATGGAGTGAGAGTAGGGTCATACTATATTATTTGTGCAACCCTCATGGAAATTTTTATGTATTCATGTTTCTCATCACCTTAGTATCCTCTTCTACATTAATGAATATAGGATCATGATCATAAGGTTAATGTCCATATTGAGTCTTAGCCTTGTTTCCATACTTTATAAGGGTCTCAAAAACAACATTCCTAAGATCCCAATATTTAAATGTGCCTTGCTGAAACCATAGTGAACCCTTGGCTTACCCACTTAATAAAATTGTTCCCACTATGTATATTTTTGGTGGCCAATGCTGAGAGGAATTTTACAAATAAATCCTTTCCTATCTGCAATCAATTTAAGGTTTAGACTATTGGATAATTGAAACACAATTTCTTGTTATGCCACTTTATTTAGAACACAACATAGTAAGTTCAACAGGGCTACATAAGTTCCTTCAATTCTAATTATTGTGTGATTTGGATAGAACCAATAATCTACTATTTTACTAATTGACCTTTTGATTTGGTCTGATAATCTAGGAATTTTTTGTCTATTAATAGCTTGATAAACTTTGGGGTAGAACACATCAATAATCTTTTGCATTTGACCCCTAAACCTATAGATATGAAATATAATATAATCATTGTATATCTTATTCTTTAGATATTTATCAATTGGTTCCCAAGGTTTCTCTTTAAATTGGGTTATGGTGGAATTTATTACATCCAAAAAGTATGACATCATATAAAAATTTCCATTGGGCATGTTCTCAGCTTTGCTTATCCAAAAATTTAGGTTAAAAATGATTATCTCTCCTAAGGCAAAATTTTGACTCATATTCGGGTTGAAGTCCAATAAAGAGGCTTAAATTTACCTAACATATGTGGTATCAATAAAACCATATATCCTATTTAATATTGCCATTTTTATTTGCACCCTATCCTGAATCTCATGATTGAGGTGATATTAATCTAGTTTCTTAATACAAAAGTATGTGGGTCTACTACCTAGGTCTTCTATGTATCCTTGATTTTCTTCATTACTAACCAAGAATTTGCTACTGATTGATTATATGTTATATTTAAAATAATGATTCTATAATATCTCTCAAAATAATTTCCAGATACATAGTTTATGAGAGTTTGATTGTATAGTAGGCAAAGGATATTGCCTGAGAATTCCCTAGAAATAAAAAATTAAATAGAATATCAATACAAGGGAATACCTCAGCTTTGGTGGTGACATTATGTAAACCAACTACATTTATTTCCAATAGATTATCTATGAATATTCTAGTGAAAAGTGACAACTAGTTATCTATGCCATATGGCTTGGCTCCATCAACCTTGAACCAAATTATTGTGTAATGTTAGAACTTATGCTCCAGCACTATTGAGTCGAAGAATGTATCTATATATTAGGTCCTCCTAGTAAGATAAAATTCATATGAGGCTAGTTATTTGGATGATAGTGCCATTATAGTTTTTTGTGTCATTTTCAGTATACTTGGAAAAAAAAATCTTTTTGGTCACAAAATAACTCTGATGGCAATTTTTAAGATAACTCATACACAATGTAAGTTTAATTTTAATTTTTGGGTTGAATATATCATAGATTTTGTTGGGCTTGAAAATTAAATTCCTTGAATCATCCATACATGGGAATTAGTTGTATAAAATAGTTTGGTCCCATATCAATCCCATTTTTTAATTTGATTCTATGGATTCAACTTTTGTGGGATTATTTTCCATGTGGTGCATTGTCATTATTTATTACTACCTAGTCATCTTGCCAAGTCATTTATTCCACCACATGTCTATTTATCATGAAATTGAGGATTGATTTAATTTATTTTTATTATTTTATCTAGAGTGTAGGATGTGGCATGTAGTCATTTAATCAATTTATATCAAAATTTGCATTTTTTACCTTGGGCCTTTGGTCATGGTTCATCAAGATGCCAACATTAGTGAGATTAGGGTTATCCATTTAATTTTGAAATATGTAATATATTATATCATATATTCTAAATATAGGTTATCATGATGTTTCTATGTGGATAGTTGTCTCTCCTCCAAATGGTCCTTAGGTTTTGACTATGTACCTTTGCTTGACAGGCTACAGCTCTATGAGATATTAACACATGGAATAATAGCATTAATTTAATTAGTCATGAAACATTGTAAACTATATCAAAAGCTATTAGTCATGGATGAGAGAGATTATGACAAGTGGCATGATCTCATTTATCTAAACCCTCAAAAATGTTCAATAATCATATGTTGAAATTGGTAAAAGTGAGTACATGAAATTATGACAAGTGGTACCATCCTATTAATCTACTTGGTTATGGAGTGTCTAGATCTTGATTGTTGGTGTATAGACTAAGAGTAGACATGATGATAACACATTGATGAATTTCACTCTTAGAATAATTGTTGAGGATGAACACTTGAATAAATATGTGTATGAGTGAGATTAGGAAAAGTGGAAAAATATCATGGATCTAGATATTCACTAATAGATGAAGACTGTGACCAATACAATAGACTAGATGTAAAAACCTAGGATGATCTCATTATCCTAGTTGTTTGACCATTCAAAATACATATAGACTCTTTGATTTGATAGTTTTAAGTTTAAAAAGAGACATGACAAGGAGTGGCGTCAACCTGTAAAGTCAATATGACCTATTAAAGGACAAAAATAACTTTAGATAAATTCTAGTTCGCTTATTTAATCCATAAATTTAAAACTCAAATTCACTAAACATCTTGAATTTAAAATCTCAAATAGATGCATAAGAATAATTTCAATAATAATTCTCGTTTAGGATTCTAGACTAAAGGTCATGAGATAATATAATCAAATTGATAGAGCAATAGGTTGCTTCAAACTCCAAGTTTTTTAATACCAGATTAGAATTGAACATGAAATTTTTAGTTTAAAATGGGTCCTCATTTGAAATTTTGAAAAGTGGGGTGTGTTGGGTATAAAAAATGGTGACTTAGTGGAAAAAACTCTAGAGTATTTAAGAATGCAAAATCTTAATTTCACACATCCTCACAAAATTATAGACTTTACAAGAAAGAAATAAATAAATCATAAAAATGAAAAAGACTTCAACATATTCCTTGAACATACTAACCCTTTTAATTTACCTGATCATGTGTGATTCTGTGAAGATTATTTCCCCTTGTTATGATAGTTTTAACAAAGATACATGAACCATTATGTTTTATGGTGCAAAATTAATGACTATAGAGGGTGAAATGCTTAAATAATTCTTTGTTGAAACACTTAGATTGGATTGTACATGCCCCAATACTCATTGGTAGGATAATATGCTTAAAACTAAAGATACACTTCACTTCATCATCACATGACTCAAGATAGTAACATGGCTTGGAATCCTTGTATGAATCTTTAGAGATCATTTTGGTGTAAAACTAGTGAAATACCTCATACAAAACTAGTGAAATATAATATGATCATATATAAAACATAGAGAATGACATGAATTGCCATTAATTCTATTAAAACTAGTTAAAAATTAATAAATAAAGTGATTATGTGTGGCATACACGCCCCTAATATGATATCTAAGTATATAGATTTTGATAACTAAGTAATACCAACTGAATCTATGAGTAAAACCTATGTAATTTCTAGAATGAATGTCACACATGATGCCCTCAATCTGAGAAAAATATTTGAGAATATTTTTTGTAAGTCTCACACTATTTATGGATAACCACTAAAAACGGTTATGTATACCGAGCATGATTTTGGGTATTTTAAAAGACATCATTTATGATTTCACACTGCTTTGGACAATCTCGACCTATGCCATCGTCTCTAGGGTGTGGTACTATCTAAATATACCTTATGAGTAAAAAATGCGTATGCATTATGATCAACTAAGAAAATATTTTTATTTTATGCTTGTGTAATGGAATATTGTACCTTAGTCTCTAAAAAAATCCATTGTATATGCTTGCTCTTTTGAGGTGAGTTGTGAAACTTGTGCAATAAATTAGCTCAAAAGAAAACTTGTGTAAATGATTTTATACAAAGATTTAAATTTGGAGTAATAATTACAACATAATAAATCATGGCATCATATTAATAATCTAATAAATATATTAATGTATGATACATGTAAATCCAAGCATACATGGTCTCATGTCTAGATAGATGTTAGTAATTAAGCATGCAATGAATAGTGATCATATATTAAATTCTTGAAACTAATATATAACTACTCAATTAAGATGCATTATTTCCATTAATGCATCAAAAAACTATGGATATACATGATAACCATTGTGTCATTGAATAATTGAGCAAAACATATCAAGCAAGAGTCATGGCAATGATGCACACACAAATAGTACTTGTAAGAACACACAAATTACGTAATAAGGCCAAGGGGACACATACAAGGGACATGTTCAATTTTTATTTGCATGCATAAAAACACACAAATAAGGCTTAGAGTCATAATCAAGGACATGATCCAATGTCCACAATCCAAATAAGTTGAATGCACACAAAGCATGAATCAAAACATGATAATCATGCATGCATAAGTGAAACCAATCTACATAATAAATGTGTAACATCATCATATACATAAACTCAGGTATCTAGTGAGATAAAAATATTAAATGAAATGAGCAAATAATGAAATATTTGAAAAATGTATTGTATTATTGTAGGAACTAATATAGATAATCATAGAGTGATAAAACCTGTGTAAAATATGCCCCCAATGAACTTTTTATGACGTAAAAAAGTTGTATAAATCTTGTGATTGTTTTGAATTTGATAAATTAGAGCATGTGTTCACTAAGATAAGTCTATTGGAATGGGACAAAAGTATAGTACATGACTATCATGAGTAGTGCAGTTTTGTCTATATAAATGTTTTGGACCAAAGACAAGATTGCCACTTATAACTGCTTTTGAAATTGACACCATGTATGTTCTACAGCTCACTCAAGTACACTTGTGAATCATATTTAGTATACAACTAGATATAGAG
Organism: Torreya grandis; assembly: GCA_037957365.1. Classification (NCBI taxonomy): domain Eukaryota; kingdom Viridiplantae; phylum Streptophyta; class Pinopsida; order Cupressales; family Taxaceae; genus Torreya; species Torreya grandis. The sequence goes on from JARHVA010000322.1 coordinate 1,682,273, forward strand.
AAGTACCACATATATTGAAGCACAAATCAATTGATGTAAATGAACTACACATGTCATGCATAAGTCCTAATTTTTAGAATTTTTGAAAAATTATATTTTTTATTATTAATATTTTAAAATATATTGAAATTTGAAATGCTTGAGTATATAACCATCGTAGATACATAAATTTCATCAGATTCTTGACTAATTTTCATTCAAGCAAAGCCAAATGATAAAATTTTGCACTCAACATTTCCATAAGCATATATAATCTTAACTAATTAGGCTTGAACTTGCCTTTAATTTCATTTTTTACATTGACATTCCTTAGATTTATCTTTAAAACCAAGTCACCAACATCAAACTCTCTACTATTTATTCTTTTATTATATGATTTTTGAATGTGATGCTGATATATTCTGAGATGCTTCGTTGATTGTAAGCATTTAATGTCTATTTGCTCTAACTCATGCAAAGACTTTTATCTATATTGGTTATTTATAATGAGCCCTTTTAGGGTTACTCATAAATATAAAATTTCAAAATCTAATGGAAATGTTACTTTTATCCCATAGACCAAATAATATGGATTACCCCAATGGGTGTGTGAATGCTCATGAGATAATCCAATAATGCATAAACAAATTGGTTATGCTAATCATCACTAAAATTAGTAATTATCTTACTCAATATTTACTTTTTTTATTAGTTTCTAATTGTCCATTGCCCTGAGGGTAATAAGGAATAGAGAATGCATGTTTAATCTTATATTTAACGCAAAACTTTTTAGTGGTCTTATTCTTGAAATATGTGCCATTGTTTGTAATGATAGCTGAAGTAAGCCCAAAGAAATAAATAATATGCATCATAAAGAACCAACATATGTTCTCTTTTGTATTATACTATAAATTTATAGTTTCCACCCATCTAGAAAAATATTTAGTAGCTATAATGATAAAATTATGCCCACCTCATGATTCTACATTTATTTTGTCTACCAAAATAGACCTCCAAAGTGAAAATGGCCAAGGTAAAACAATATGATATAATTATTTATGAAGGGACATGGTTTAAATTACTTTGACATTGGCATTTTCACATAATTTTGCTTATTTTCAACATTCATGTTCCATTATAGGCCATAGTAACCTATTTAAGTAGCTTATATGACATTTCTTTTCCACTAAAGTGTCTATCACATTCATTTTCATGTACCTATTATATTTCTAACTTATCCTCCTCAATGTTTAGGCATAAAAGTAATTGTCCTTCAAATGATCATTTAAACAAATATCCTTCAATAATAAAATATTGAATTTTGTCTCTATAATTTACACTTATCATTTTTGATAAAAATATATGGTGTAACTACTTTATTTAAAATATATGTATATATATATGATTAAACATTTTGAACCTTTTCAACTACGTGTAATTTCTAAGACTAAAAACCTATTAAATATGTGTTTGTAACTAATTATTTCTATAAATGCCTTATAGTGAAGATTGCTTAATCATAATTTATATCAATTGGTATTAAATAATTTGCATTATCCATTTCATTTGCATGATAATTATCTTTTCATTGAATTTTCCCAATCAAAAAATTATCAAATGATGACGTAAACATTGTACCATATTTCTATATGGGATTAGTTTTTCCTATTTTTTCTAGTAAACAATTGTAACTTGATTAAAAATAAATTTTGAATCCTTGTGTATCTTAATAGATTTGATTTTTAGGGCACTAGTAGAATACAATCCTAAAATCAATGCCTCGTATTCTGATATATTGTTCATATATGAAAAACCCAATTTATATGCAAATGGCATAGGCTCTCCTTGTAGGGTAATAAGAAAAATTCCTACACCAATGTCTGAGGCACATTTAGAACCACCAAAAAACATTGTCCATATATCCTCAGTAATATTATATACTATGAAATCATCCCTAAAATTATCTCTAAGTGGAATTATATCCTGTAGAGGGGTCATGTCTAATCATTCTACAATAACTAGGCCTTTTACTGATTTTTGGTATATAACCTTTAAATTGAATTCCATGAGTAACATTACCCATTTTTATATATGTCCTAATAGATGAGGTTTTGACATGATAAAATTTAATGGATGAGCCCTAGTAATAAATTGGATCTCATTATTAATCATGTAGTGTCAAAGTTTCTATGTAGTGATTACAAGAGCTAAACATGGTTTTTCTATTGGAATGTAATTTTATTGATAATCAACAAGTGTACAACTAATATCATATATTGCTCTCTCTCTATGATCATCATCATATTATGTTATCAAGGTACCTAGTGCATGATTTATAGTAAAAATATATAATAAGAGTGGCATATTCAGTATCAAAGGCATGAGAATGGTTGGATTCATAAAATATTGTTTACGTTCCTCAAAACTCTCTTAACATTTTCCATCTCATTCCAACATTGTATCTTTTTTTATTAATATTATAAAATATTGTCTTGTTTGTTAATTGAGCTACAAATTGATGTATCACTTGAATCTTACCTTGTAAAGATCAAAGTTTCCCTTGTGGTGTAGGCATATCAATAATAGTTTAAACTTTGTAGGATCAACTTTAATAACTCATTATGATATAATAAAACCTAATTGTTTGCCTGATGTTTCTCCAAAAACACATTTTTTTGGATTTAAACTTACATTATATTGACATAGTCACTCAAATTGATGTCATAAATCTATTGCATGATATTTTTTTGTTTTTATTTTATAATTAAATCATCTACATAATCCTCTATTGTCTTGTGAAAAAAATCATGAAAAATTTGTGTTATAACTCATTGATATATAGCCTTGGCATTATTTAATACAAAAGGATTCACTACATAAAAAAAGGTACCTCATGGTGTGATAAAAGATGTTTTCTATTGATCTTCAATAGAAATTTTTATTTTATTCTAACTAGAGAATCCATCCATAAATGATAGCATATCATATCCTACAACAGAATCCATAATCATATCAATGTTGGGTGGTGAAAAATCATATTTAGGACAAGTCTTATTTAAATATTTATAGTCTAAACAACATTGAATTTTTAATTATGATTTACTATCATCACAATGATAGACACTCACTTTGGATAGGTTATAGGTCAAATAAAGCATGCATCAAGTGTTGAATTCATTCCATACCTAGTAACACAACTTTGGGATGTATTTTGTATTTTTTTTTGCTTTACTAGTTTTGCATCTAGATAGAGTGGTATCTAATGCACTACAATTGAAAAATCAATAATTAGATCTTGGAGTATGACTAATAAAATATCTCAAAAATTTAAAGTAATGTTTGCCTTATTAATTTATCCTCATTATTTCTAAGTGACTCATCCAAAAGTACTACTCTTGGATCGTTATATGTCCCATAATTAACATCAATTATCTCTTTATTTATTAGTACATATCTATCTTTGACATAAGGTCTAGTGATTATTGTATTAGAACCATCAACTTGGACAACATTATATGAAATTCAATCTCACCAAAATATGCACAAACATTTTTAGATTGAAGAAACCTATTATTATGATAGAAGGGAGGGATATCCTCATACGCTTCTAAATACTCAAGTAGAGACTCGTCATTATAAAATTCATTTGATGTCAAAAAAATTGGTGAAACCATGGCATTAATAGATCTAGATATACAATTGATAATATGGATATATGACTAACTGACTATTTAGCTTACTAAATATATTTACAAAATCTATGTGTGTATTTCTAAATTTAATTGAGTTTGAATTTCATGAATCATCATTATAACCAAATCTATGTTTACTTTTGTGATTAAATTCCTCAATAGGATGAACAATGCCTTATGCATGTTTTCCTAGTCCTTGTCCTTTATAACCCATATTTTTAAAATAATTTAATCCAAAATCATATTACTTTTCATTTTTATTATTAGGTGAAGATAATTCATGTGTAAATGTAAGAGTTACTATAGAATTGTGAATAGTAGGTTATAACACTGTCTAATTAGAAATATCCATATGAGGGACATAATTCTATGTAGATTTGGTTACTTGACAATATTTAAATGGTTTATGATCCATACTATATATATATATATAGGTTATACCACTGTCTAAGTAGAAATATCCATATGGACATAATTCTATGTAGATTTGGTTACTTGACAATATTTAAATGGTTTATGATCCATACGATATATATCTTTGGTAACTGAACTTAAACCATGCATGTAAAATGGAAGGGATGGCTTGCATATCATGAATCCATGGCCTTCCAAGTAAAATATTGTAATTAAGGTCATTGGGCATAAATTGACATGTTTTATCAATAGTTGTAGGACCCAATGTGAGATTTAATGTTATCTACCCCAATACATTATAAGGAATATTATCAAAAACTCTAATATTCATATCAAAATAGTCTAGATCCTTAACATTTATATTGAGTATTTGAAGAAAAGAAATATTTTAAATATTCAATCCTAAACCATTATCAATTAAGACTCATTTAACACCCATGTCATCAATTTTCAGTTGAATGTATCAAGTTAAATATTTACTAACAATATGTTATGGTGTAAAATATTCCCTTTCAAAAGATATAGACTATTTTGTTCATTACAATGTGTTAATGATAGAGGAAACATAATTTGGTTTGATGTTGTGTGGAACAGTAGTGTCCCACAATGTTGCATACAAAATATTTCATACACATTTGACTGTTAGAGTAACTATAAAATATATATCTTAGTTATTTTGTTATCAATTTTATCGATAAGATTATATCATTTGGGTTTGCTCATCATGTCACACATGATGGGGTTCCCAATATCTTTTAGTGATAATATCATGGACCACATGTCTATTATAATTCTAGTGTGAATAGTAGATGCAAGATGCTAGATGAGATAATTTATAGGTCTAGGGGAAGGAAGAATGAAAGGAATTAAATGTGCTCTTTGATGTTTAGGAGTAATAGGTGGAAACTCAAATTTCACCAAACAATAATAATCATCGTGGAACTATTCATTATTAAGTTCTCGGTTTATATTGAATTTTATCTTTTGTGTTAAATTTAAAATCCATGGATTTACATATAGCTTAAATATTATACATATTACAGGAAAGAAATAGGTAAATAACACTATTAAAACTTTTAACTAAGACATGATAAATAGATTCAACTATTATAATCATGATTAGTATAAAATCTTAAATCTTAAATCTGAAACCCTAAAAAAAATGTTAGAAAGGATGGAAGAAAAACCCTAGGGAAATCTAGTGCTTGAAGTGTTGTTTAAGGAAGTGAATTCACCAAAATGGGTAATCTAAATTTGTGTTAAGGGGGTTATTCTAATTAAAACAAATTGTTGACTAAATCAGAATGCATAATATATAAAATAATCACACATAAATTGATTGCAATTTACTATTTGTAGAAATTTTCTAAAAGGGGAAGTACTAAAAGATAAATGACTTAGCTAGACTCTAGTCTACAAGATTGTAATAGTGACTATAAATTAATTGTGAGGCTATGTGAGATTGCTATAAATCAGGAATAGGGCTCCATGTTATCCTAAAACAAGGCCACATTGTTTAAAATGTGTTATGATGCATTAATGTTTGTAGGATGTAACTTCATCCTTTAGGTTTGTTACCTTTGTGTAAAATTTGATTGATGTGTCTTCACATATATTTGATGTGTGTCTATTCAATTGTCTTTGCTTCACTATGAGAGTTGTTATATGCCTTCTTCTTCACTCAAACCCCAGCTCAATGATAAGAGGAAAGAAATATTGTGAAATGGGGGCAATGGGTAAGGGGATGGGGTTGTGTTTGACCTTATCACCCCATGTGTCAAGTAGTTACTACATACCAATACTCCAAATAGTGATATCTCCATGTATTTCTCTCATGTTATGGTGGTGTGTGTACAATAATGGTGAAATCATATATATTGGTAAAATTCTAGTATGATTATATCCTTAAACAAATGGCTTGTGACATTATTACTGTATTCAAACCTAACTTAATGATTATTTGGCTATAGGGACACAGACTTGGGAAGAATAGGTACTTTTTATCAATGTGTAGTTAAATGTTCTAGTGATTATAATGATAAAATCCTCTTAATTATCTCTAGTAAACAAATGGATAGAAAATTACTTAGATAGTGGACCTTTTGAGATTTATTTGGATTAGGATTGAAAAATGTGTGTAATAACCTATTATTATAAATTTTAGTTTGGGTAACTAGTTGTTAATTGGTGGGAGGATGAGACTAGTGGTTTCATATATGAACAACCTACAAGATTGTCCTGAAAGAGCAATTTTGTCTAAGGAATAGGTAAAATCAAACTATAAGTATGAATCAATCAAGTAATAAGTCTAGGCAGCCTGGATTGAGGAATAAGAACATTTAGTATCATATTCACCTTAAGATAGAGGTCCATCCATATAGAAGTATAGGAATGGCATTTTGAAACCTTTAGATTGAGTATATATTAAGTGTATACAAGGGGTGGTCACAAGTGTAATGTTTTAACATTAAATGTTAATTTAGTGTCTATAATGGCAAAAATTAAAAAAAGAGTCACCTATTTAAACATACTAGACCTAAGTATATTCTTATATAACACTCACTTTCAACATCACTATTTCACTAAGGAATACATCTACATATTGAGAGGAATAACCCTAAAACTTACAAATCATAAACTCCTCAAAGGATCAAGCTCTAACTAAGTCTAATGCACCCAAGCCAAGTTAATTTTTTATATTTTTAAATGAAAAAATATAATTTATAAGTTGCATCTATACTAGTGGATCACTATTGCACACATACACCAAAGTAGGAGAACTATGTACAGTTTGTGTAGACACCCCATTATGGCCACAACTAGCTTCCAACTGGACTTCAGATTGATTTCTACCAAATAATGTAAATTAAGTCAAAGAATCCTTAAATGTCTCAATTTTGTCTACACATCAAACATTATCACTTAGAATTATTTTAAGGCATCCCTATTTGGGGTATTATCCTATATGAAACAGTAACCTCTCACGGATTCATCTCAAGTCACCTTGTGACCTAATAATGTGACAGTTTGACCTTTAGACCCATTAAGTGGGGTACTTGAACAATTCTTAAAATGCTAATATGCTAAGCAAAATTAATAAAATAATCAAACATAATTGAATACTTAAGTGAATTTTTCATGTGCAGTTAGTTAAATTAAATTTTGTAAAAAGAAAAATTTAATAAAAATGAGGTCATGATGACATCATCATCCTCAAAGTCAAGGAATTAAAAATATCGCCTTAAAATGCAATAAATTTAGAAATAGATAGCCATGCCTAATAAATGAGATCTCTATCCCAAATATTAATTACATGTCCCCTCCTTAACTCAACTAGGGTTAGCCTTAACTCAACTAATATTAGTTTAAACTCAAACGAGGTTAACTCTAACCTAACAACACTTGGGTTAGAGTTAGTTTTGGAGGCTATAAAGATAAGGCCTCACCCATTTATCCATAAACTATTTTGGTGTAAATTTATCATGTAAAAATATATGCAAAGCTTCCATTTTTATAATGTCACCATGTCTATTTGCCAAGCTAAGCCAAGTCAAAGCTAACTAACATTACCAAAGTGATAAGGAGAGGTGGAGTAATGGAGCTTCATTGACAAATATTTATTGATCACATAGTTGAGCACATCAATTAATTGCCAACTCAAAACACTTGCTCTCATGGAAGGTAAAATCTCTTATTTTGCTTTCATTTGTTAGTTATTTGTGTAGTTCACTAGTTCCTTGAGTGTCTAGGCTAGAGGTGTAAGTTTTAAGTGTGTTTTATTTGATTTGATTTCTTACTAACATGATACTAATATCCCCTCTACGTATTTTTTGGTCACATAATGACATGCTCGGTATGACCTGCACCCCACAAAAATTTTATATGACCTTTTAGAACCTCTTTCTAACATTTTTCATGACAATTTCTTGACTTAAAGATCAAAAAAGTGAAAAATATTAGCTCATAAATGTTACATAGAGACATATAGATTCTACCTAGTAGTTGTGGTATTTCTCTATGAAGTTAAAATATTACAGATGTAGTTGTGTAGTATAGATGCAGTATTGCATTGTGGAAGTGTAATTTTACATTGTAGGTTTTGTTTTCCTTAGATACATGCATTATTTCCTTCATAGTCAATAGTATTTCATTCACAATATGTGGTTTTGTACTAACCATATTTCTTTTGCAAGGTGAAGTGTGGTTTTGTCTAGGACATATAGTTTTGCCATCATGATATGTAGTTTTGCACTATGAAAGTACAATATTGCATTAATAGTCTATGTTGCATGTGAAATGTGGTTTTGAAGGGTAAATGCATTATTGTATTCACAATATGAAATTTTTCTCTATGTAAATGCAATTTTGCATTAATGATCTATTTTTTAAGGAAAATATTTTTTTGCACTGTATAAGTGCAATTTTTTAGGGATATGTGGTATTGTATTGTGGATCGGTGGTATTAGACTATGTGAAAAAAACAAGAAACCTGAGAGCTCAAATTTAGTTGTTATTTGCTCACTCACTTATGAGCTTCTAAGCAAGAAAACCCATTAACACTTTTGCAAAACTAAATGGCCAAGGAAAGAAGTTTTTAGTACTATTGAATCTCCAAATCACAATTACATTTGGTGCTTAAAATCATCTTAGTTGCTTTGTTTTTTTTTCAAAGTTCATGAATGCAAACAAAATCAAGGGGCCAAATTTTACATCATACTTCACTTGGTGCTTTAAAACAAATGAAAACTTAAGCTAAGTGATCTTATGTTACATCATAATTCCTTGTTAAGCAAACTTAATTATCCATGGATATTTATAGTTAACAATTTAATTTGGTTATTTTTAGCTAAGCTATGAGATATATGTTGTTATAATAAAATTAGATATTGCTTAAGTTACATGATTAAATTGATCTGAGTTAGTTTTAGCTTATATGTTTACATTATGATCATGTTGATTTATTATTTTAGTTATATTTTATGATATCATGATGTTATGATCTAACTACCTGCTTGTTTTGAGGTTGACGTAGCATAACTCATCTCTCAGAGTGTGATGGAGGGAGAGCATCATCAAAAATGTTGACATAGATAGATTTATCGAGGGATGACAAAAAAATTGACTAAAAACCTGCATACACCACATTAGCTAGCACATGTTAGATGCATAATGGAATGGTTATCATAGTGTGTTTAATATTGCTTACATTAGATAGTTGATTGTTCATGGTTGATAGCATAGTTTAAATGGTTACATAGATTTCATCTTGTGTGATTTACATGTGTGATCATTAATGTTTGTGATTTGCATGATTTAGGAAATTATCATTAAATCGTCATGATATTTGAGATGATAATTTAATTAGAAAATTTATTGATTATTATAATTAGTATAAATTGTGATAATTAACATTTTTTTAAAAAATAGAAAAAAGAGAAGAAATTCTTAAATTAATAAAAGGGAAGAAATTAAAAAATAATAATAATAAATAAAGAGAAATGGAAAGGTTTAAAATTATAGAAAAATAAAAGAAAGATAATAATAAAAACAAAAAGGAAAAGGAAAAATCTAAATAAGATAAAAGCTACGCCTTTTATCATAAGAGGAGAATAAAGATAAAAATAAAATAAAAGTTGATATAAAAAGGAGTGAGGTGCAACATATAGAGGAGAAGGAAGAAGAGTGTAGAAGAGATTGGAGGATAATAAAAGGAGAGAGTTAAATCAAGGGGAAGACCTCTTCAGTATTAAACAAATCTAGATCAGAGTTTGAGAGGTAAGAAATGTATTTAATTTTTGTGTGTTTATTTTCATATGGTATGGACTGTGTGACAAAAATATCTATTTGTATAATGATAGTCAACTATTTTTCATAAACTTATAGTGGTAAATAATATGTATAATAGGCATTAAAGTGTAAAGATCAGTACAAACTAGAAACCTCAAACCATGCATATGTAAAGAGGTGTCAATTTGTATATAATATATAGTTATGTGACCAATCTACAAAAATATATATTTATATATATAATGAAAAATATATATGGGATTCAACAACAGGTTGACTGACATATGCATCGAGGCATAGAGATATATATATTATCGAAGTCATAATATCCAAATCACCTTATACATTGAACTAAGAATTGATATAGTGTAGCTGTGATAATCATGGCATTGTCAAAAATATGCAAGGATCTACATTTCTAAGTAAACTATTTTAATTAAACCCATATACTTGTTTTATTATTGACTACCTTTACATATAAGATGAATATGTTTAACCAAGTTAAAAAATATTGATTTAGTCTTAATCCTTTATATGCATTGATTTAGAATGGATAGTATGAAACTTTTATTAAATGCATAACAACTCATAAAATAACTACAAAATCTGTCAAACCAAACAATCTCCCAAATAAATATTACGGTCTAATGGAAACTAATGTTTTAGAAAATCAAGGTTATATAACAAATTTTGAATAGAAGTAACATAAACTTATTTTAAATATGTTGTATGTAGTGATTTTCTATTTAAAACTAGCACATTGTTTATAAATGGAAAGCTACATATAGATAGAAGTCTCTATATAGATATATGCAAAAATAAAAAGTATCTAAAATATAGATGGAAGATTCTGGATCATCATAGAATGGATTATGAAACCTTTAGAATTATTTATAAACATGTTTTAGATGATTCCTTAGCTTGACTATCAAAATCCTTAGCTTGACTATCAAAATCCATAGCTTAACTATCAAAATTCGTAGCTCAACTATGAAAGTATGTAGTTATCTGTCAAGGTCCATAGAACACCTAGAAAATTTTGAAGCTTCGATATAATGATAGTTTTATGACTAAGGTCCTTCTTTGTCTTTATGAGATCATATTAAGACTCTTATTTAGATGATATAACACCTATATATATAAAAAATGGAGGACTAAACATGTGAATAGTTGGAACATTATGTAAAAAATGCTAAATTAGACTCACATAACTTTAAAGAGACAAAAGCATTCATCTTCTACCTTAGACTAGTTATAATCCCTAAGACTACATGCAATGCTCAATCTAAATGGTATATTAATGGTTGTGAAGGATGATATACTATGGTTATAATGATTCATAGTGTGGACTCATCATTAAAGACTTATAATCTATAAGATATATTAATAAAAAACTCACATAATGACTTATGTCTTATCATGTAGTTTATTGAAATGAATATGTTTCTTTATTCTGACATATATGCAGTTATAGTATATCAAAATCTTAAAATAGCTTTTCATAAAGAATGTGATGTATATATAGCTTAATGTAGTCTTTCATTTTTTTATGATATGCATGAAATAACTTATCATATATGTATAACATATGAAACAAAACATATAGTGTGGATATAATATTATAATATGCTATGAATTAATTAATAGTATGTTTAAAGGGAATATAGGTATATATATGTGTATTAGCATATACATGTACAAAGGGGTGTGTACTTCTAGTTATAGTTCCATTGGTGGTCCAAAACTATTTTATAGATATCTGTATAGTAAGACCTTATTTATGAATGCATACAACCCCTTGAGAGTATAACAAATGCTAGAATGGAATATTATATTTTTCATTAGAACTAAGACCTTTTTTTATACATTTAGTTATTTGAACAAAGGCTTATGTTTCCATTGATTTATACTATTTTATAATGACTAATTGTGATATTAGTAGTCGTGCTTAGGAACACTAGACTATGATAATATGGGTTATCATAAAGTGTAGTATATTTAGAAACTACTATCGTAATTATAAATTTTAGTTAAATGAATTTATACCTAGATTGTATAAATTATAGTTATTATTTCTATTATGGGATAGATAATAATGTGACATTCATTCATACGTTTGATAGAATAAATATATGTTTTTTTTATTATTCTTATTCTTAACATGTTATATGAAATGATTGCTAGTAAGATGTAATATGTATGAATATATTGGTTATATTATGTTAACCACATCTTGAATTATTGATACTGATTAAGTAGTGAGATGGATTTCACTATCTTACTAGTATCACAATGCTAGATGAAGGTGATCTGATCAAGTGGTGTGTATGAATTTTGATTGAATTTTAGATAATTATTTATTAAAAACTTTGGTAAAATTAATGTTTAGTGAGACACTATCATTTCATGAGTATTATTTACATATTTTTATGATATCTTGAGTATAATGGGTTTTTATGATACATCTCATGTTTAGTTTTAGAAATCATATAGCACACGGGTACTAGCTTGTCTCTCTAGATTCCCATGCCATCACTATCTACTCATCCATAAAGGGAGGTATATTCCATGATGGGATTAGTTTAGGGGATAGTTGGTCCATTATTGGTTTAAAAAAAAAAATTAATGATGCTCTCCCTCCCCATAGTAGTACTATTTTTGAGACAATGCTTGATATTGTCATAGATACTAGAGTCTAAAGAACTTATACTCTGAGAATTTGTGTATATTATAAATGTACATTATATTATATTTGTTATTAAAACATTGTTTTGATGAGATGTAATTATTTATTTATTATGATTTGATAGTATTGGTTGTATATTTTGTACTAGTCATAGCTAAACATTTGTAATTACTTTATGTAATCAATTAATATGTGTTTCTTATGATAATAGTGATCAGTGATGTATAATGTATCATGATTCATTTATATTTATCACACTTGAGTATTTTATATGATTTATGATTGTATTCTTTTGGTGTAATCTATTTAAAGCATATGTGTTTAAATTTTAAAAAAAATCATGTATTTCTAAGTAGATATCAGTGAGGATGTTATATGTTGTATCATATCTATGACTCAAATTCTAGGACCTAATGAGTCCATTAACATTTTCATACCCTTATATTTATAGAAAGAGGATGTTGAAAGCTAGATTTTTTAGAGAGGGTCTATCAAATTTTAATGATAGTAACCCTCTATTTGATCCTAGTTAATTTATCATTGAGTAATCAGTAAAGATGGATCAGATTCTCACAACTTTGAATGAGACTAAGGATCAGATTATAGCCTTAGAGTAGGTAGTTCATGGCCATGAAGATAAATAACATCAATATATACCTTAAGATCATCTTATTGAGTAGGAAAACACTCGAGATGTGAGAGCTCAGGTAGCTATGGAGTTGGCTAGAGATATGAATAAGGTGAACCCACCTAAGTTTGATGGGATTGTTCTAGGTGATAGATTTGAAGCATGGCTTACTGATATGGAGAAGTATTTTGAAATTATAAACTACTCTAAGGTTACTAAGGTAGTATGGGGAGCTTACCAGTTGTTTGGTGAGGTAGTTACATGGTGGGCCAACAAGAGATTGAAAATGAACCTTAACTCAACCACCACTATTTGGGATTAGTTTGTGACTTTATTTAGATCGTAGTAACTTCCATAGCTTTATTTTGATTAGAAGCTCATAGATTTTTAGAATATAAAGTAGGAATATTTATAATGAATGGGTACTAGGATCAATTCACTAAACATCTAAAGTACATACCTTAGTACTAAGGAGATGAGAGGTTCAAGATCAAAAACTTTATCATGGGATTGAGACCCTAGATAGTGAAGAGGTGGATGTTTATGGGCTTTATACCATGGACCAAGTCTTCAAGAAGGTGTTCAAATAGAAATAAAAGTTGAAGTCTTTTTCAAAAGCCAAGGACAAGTTCAAAAAAAGTTCATAAATTCCAAATCCTCATTCAAAAATAATAATTGGAAATAGAGAAGTGGAGACTCCAGAAAGTAGTTCAAAAGTTAGAATGCCAGATTCAATAACAGTTTAGGCAATAAGAAAATGGGCAATGGTTCTGTTGTTAAAATATTTTGTTGATTAGCGTACTGATAAACAAAATAGGTCTGATCAGCCAAAGTAGGAAGATTAGTCATCCAAATGTGTAGGTTTACCACATCAAAAGGGGACTGAGCTCTCCTCTCATCAAGGGAAGGTTCCCTATATATATATATATATATATATATATATATATATATATATATATATATATATATATATATATATAAATAGAAAATAATACTCAAGGGTAGGACAAACCATCCATCTCTCTTTCTTCAAAGATGATGTGTGCAAATCAAAGGAAAAACTCAAGGGAAATGATAGAAATCACTCCTCTTCTTTCAGAAGTACTAATCAGGAAACCACAAGAATACTCCTGGTAATAACAGCGAAATGTAGCAAAGGACATAGTAACCAGGAAATTGAGATGCAGCACAAAGTTTCCACCTGAATTGCTCAAGAGTAAGATACGAAGGACAATGAGGACACAAAGTCGTCCCAAGGTCCTTTACACAAAAATGAAAAGAAAACACACTAAAGGCAATTATGGGGGCACAAAGTCTCTCCATAGTTGACTCTTCAAGACACATTCCTGACTGCTGTCACTAATTCTACTTGTTGAATTAAAGGAATAGAAGATATATTAAGGAAAAAGACATAAGAAAAATTTCCTCAACAACAAAGATATCATAGCACAAAGTCTAAAAAATCACTTGATTTCTTATTCCAATAATAAAATATGATCAATAAACTGAGCTCAAAGTCTCAGAAGTGCCTTTCAATTTGGGTAGAGTTTCATTTTGATTGTCAAAAAGAGATCCTTTACAATAACAAGAGAGTCCCTTATATAGCAACTTCAAGAAGGACTCAGGAATAGTAACACATCATGTTGCATTGAAAATTGTTAGGAAGATAGGCTAGAAATTAGGGGCATCTACCCATTTATTTTTCTCAATGCAGAGAAACAAGTCATGCTATTGAAAGTTTGCATCTTCCAATGTCCACCTGGTGATCTGATCCTTCTTCATCATTCTTCCTTTTTTGGTTAATTGAATCGGGTCCTGGATTCAATTTGTTGTTCTATTCTTTAGTCACTTTCTGCAGGTCTTGGCCTTAAACCCTATGAATGCATTCAGGTCTATAGATTATAAGGATCAACGGCTATTTTATGAGCTTTGAAATTGACATTCGTGCACTCGTCACTACATTTTCAATGGTTAGTTCGTTGTCTTGAATCTGACATCTTTGGGCATGTCACCCCTTGGTCCTTCTTCAGCTTTTTTGTTTGGCATCTTCTTGAAGGTAAGATGACCCTTCAACTTCAGGGATTATCCTTTAAGTTGGCAGCTGAGAGTCCCCCGCAAGGGCACCTACCCTTCGGGGTCCTTTGGTGGCCTTTCATGGCTTTCCTATGGACTATTTTTGTGGGCATTTTCCCCAGGCTTTTCCCCGAGCAAATTCCCATGGGAAAAAAGTCTGCAGACATTTTCCATGAACAAAAAGTTTGTAGAATTGTTCCATCTATTTGCTTTGGTTATTTTTTTGGGCTTTCTGCCCGCAACTTCTCTAAATTCTTTCAGACTTTTTGTCCGAAGGAATTATGCCTTAGACTTTTTCGGCTGACTTAAATAGAAATCTGAAAGAATTTACCTTTTGAGGCTTCTTTGAAAATGACCCTTCCAAAGGGTACTTTTGTCATCCAAGTGCCCTCCACAAGGGCACTTTATCCTTCAAAAGGCTCTTTAAACTTTTGCATTTGAACTGCTCCTTTGAACCGTTTGAGTGAACCACTTGGTTGAACTAAGCTGTTGAACCATTTGATTGAACCAAACGTTGAACCACTCCATTGAACTAAGTTGATGAACTGCTCTGTTGAACTAAGGCAATGAACTGCTTGGTTGAACCACTTCATTGAAGCAAGTTGATGAACCAAGCTTTGAACCAAAATGGTTCAAGCTAATGATTCAATTGAATGAACCAAGCCTTTGAACCATTTGTTTGAACCAACCATTGAACCAAGTTTTGGTTCAACGGTTCAATCAAAGCCTTGAACTAACTGACGAACCATTTGATTGAACCAAATGATGAACCAAAGCTTTGAAACAAAGTGAATGAACCACTTGAGTGAAACAAAGTGTTCAACTACTTGGTTGAACCAAGCCATTTAATTGTTCCTTTGATTGAACCTATTGTTGAACCAAAAGCATTGAACCTTTTGAACTTTGAGCTTGTTGAAGCTTTGAACCAACGTGGTTCAATGGTTCAATAGTTCAAGCCTTCTTTGCTTAGATGCTTGCTAATGGAGATTTTTGATTGAACCAAGGCACTGAAACAATCCCAAAAATGACCAAGTGTTAGAAACTGATTCTTTTGGTTGAACGCCTACAGAAGTCTTTGAACCTGTAGAAATGAACCTACCTGCAGAGTCTGTAGAAACCAAGTCTGTAGTTTTCTTTAACCTTGAAAGAGTTTGTAGAAATCAACCTATGAAGCCCGTTGAACTTGGCCTATAGAGTCTATAGATTTCTCTTCTTGCTGAGTCCGTAGATTCAAGCCTGTAGAGTCCATAGATTTTTGAGAAGCTTGAAAAATGAAGAATTTGAATGCTCAGGACAAATTTTGAAAAGGGAAGAGACAATTTTGGTCTGTAGGACCAAAATAGTTTAAATGTTGTCCCAAAAATGAGTGATATTTTTGGGAGACAACAGCTGGTGTTGGAAAATACAGAAGCACAATTGATTGCCATATACAAGCAACTTACATGCGGAATTAAACCAGAATCACAAGTAACTAGAATTCAGAAATAACACTGAATATGAGAGACAATACACAACTTGTATTAATACTCATCCAGAAAAGAATAAAATAAAGAAGATGCCACTTCTTCACACCTCTCAGAGGCTTCCCACACCTCAAGTGTACAGTAATTCTTTCCTCAAAGCTCTCTCTCTTACGGTCCCAACACACAACTCAAACACAGAGTTGGTGTTCACCTCCAACCAGTCAGTATCCACTACTGCCAGTATACAAGTGTTCCACACACTCCACAAGTGCTCCACGCACTCCAAGTACACAATCATACTTCAAGTAGATCTCCCCTAAACTTGCAACAACCTGCAACTCAAATGATCTTACTTATGGAAGGATCTACCTTGCCTTCCTCTTTGCTCAATAATTGAGTACACACCGTACTCCAAGTAGATCTCTCCTGATCTTGCTACCTATTGTGTTGCTATCCTCCCTGATCTTGCACCCCTACAAATCAATCTGGTTCTGCACACCTATAAACCTGAATCCTGCACACACATACACCTGCAGATCAATGATCTTACTTACCATGCAGATCTCTTAACGTAGCCATGCACACCTGCTGACCAAGATCATACATACATGAAGAACCCTTTTGATTCTCCAAACCAGCACCCACACTTAGTACTATGGCACTAGGAGGAACACACCATGCTCTCTTCACACACAGAAGGAGCTAATATTTGCTCTCTTACTCTCTAGCACTAATTACAATATAGCCCATGAGTCTCTTAAATAGATCTCATGCAAACAATAATTAGACACCCAATTACAATAATTAGATCTGGAGCTCGAGACAATAATTAGCCCTCAACATGCAAACACTCAGTTCGTTAACTAGCTGTCTATGAAACTACTAGTTCTAAACCACACAGGCAACCGACGTCAGTCCCTGTCTGCCTGGAGGTGACCGACGTCGGCCGACTCCTGCCGACGTCAGTTGCATTCCTGTCCACCACTGGCTGATGTCAGTCGGCCTAACCGATGCCGGTGACTATGACACTCAGCAACCTCCTTCCTTATTTGCATCAGTGAAGCTTTTAGCTCCACAACCTAACAATCTCCCACTTGGAGATATATAGTTGCACTGTACTTGTACTTGTACCCTATCTAATATGTTTCCTGGCTTGTATCCCTCTTCAAGATCAATCTTGAAGACCAACCACCACACAACTTGTGATGCACCTCTTGTCATCTGAGTAACCTACCACATTTGAACCTACAAAACCATGTAGTGAAGTCTTGACCCTGCATAGCATGTATACCTGCTGCTGGTCCCTCTCAAATACCTGAGAACCCACTTCCCCAAATTGGCTCCTAACTCTCTGACATCCCCCATTGCTAGGGAAAACTCAGGTCTATACCAGACCTCATGTGATTTCAGACACTAAACTATCCAGCCCTTAGTGTGCTCCGATTTTGCATCCTGTGTATTGAACCTCGCCAACACCTAATCCACATCAGCTCCCACTAGAGACAAAATCAACCTGTGATCTTCCATGTCTCTCATGCCAAAGAATTTCACTGCTCCCAAATTCTTCATGGCAAACCACTAAACTAACCTTACCCTTAGCTTAGCAAAACCCTGTATGTACAAACCTGCTAGCTAGCATACCATCCACATATAATAACAGGATAATGTAGCTATCATCATCCACCTGGTAAGACAAACACAATGGTTACACTGACATTGACTAAAGCCCTACTTTGTCATCCACCTATCAAACTCTGTACCACTATCTTGCAACGTCCTTAAGACCATATGACCTAGCCTTCCGTCTCACGTGTCCATTCACTCTATTCTTCAACTAAGGAATCCATTCATCTCTTAGTGCTTTCTTCTGGCTAACAACCCTACCAGATCTCCCATTTGGTTCTGCATCTTGTTCATGCCATGCTCCCACTATTTCCTGGATCCTTCCTGCTCTGCAGTAAGCAATGAGTATAAAGAAGAGGAACAATAAATTTGAGGCTTACTTACACTTTCAGTCCTCCCCATGGGCGTTTGAGACTCCTTGACAGCTTGTTGTCTACCCAAAATCCATTACAGTGACCAACCTCGGTCACCACATAGTCTACATCCAATTGACATCAGTTCCATGCACCTATCCTAACTACCGACCCCACTGACGTCAGTATCTACTACTGCCAACGTCGGTCCTCCTGACCTATGTCGAACAGATAGGTGCTAATGTCAGTCATGTGCAGACCAGAGCTAGTGGTGTCAGGCAAGATAAGACCAACGTCGGTCCTCCTGACCGATGTCGAACAGATAGGTGCTAATGTCAGTCATGTGCAGACCAGAGCTGGTGGTGTCAGGCAGGATAAGACCAACGTCGGTCCTCCTGACTGATGTCAGTCTTACTATCACCGACGTCGGTCCTCCTAACTGACATCGGTCTTACCCTACCTGACACCACCAGCTCTGGTCTACACATGACTAACATTGGCACCCATCTGTTTGATGCCGATTCCTCCTGACCAATGTCAGTACATGTGTTCACCTATGAGTGATGACTTTTTAACCACGAGTTCTCCATGGATCAAAACCTTGTCCAAACCACCCTGCTCAGAGTTACTCAGTCTTCCCCACTAATCTCTGTCTGCCATCTCCTCCATAAACACCAAGGCTTTCCAGTTCTTAAGTCTGTCAAAGACATCTGACTCCATGTTAAGAACATGCATCTCCTTCTTGCTCATGTGACCAAGCCTACAAAGCCACGTCTCCGCAATAAAAGAAGAATCAGTAATATAAGCAAGTAGATAAAGAGTACCTACTTTCTTACCACCAACTAGTTCAAGTGCATCCACTGTGAGAGTTCTTGTGCATCTCTCATCACCCAACTTTCCTGAAGCAATTAGCCACATCTTCAAGACTGGGACCTTCATGACCTTCTTCAACACCCATGTGTTGGCCGCCTGCAATTTTAGCATCACTTCCCCTTTGCCAATTATTTGACAAGGCTCACCAGCACCTCTTTTGGGGGCTGCATGGTAAGAGGCAACAGAATCTATAAACCAAGATTCTAATTTATCCAAGAAACATACCAGAGCATCCTTTACAAAAACACCTATAACATCTACTTCTTTAGTTCCTTCATGCTGATCTTCCACAAACCAACAATCTTCTTTTCCTTGCTCTTTCTTTCCATACGACCATAATTGACAATTTGTGCTTTTCAATTCCTCCATTCTTAGCTTACTTTCTTCTATCATTGCTATACTCCCACTCAATCAAAAACCCCTGAGAGTGACCTGTAACCAAACACAAAACCTGCAACCTTAGCTCTAATACCACTTGTTGGGAAATATGGAAGCATAATTGATTACCATATATAAGCAACTTACAGGCAGAATTAAACCAGAATCACAAGTAACTAGAATTCAGAAATAACATAAAATATGAGAGACAATACACAACTTGTATTAATACTCATCCAGAAAAGAATACAATAAATAAGATGCCACTTCTTCTTCACACCTCTCAGAGGCTTCTCACACCTCAAGTGTACAGTAATTCTTTTCTCAAAGCTCTCTCTCTTACGGTCCCAACACACAACTCAAACACAGAGTTGGTGTTCACCTCCAACCAGTCAGTATCCACTTCTGATAGTACACAAGTGCTCCACACACTCCACAAGTGCTCCACGCACTCCAAGTACATAATTGTACTTCAAGTAGATCTCCCTTGAACTTGAAACAACTTGAAACTCAAATGATCTTACTTATGGAAGGATCTACCTTGCCTTCCTCTTTGCTCAATAACTGAGTACACACCATACTCCAAGTAGATCTCTCCTGATCTTGTTACCTGTTGTGTTACTATCCTCCCTGATCTTGCACCCCTGCAAATCAATCTAGTTTTGCACACCTGTAAACTTGAATCCTGCACACACATACACTTGCATATCAATGATCTTACTTACCATGCAGATCTCCTAATGTAGCCATGCACACCTACTGACCAAGATCATACATACATGAATAACCCTTCTGATTCTCCAAACCAACACCCATACTTGGTATTGTGGCACTAGGAGGAACACACCATGCTCTCTTCACACATAGAAGGAGCTAATATTTGCTCTCTTACTCTCTAGCACTAATTACAATACAGCCCATGAGTCTCTTAAATAGATCTCATGCAAACAATAATTAGACACCTAATTACAATAATTAGATCCACAGCTCGAGACTATAATTAGCCCTCAACATGCAAACACTCAGTTTGTTAACTAACTGTCCATGAAATTGTCAGTTCTAAATTGCACAGGCGACCGACATCGATCCCTGTCTGCCTAGAGGTGACCGACATCGGCCGACTCCTGCCGATGTCAGTTGCATTCCTGTCCACCACTGGCTGACGTCGATCGGCCTAATTGATGCCGGTGGCTGTGAGACTCAGTAACCTCCTTCCCTGTTTGCATCAGTGAAGCTTTTAGCTCCACAACCTAATAGCTGGCTCCAGTTGGGGAACTTCTATCAATTGCAAAAAGAATTAAAGGGAGTAGAATTCAGAATCTCCAGTGTCTTCATGTGTACCATTGGGCTACAAAGTCATGCTTACTCAAAAATAAAAGGCATCAAAAAGAAAACAAACAGAACAAAATAGAATAAAAAACTCGTATAAATATACATATATACAAATGCAATGATCTGACACTTCAAGAGTTGAAGTGTTTCAAATGTTGCACATTGTGAGGCAGAGAAAAGAGTGTGCCATCTTGATATTTTAGCAAAAAGCTATTTTCACCAATGTGCTAATGAATTATGAATGGGCCTCTCCAAAGGGATTCAAACTCTCCATGCATCCCCTTTGGTTCTCTCTTTTTGTCCCATAGCAGGACTTGATCCCCAATCTAGAAATCATGATTTTTGGCCTTCTAGTCAAAGAGCTTCTTTACCAGACTTTAATGAGCAGCAATTCTATCCAGCACCATGGTTCTCTATTCCTCCAACTTAGTCAGGCACATGATTCTTTTATCAAGAGAGCTTTCATATGTCTGATCTTCAATTGTCTTTGCCAATTTCAAGGCTGGCAATTCTAAGGTGATTGGTATCTCAGCATTGATACCATAAAGAAGTTGAAAAGGAGACATACCAATTGCCCTCTTTGGTGTGATTTTTTCTACCCATAGAGCATCAATCAATGCTTTATGCCATGTTCTTTGATTGTCATCTACTAGCTTCTTGATGATAGTTACCAGGTTCTTATTGCTAGACTCAGCTTGTCCATTCCCTTGTGAAAAATAATCAGAAGAGTGAGAGAGTATAATTTCATAATGGAAATAGAATTGTGTAATCTCTTGAGAGGTGAAACAAGCTACATTGTCAGTAACAATTTTGATTGGAACTCCAAACTTGGAAATGATATTCTCTTTGAGGAAGTTGCATACAACTTCTGAAGTAGCATGCTTAGTTAGGATTGCTTCTACCCACTTAGTGAAATAGTCAGTTGTTGTAAGGACATAATCATGTCTAGCACTTGAAGATGGGTTTATTGTCCCAATAAAATCAATCCCCCATTGCTGGAAAAGTTCTTCTATGATCACTGGCTTGAGAGGCATAGCAGCTAACTTGGGTCTTCCAACAAATTGCTGACAAAGTTCACATTTTCTCACCCACTTATGTGCATCTTGGAAAAGAGTTGGCCAATAATACCTGGCTCACAAAATCTTGTGAGCAGTCATAGGAGCAAAAAAATGTCCTCCATAGGCCAAATTGTGGAAAGATTTCAAAAGCTGGCTTTGTTGCTCTTTGTCTACACAGCGAAGGAATCCTCCATCTATGCTTCTCTTGTACAAGCCGTTGTCCCAAAAGACAAAATTGGCAGCTTTCAACTTGATAGTCCTACTTTATTTATATGACAAATGAGCAGGACATTCACCATAAGTAAGGAAATGAGTGATACCTGAATACCACTTATTGGTAGTGGAGACAAAAAGGACTGTTGGTGTCTCTTCCACTTCAGTTTCTTCATGTTGTGTGTCTTCTAGCTTATTATCAGCAATTAATTGGCATAGGCCTTTACCCCTGACTAGCTTTGTCGACTTCATGTCTAGATCAAACTCTTGGATCTTTGTAATCTAATTACCTCTTTTCATGCCAAACTCCTGTTGAGTTAATATAGACTTGACTGTAGTGTCAAGAACTAAGGCAGTAGTGTGTAAATTCAAAATATAGAAGTGGAAATGTTTGACTACTTTCACCAATGCATAAGCATGTCTCTCTACATTTGAAAACTTCATCTCATGGGTTTTGAGAGGGCAACTCATGAAAGATATAGGAGATTCCATACCTTCCTTGTCCTGTAGAACAAAAATTGTTGAAAGAGTGTGTTCAGACGCATAGCTGTATATGATGAAATCTTTATTGTAATTTGGACAAACCAAGGTAGGGGCGTGAGCAATATCAATCTTGATATCTTGAAATGTTGACTTGCCTTCTTTAGTCCAGCTCTTCCCTTTCATCATGTTCATAATGTGTCTAGTCTTCTCAGCAAATTCAAAGATGAATCTCCGCAAGAAATTCACCTTTTTGAAGAAAGAATGAACAGCATTTTTGCTTGTAGGCAAATTAAGCTCTTGAATAGACTTGACTTTATTTGAGTCAATCTTTATGCCTTCTTTTGACACAATGTGTCCAAGGAGTTTCCCTTCTATTATTCCAAAAATAGACTTCTTAGGATTCAAAGAAATACCATTCTAGCAGCAGTGCTCCAGCACTTGTTGTAAGTGGCGTACATGATCATATCAACGCTTTGAAAAGATAGTCAAGTCATCAAGATATACCACTATGAATTTACTAATCTCATCTTTGAAAGCTAGATCCATTGCTCTTTGAAAGGTAGCACCAGCATTTATTAAGCCAAAAGGCATTCTTCTATATGCAAATGTACCCCAAGGTGTGGTGAATGCAGTCTTGTATTGGTCTACTTCACCAACTTCAACTTGATTATATCCTGAGAAGCCATCTAGCATTGATAATATTTCTGAACCTATCACTGTTTGAAGCACTTGATTCATAATTGGCAAAGAATAATTATCCTTCAAAGATGCTTGATTCAAATTCCTGAAGTCTACACAAACGTGAATTTCACCATTCTTCTTCATTACATGCACTATGTTTGCAATCCATGTGGAATGATGGATTGGGAATATGATTCTATCATCTAACATTTTATCTCAAACAAAATAGTACCTGATATTTTTGGATTGTACTACCTAAATTTTTGCTTATAAAGCATTAAATCAGCCTTGAGAGGAATGTCATGGCAGATTTCATCTGGTCTGAGAGACTTCAAGTCTTCATAAGAATATGCTAAGACATCCATGTATTGACAGAGTAAAGAGGTGAACTTGAATCTTTCTTCATGGGTGCAATACTTACCAATGTTAACCATCTTGGGATTTTTTTTAGTGGTCAGATTCACTTGATCGAATCCTTGAGAGAAACTTGAATCTGTTTGTTGTTGTTTGATGAATCTATCATGCTTGTCAAATAGCTTCTCAAGAGAAACCAGGCCTTTGGGAATTTTGTTTCTTTTTAGCTGTAAGAACTCTTCATTAATATCTAAACTGGATTCAAAGGCTAATTCATTCTTCTGAGATTCACTGCCTTCAAAACGTAGTTGTTCAAAATTGTCTTTTCATTCTAGAAAGGCAATGATTTGATGGTCATCATTGAATACTTGTGTAAGTTTGTGGAGCTAAAAGCTTCACTGATGCAAATAGGGGAGGAGGTTGATGAGTGTCACAGTCATCGACGTCGATCAGACCAACTGATGTCGGTCAGGGGTAGATAAGAAGGCAACCGACATCAGTAGGAGTCAGCTGGCGTCGGTCACCTCCAGGTAGACAAGGACCAACGTCGATCACCTGTGTGGTTCCAGAATTACTAGTTCATGAATAGTTAGTTAACGAACCAGTTGTTTGCATGATGAAAGGCTAATTTTAGTTTTGAGCTGTGGATTTAATTATTGTAATTAGATGTCTAATTATTGTTTGCATGAGATCTATTTAAGAGACTCATGGGTGTTGGGGATCAACCAACAATGGATTACACTTATGAAAGCAATGAATGCGAAAATAAACAGATAGATAAGTAACTGAAATGATAAATAGCACAGAACAAGATATACAAGAAAACACCCTAAAAACTTGTATTAAAACTCTTTACAATAGGAATACAAATGAAGAACTTTGTTCTTCCACACCTCTCTCAGATGCACACAAGATCTCTCACTAGATCTCTATTCCTCAAGAGCTCTCTCTAAAGTACAGTCCTTCAAACATTCACAATGTTCTACTCATACTCTATTACACTCTCATTCATCTTTCATAAAATAGCTTAGAAGATCTCTCCTACATATAGAAATAGGAAACTTGAGCATGCTCTTACAACAAACAGTTAAGCCTCTTTAACAAGGGCTCTAAAAATAATATTGCTAACAATAGAGACGCGAGCATGAGTCTACAACTCAAACTCATCATGCAAACACTCGCTTCTGTCCTCGGAAATCACTTTCTGGACGCGCAGGTAACCGACGTCGGTTCCTGCCTGTTCGCCTGTGACCGTCGCCGGCCGACCATACTGCCGACGTCGGCGCCTCTGAACTGCAACTGACCGACGTCGGTCGCTCCTGACCGACGCCGGCGTCTGTGTAGACCCGAACCTGTTTGTCTATGCTCCTTGGTGAAGCTTTTAGCTCCACATACCTAACAATCTCCCACTTGGAGATAAACCAGCTGCACCAATACCTGTACAGCAAGATCTTCTAGCTCCTCCATCTTCAACTCAATCGTGAAGACCAACAGAAGTTGAATGAAGATTCAACTTCTCCTTAGTAACCGGCTTTGTTAGCATATCAGCAGGATTCATGTCTGTATGGATCTTCTCCAGCTTCAACTCACCATCTTCCAATACCTGCCGTATGAAGTGGTACCTTAGCTGTATGTGCTTGGTTCTAGAATGAAAGGCTGAGTTCTTAGCCAAATGGATTGCACTCTGACTGTCACTATGCAATCTGCAACTTCCATGCTCCCTTCCAAGCTCTTCCATGAACCGTGTCATCCATATCATCTCCTTGCTAGCTTCTGTAGCTGCAATATATTCTGCTTCTGTAGTTGACAAGGCTACAACCTTCTGCAACTTAGAAATCCAACTAACTGCCGTTCCACCTACAGTAAAAACATAACCTGTGGTGCTCCTCCTGCCATCCAAATCCCCTGCCATATCTGAATCTACATAGCCATGTAGAGATGTATCTGAACCTCCATAGCATAAGTGTCTACTGCTGGTTCCTCTCAGATATCTAAGGATCCATTGTACTGCTTTCCAATGTTCCTTTCCTGGATTGGCCATATACCTGCTTACTACTCCCACTGCTTGGGCAATATCTGGTCTAGTACACACCATTGCATACATCAAACTTCCTACCGCGGAAGAATATGGAACCTTGTTCATGTACTCTACCTCATCATGTGAATTGGGACATTGTTCTTTACTTAACTTGAAATGTCCTGCCAAAGGTGTGCTTACCGGTTTCGCATCCTGCATGTTGAACCGTTTCAACACCTTGTCCACATAATCTTCTTGAGACAATATCAACCTGTGATTTTCTCTGTCTCTCTTAATGCTCATGCCAAGGATTTTCTTAGCTGCTCCCAAATCCTTCATGGCAAACGTTTGAGCTAACTTCACCTTAAGCTCTGAGATATCCTGCATGTGAGACCCTGCAACCAGCATGTCATCTACATACAACAATAGAATAATGTATCTACCGTTATCAAATCTCTTAAAATATACACAATGGTCTGATTGACATCTACTGAAGCCATGCTCAGTCATAAACCTGTCAAATTTCAAGTACCATTGCCTTGGCGCTTGCTTGAGGCCATACAAGCTTTTCTTTAACCTGCACACTAGTTTCTCCTTACCCTTGACTTCGAAACCTTCTGGCTGTTCCATGTAAATTTCCTCATCTAAATCTCCATGAAGAAATGTTGTTTTAACATCTAGCTGCTCGAGATGCAAATCCTCAAAAGCAACCAAAGACAATACAACCCTTATAGAAGTCATCTTAACAATCGGAGAAAAAATCTCGCCAAAGTCAATACCTGGCTTTTGTGCAAATCCTTTTACAACCAATCTGGCCTTGTATCTCATTTGACCATCCTCACCTTCCTTCAACCTGTAAGTCCACCTGTTCTTCAGTGTTCTCTTACCAGCTGGCAATTCAACCAAATCCCATGTTTGGTTCTCCCTTAAGGACTCCATCTCCTCAACCATGCCATGCTCCCACTTACTCCTGGACTCCACCTGTAAAGCTTCTTCAAAACTTTCTGGTTCTCCACCATCGGTTAGCAGTAAATAATATAAAGAAGGAGAATATCTAATTGGAGGCTTACTTACCCTTTCAGACCTCCTGATTGGTGTCTTGGACTCGTTTTCCACAATCTGTCCATCCAAATTTTCTGACAGTGACCGACCTCGGCCACCTGTAGACCTGTTACTGGCCGACGCCGGTTCTTCCTGGCCGACGCCGGTGCCTGGTCTACCGACGTCGGTCTCTGTATGACCGACATCGGTTTTTGTATTGCCGACGCCGGTGCCAAACCTGCCGACGTCAGTCTCTGTGTTTTCCTGTAAGTGATTATTTCTTTTTCCCGCGAGCTCATTTTGGACCATAATTTTGTCCAACTCATTATTGCTCTGCCCAGCTTGATCTAGCTTCCTCGTCTGATCACTGTACATCACTCTTTCGTTGAAAACAACATCACGGCTCCTGATTACCTTGTTAGTTCCTAGATTCCAAAATCTGAAACCAAAATCATCTGAGCCATAGCCTATAAACGTGCACCTAATAGACTTAGCATCAAGCTTCTTTCTATTTTCCTTATCTATGTGCACAAAGGCTTCACAACCAAAAACTTTGAGATATGAGAGATCAACCTTTTTACCTGTCCATGCCTCTTCTGGAATTCCACCATCCAGAGCTGTAGAGGGTCCTCTGTTGATCAGGTACACTGCGGTGTCAACTGCTTCTGCCCAAAACTCTAAGGGCAACCCTGCATGCAATCTCATACATCTTGCACGCTCCATAATAGTCCTGTTCATCCTTTCAGCAATACCATTCTGCTGAGGTGTCCTTGGAACCGTCCTTTGCCTACGGATTCCATTTATGTAACAATACAATTTGAACTTAAGACTACAGAACTCACCACCATTATCAGATCTCAAGCACTTTAATCTTTTGCCTGTTTCATTCTCAACCATGGCTTTCCATATCTTAAAAGTCTCAAAAACATCAGATTTCTTTTTAATACAGTAGATCCATACCTTTCTTGTGGCGTCATCTATGAATGTAACATAGTACTGTGATCCGCCAATAGAGGCTACATGAGCCGGTCCCCACACGTCTGTGTGAACAAGCTGCAACTTCTGCCTTTTCTTAGTAGACCCAGTCTTTAGAAAACTAACCCTTTTCTATTTTCCAAACACACAATGCTCACAAAATTCTAGATCCATACTTTTCAAATCTGAAAGCATACCTTTAGACTTAAGGATTGACATCCCCTTCTCACTCATGTGGCCAAGCCTTGAGTGCCACAATTTAGCATCCACATCTGAAGTAGATAAAACTGAAGGAGATTTGTTAGTAATACAATTACACAAATAGAGAGTACCTTCTCTCTTACCTCTGGCCATAACAAGTGCACCCTTGGTCACTTTCCAAGAATCTGCTGTGAGAGTTACTGTACAGCCCTCATCACCTAGCTTACCTGCAGAAATCAGATTTCTCTTCAAACTAGGAACATGCATCACATCCCTCAACACCCATGTGTTGCCATTCTGCATCTTTAGCTGCACTTTACCTTTGCCAATAAACTTACAAGGCTCATCATCCCCCAAGTACACTATTCCAAAATCTCCATGGACATAGTCACTGAAATATTCTCTGTTAGGAGTAGCATGGAAAGATGCACCAGAATCTAATACCCAAGATTCTATGTTATTATGCAAAGAGAAAATAAGAGCATCCTGTGCAATACCTGCAACCTTTGTCTCTTCCTTTCCTTCGTGCTGATTATCCTCCTTAGGCTTTGACCAGCAATCTCTGCTTATGTGCCCCAACTTTCCACAGTTTCAGCATTGTGGCCTTCTGCCATTCCTGGATTTGGATCTGCCTCTTCCCTTAGACTTAGATCTTGATCTCCTCTTGCTCCTTTCTTTTTGCCTTCCTCTGCTCTCGAAATTTAAAGCATTCCCAGATGTCCCAGAAGTCTCTTCTGTGCTTTTCCTGCGAATTTCCTCATTCAAAATAACACTAACCACATCCTCTACTTTTAAAATATTCGAAACAGAAGCAGTATTAGAAACTGCCATTACCAAGCCATGCCAGCTTTCAGGCAAAGAGCATAATATCAAAAGAGCCTTTATTTCATCTTCAAATACAATATTAACAGAACTTAACTGATTAACAATACCATGGAAATCATTCAGGTGATTAGAAACAGATCCACCTTCTTGCATATGCAAATTAAACAACTGCTTCATTAAATATACCTTATTTGAAGCTGAGGGTTTTTCATACAAATTTGCTAACGTGGTCATTAACTCTACCGTAGTTTTTGCCTGTGACAAATTAGATATCACAGTGGAGGCCAGACTCAGTCTTATAGACCCAAGAGCCTTTCTGTCAAGAACTTCCCATTCTTCATCCTCCATGTCCTTGGGCTTCTTTGCTATCCCACCTAACGGTAAGTAAAGATCCTTCTGATACAGATAGTCCTCTATCTGCATTCTCCAGTGCTGATAGTTCTTGCCATTAAACTTTTCCATTCTCAACTTACTTTCCTCTGCCATTGCTTCTCCCACTCAAACAGAAATCCCTGTGAGCAACCTGTAATCCGAACACACTACACAGATCTGAACCACCTGTTAGTGAACCTGAGCTCTGATACCACTTGTTGGGGATCAACCAACAATGGATTACACTTATGAAAGCAATGAATGCGGAAATAAACAGATAGATAAGTAACTGAAATGATAAATAGCACAGAACAAGATATACAAAAAAACACCCTGAAAACTTGTATTAAAAACTCTTTACAATAGGAATACAAATGAAGAACTTTGTTCTTCCACACCTCTCTCAGATGCACACAAGATCTCTCACTAGATCTCTATTCCTCAAGAGCTCTCTCTAAAGTACAGTCCTTCAAACATTCACAATGTTCTACTCATACTCTATTACACTCTCTCTTCTTACAATAGCTTAGAAGATCTCTCCTACATATAGAAATAGGAAACTTGAGCATGCTCTTACAACAAACAGTTAAGCCTCTTCAACAAGGGCTCTAAAAATAATATTGCTAACAATAGAGACGCGAGCATGAGTCTACAACTCAAACTCATCATGCAAACACTCGCTTCTGTCCTCGGAAATCGCTTTCTGGACACGCAGGTAACCGACGTCGGTTCCTGCCTGTTCGCCTGTGACCGTCACCGACCGACCATACCGCCGACGTCGGCGCCTCTGTAACTGCAACTGACCGACGTCGGTCGCTCCTGACCGACGCCGGTGTCTGTGTAGACCCGAACCTGTTTGTCTATGCTCCTTGGTGAAGCTTTTAGCTCCACATACCTAACAATGGGTTGTATTGTAATTTATTCTAGTTTAGAGTTGAACTTGGTTAGCTCCTTCTGAGAGTGAAGAGAGCAAGGGTAGCTCCTCCTAGTTTCACAGGGGTGCTGAGTGTGTATGATCAGGTTGGTCTGTAGGTGTGCAAGATCAAGGAGAAGATCTACTAGGGTACTGGTTTGGAGAATCATAAGGACTTGGTGAGGCAAGGACAAGGGTTCTTCAGGGTGTAGAGAGATCTACATGGATAAGTAAGATCATTGATTTGCAAGCGTGTGTGTGTGCGAGGTCAAAGGTGATCTATAGGGCAGTAGGATCAAAGGTGACAGCAACACAACAGGTAGCAATATCAAGAGAGATCTACTTGGAGTACGTTGAGTACTTGGAGTGTGTGGAGTACTCAGATTTATAGTGCATGGAACACTTGTGTACTGGCAATAGTGATACTGACTGGTGGTAGTGGCAGTAGTGATACTGACTGGTTGGAGGTGAACACCAACTCTGTGTTTGAGTTGTGTGTTGGGATCATAAGAGAGAGAGTAAGCTCTTGAAGAGATTTACTGTTTATGCCCTAAAGGTGTGGGAGCCCTAGAGCTGTGTAAGGAAGAAGACTGTGGCAATCTTCTTTGTTGTATTTCTTTCTGGAAGAGTATTAATACAATTGGGTATTGTCTCTCATATTCTGTGTTATTTATGAATTTTAGTTACTTGTTACTTCTGGTTAAATTCCATGTTAAGTTGCTTGTATATGGTAATCAATGGTGCTTCTGGGTCCTAACAATTGGTATCAGAGCATGTTTATTGTTCTAAGTGCCTGATAAGTTGGTATCAGGGCCAGGGTGCTGGTTCATAGCTTGATACCACTATCAGTTGGTATCAGAGCCAAAGTGTTGGTTCATAGCTTGATACCACTAACAGTTGGTATCAGAGCTAAGGTTGCAGGGAGTAGATTTGTGTTTGATTACAGATCACTCTCAGGGGTTTTTGATTAAGTGGTAGTATAGCTATGGTAGAGGAAAGTAAGATAAGAATGGAGGAATTGAAAAGCACGAATGGTCAATTACAGTGTTATGGAAAGAAAGAGCAGGTAAAGAAATATTGTTGGTTGGTAGAAGATCAGCATGAAGGAACTGAAGAAGCAGATGTTACAGGTGTTGTTGCACAAGATGCTCTGGGATGTTCCTTGGATAAATTAGAATCTTGGTTTATAGATTTTGTTGCCTCTTTCCATGCAGCCCCAAATAGAGGGGTTGGTGAGCCTTGACAAAGTATTGGCAAAGGGGAAGTGTTGCTGAAATTGTAGGCGGCCAACACATGGGTGTTGAAGAAGGTCATGCATGTCCCAGTCTTGAAGATGCGGCTAATTTCTTCAAAAAATTTGGGTGATGAGAGATGCATAGGAACTCTCACAGTGGATGCACTTGAATTAGCGTGTGGTAAGAAAGCAGGTATTCTTTATCTACTTGCTTGTATTACTGATTCTTCTTCTATTGCAAGGACGTGGCTTTATAGGCTTGGTCACATGAGCAAGAAGGAGATGCATGTTGTTAAGAAGAAGTCAGATGTCTTTGATAGACTTAAGAACTAGAAAGCCTTGGTGTTTATGGAGGAGATGATAGACAGATATTAGTGGATGGGACTGGGTAACTCTGAGTAGGGCAGTTTGGACATAAGTTTGATTCAAAGTAAGCTCATGGATAAAAAGTCATCACTCACAGGAAAACATAGGTACCAGCATCGGTTAGGAAAAATTGATGTCGAATAGATAGGTACCGATGTCGGTCATGTACAGACCAGATCAGTCAGTGGTGTCAGGCATGTGGAGACTGACGTCGATAGGATAATTGGCGTCGATGACCTGGACAGTCACATGGAACCGATGTCGATCGGTTGCACTATGTGGTGACTGAGGTCGGTCACTAAAACAGATTTTGGGTGGATAGCAAGCTGTCAAGGAGTCTCAAATGCCCATGTGGAGGAATAAAAGGGTAAGTAAGCCTCAAATTCATTATTCCTCTTCTTTATACTCATTACTCACTACAGAGCAGGAAGGATCCAAGAAATAGTGGGAGCATGGCATGAATAAGATGCAGAACCAAATGGCAAATTTGGTAGGGTTGCCAACCGGTATGAAAGTACTAAGAGATGAATGGATTTCTTTTTTAAGGAATAGAGAGAATAGACATGTGAGATGGAAGGCCAGGTCATATGGTCTTGAGGAAGCTGCAAGATAGTGGTACAGGTTTGATAGGTGGATGACAAAGTAGGGCTTTAGTCAGTGTCATTGTAACCATTATGTTTGTTTTACCAGGGGGATGATGGTCACGACATTATCCTATTACTATATGTGGATGGTATGGTAGCTAAAGGTTCAGACATATAGGGTTTTGCTGAGCTAAAGGTAAGGTTAGTTCAGTGGTTTGCCATGAAAGATTTGGAAGCAGCAAAATTCTTTGGCATGAGTAATCCTAGAGACAGGGAAGATCACAAGGTGATGTTGTCACAGGATGATTATGTGAAGGTAGTATAGGATGCAGAATGGCAAGCGCACCTATGGATGGATAGTTCACAAAATAGGGTCCCCAATCACATGATGAGGTTGAGTAAATGTATACTCCCTGAGTTTGCCCAAGCAGTGGGTGCTGTCAAAAAGTTTGTAGTCAATCTGAGAAGGAAGCACTGCAAAGTGGTTTAGTGGGTTCTCAAGTATCTAAGAGGGACCAGCATCAGGGATTCATGTTATGCAGGGTCAAGTACTTCAGATTTGGTAGGTTACTTGGATGACAGGAGGTGCATCACAAGTTTTGTGGTGGTTGGTCTTCAAGGTTGATCTTGAAGAGGGATACAAGCTAAGAAACAAATTAGATGGTGTATAGGTATAGGTACAGTGCAGCTATTTATCTCCAAGTGGGAGATTGTTAGGTTGTGGAGCTAAAAGCTTCACTGATGCAAATATGGGAGGAGGTTGCTGAGTGTCATAGTCACTGGCGTCGGTCAGGCCAACCGACATCAGTCAGGGGTAGACAGGAAGTCAACTGACATTAGCAGGAGTTGGCCGGCGTCAGTCACCTCCAGGTAGACAGGGACCGACGTCAGTCGCCTGTGCAGTTCCAAAACTACTAGTTCATGAATAGTTAGTTAACGAACTGGTTATTTGCATGATGAAAGGCTAATTTTAGTCTTGAGCTATGGATCTAATTATTGTAATTAGATGTCTAATTATTGTTTGCATGAGATATATTTAAGAGACTCATGGGTTGTATTTTAATTTGTTCTAATTTAGATTTGAGCTTGGTTAGCTCGTTCTGAGAGTAAAGAGAGCAAGGGTAGCTCCTCCTAGTTCTACAGGGGTATCGAGTGTGTATGATCAGGTTGGTCTACAGGTGTGCAAGATCAGGGAGAAGATCCACTGAGGTACTGGTTTGGAGAATCATAAAGACTTGGTGAGGCAAGGACAAGGGCTCTTCAGGGTGTAGAGAGATCTACATGGATAAGTAAGATCATTGATTTGCAAGTGTGTGTGTGTGCGAGGTCAAAGGTGATCTGTAGGGCAGCAAGATCAAAGGTGACATCAACACAACAGGTAGCAAGATCAGGAGAGATCTACTTGGAGTACGTTTAGTACTTGGAGTGTGTGGAGTACTCAGATTTGGAGTGCGTAGAGCACTTGTGTACTGGCAGTAGTGATACTGACTGGTGGTACTGGCAGTAGTGATACTAACTGGTTGGAGGTGAACACCAACTCTGTGTTTGAGTTGTGTGTTGGGACCATAAGAGAGAGAGTGAGCTCTTGAAGAGATTTACTATTTATGCCCTAGAGGTGTGGGAGCCCTAGAGTTGTGTAAGGAAGAAGACTGTGGCAATCTTCTTTGTTGTATTTCCTTCTGAAAGAGTATTAATACAATTGGGTATTATCTCTCATATTTTGTGTTATTTTTAAATTCTAGTTACTTGTTACTTCTGGTTAAATTCCGTGTTAAGTTACTTGTACATGATAATCAATGGTGCTTTTGGGTCCTAACAACTTGCCAATAATCAGCATTGTCAGGAACACTTGGTCTATAGACCAGCTCAATAATATACCTGTCTTTTTTGAAATCTGAATGAGGAACTAAGAGAGTTCCTGAAATAGCAAGTGCATTAGCTATGTCATTAGACTCTCTGGGTATAGCAAAAATGTTGAAAGCATCAAAGCTTTCAATTTGGTCCCAAACTAGGTTGCAGTAGTGGCGTAATCTTTCATTCTTAGTTTGGTAAGATTTCTTACTTGACAAACCACTAATTTAGCATCCCCTTTGGCATGAAGAAAATTGATGCCTTTTTCTTGAGTAGCCTTCATTCCTAGTAGCAGAGATTCATATTCAATTGTTTTATTAGTGTTGCTAAATTGTAGTTTGTAAGATGAAGGAAACATATCTCCTTGAGGAGATATCAACACAATTCCAGCTCCTAAACCGGTAGAGGAACAGCTACCATCAAATTCCAAAGTCCATATCTCATCTAATACTAATTTTTCTTTAGACTTTCTTTCATCAAAGATGGAGGGTCCTTCTTCATCTGTATTACAGCCTATTAGTTCTTCTGTTATTCTAGTTGAACTAATTTCTAAGTTGACCCTTTCAAGAATTATATCAGATGTTTCATGTACTTTATTTATGGATAGAAAATAGTTACCCATACCTGTGGATTCAAAAAGGATTTGAGTTTCATGGGCTAATGTCTGGGTGACCACATATTTTGCCTCCTTTTCAGGGAGTAACCTCTTCATTACGCCTTGGATAGAAATCCTTGCCTCAAATAGATCCATGCTTAGTTCTCCTCCCACATCCTTGCAAAAAAAAATTCCAAGAAAAATGCTATAGGATGCTGGGACGTCAGCCACCAAGACAGTCATCTTGATTCTCTTGTCTCGAAAGGCTACAAATGCAAATTGGGAATCTTTTATTTGCCCTAGCAATGGTACTTGCTTGTTCTCCATGGAGAAACATCTACCAAAAGTCTTGGTCAGTGTGAGACCAATAGACTTAGCTACTTTAGCAGGCATGACATTGTCAAATGCACCTGAGTCTATAATACAGTTACTCATCTTGTGGCCATTAATTAATAGGGAAACATATAAAGGTTCTATTTTTCCAAGAGCAACTGGGGGAGTAATGACCAGATTATTTGGAATAGGCATGTTTTTTAGAGAATCAGGAGTTACCTTTTTAGTTTTTTTACTACAGGGATGGTTTGGTTCTTAACATATTGGACCAACTTATTCAATTGATCATGATTAGACTACAAATATTCAAATTCAGACATATATATTTTTGTCTTTTTGACATGATCAATTATGTCAAATGGCTAAATTGAGCTAGGTATAGAGAAAGGTACTTCAACCTTTTAAATTATAGGAGGGATGGGAGGTGGGCTGGTTTGTGAATTTGAAGTAGAAGGGGAAGGCAAAATTGATGTATTTGCCTTTTGGGTGATTACTAGATCCTTTGACTAAAAAGGCAGAATGGTTCTATGCTTAGCAATCGTGACTGTTGGCTGAGGTTGCTCTTTTGTCTTCTCTTTATCAGCTTGCTAGACTAATTAGTTCTTGGACCTAGTAAACACTGCATATGATCCATTAAAAAGCTTCTCCTTTGCTTCTAGGTTCATCCTGGTAGTTCAAGAAACCAATCTGGGAGTTGCCAGTTGATTCTTCTTGATTGTCTTCAATGAGATCAGCGTCATTTTTTTGATTCAATTCAGGCTGGAAAGAGAACTCTGATTTTGCTTCAAGATATCCCATTATTGAATTGGTTGGAAGAGCTTCCAAGGCAAGTTTCCCTTATGGGGGGAAGGCGATTCTATTGCCCTTGATTCTTGGCAGCATTGCCCTGATATGATTGATTTGGGAATGTCCTTCTGTATGAAGGAGTAGAAGACATTCTTTGAGCCATTTGCTTTTTGAGAGAAAGCAACTCATTTACCAATTTCTACACCATTGGATCTATGGTGCTTGTAGATGAATATTTAGAAGATGATGAAGCTCTATTTCTATTTGGATCTCTTCCTATTTTCCCTGCTAAGATAAGATCATCTTCTACCTCAGTGGCCAAATGTTGAGCTACAGCAAGATCTATTTGACCAGCATATCTCAAGAGAAAACTTACTTTAGGTAACTAAAAAATTAATGAAAAAGAATTTGATATTCTCAGTTGTAGGTCAAGCTATTACAGAAATTCTATTTCTCAATTTGTCAAATTTGGCTATGAAGTCTCTCATAGGCTCATAAGGCTCTTTCTTCATTTGTGTGAGTTGAGCCAAAAGTGCATGTGCATCTTCTGCAGGTTTGAATCTAGCTTCAAACTTATCTTTGAGAGTATTCCAATCAGTCACTGACCGAGCTTGTAAATGATAAAACTAATCTACAGCAGCACCTTGTAATGTTTCTACAAAAAGCCTGACTGCTACATCTTCAAATTCTACTCTGATTAGTCCACAAGCTATGCTGAAGGCTACAATGTGTTCATCAGGATGAACTTTTCCATCACCATAGAATTTGGAAAAATTCTTCTTTGAACTGCGTGGAAGCTCATGTAGAGGTGGAGTAAGATTGAGAGGACCAAAAGCATTACCCCATGGGCCTTGAACTACCATTATAGGATTATGAAAAGGAGGGATAACAAATCTCAGAGGGGTAATTATTGGCAAAGCTTTATCAACAACAGAAGTAGATACTTTATTTGGCAATGAAGATCTAACTTTAGTAGGAGGAAAGCTCTTGGTTCATTGGAGATGAGATGGTGAAGGAAATAGATCAAAATCACTTTGTTGTACCAACTCAAATACAGTGTTAATGATACCTTTAGCCCTTTGGCTTCGTGTATACCTTGAATCTGCCAGATTGTGGAACAAAAATGAAAAAGAATTGACCTTGCTTTAGTTAAAGCTTGAGGCTTTAAACTGTGCATTCTTTCCTAGTTAGTGTGGAGGTGAATGGATATATTATAAATGGATAATGGGTGTTATATCCCCAGCAGAGTCGCCAAAAATTATTGGTAGAATATTTTGTCGATCAGCGTACTGATAAACAAAATAGGTCTGATCAGCCAAAGTAGGAAGATTAGTCATCCAAATGTGTAGGTTTACCACATCAGAAGGGGACTGATCTCTCCTCTCATCAAGGGGAGGTTCCCTATAGGTATGCTATATATATATATATATAAACAAAAAATAATACTCAAGGGTAGGACAAACCATCCATCTCTCTTTCTTCAGAGATGATGTGTGCAAATCAAAGGAAAAACTCAAGGGAAATGATAGAAAGCACTCCTCTTCTTTTAGAAGTACTAATCAACAAACCACAAGAATACTCTTTGGTAATAACAGTGAAATGTAGCAAAGGACGTAGTAACTAGCAAATTGAGATGCAGCACAAAGTCTCCACCTGAATTGCTCAAGAGTAAGATATAAAGGACAATGAGGGCACAAAGTCATCCCAAGGTCCTTTACACAAAAATGAAAAGAAAACACACTAAAGGCAATTATGGGGGCACAAAGTCTCTCCACAGTTGACTCTTCAGGATACCTTCCTGACTTCTATCACTAATTTTGCTTGTTGAATTAAAGGAATAGAAGATATATTAAGGAAAAAGACATAAGAACAGTTTCCTCAACAACAAAGATATCACAGCACAAAATCTAAAAAATCACCTGTTTTCTTATTCCAATAACAAAATATGATCAACAAACTGAGCTCAAAGTCTTAGAAGTGCCTTTCAATTTGGGCAGAGTTTCATTCTGATTGTCAAAAAGAGATCCTTTACAATAACAAGAGAGTCCCTTATATAGCAACTTCAAGAAAGACTCGAGAATAGTAACACATCATGTTGCATTGAAAAATGTTAGGAAGATAGGCTGGAAATTAGGGGCATCTACCCATTTGTTTTTCTTAATGCAGAGAAACAAGTCACACTATTGAAAGTTTGCATCTTCCAATGTCCACCTGGCAATTTGATCCTTCTTCATCATTCCTCCTTTTTTGGTTAATTTAATCGGGTCCTAGATTTAATTTAATGTTTTGTTCTTTAGTCTCTTTCTACTGGTCTTAGCCTTAAAGCTTGTGAATGCATTTGGGTCTGTAGATTACAAGGATCAATGGCTATTTTATGAGCTTTGAAATTGACATTTGTGCACCCATCACTACATTTTCAACAGCTAGTTCGTTGTCTTGAATTTGACGTCATCGAGCGCATCGCCCCTTGGTCCTTCAACTTTTCTATTTGGCATCTTCTCGAAGGGAAGATGACCCTTTGGCTTTAGGGAGTGTCCTTTAAGTTGGCAGTCGAGAGTCCCCCGCAAGGGCACCTGCCCTTTGGGGTCCTTCGGTGGCCTTTTGCGGCTTTCCTGTGGAATGTTTCCATGGGAATTTTCCCTAGGCTTTTCCCTGGGCAAAATCTCATAGGCAAAAAGTCCACAGACATTTCCTGTGGACAAAAAGTTTGTGGAATTGTCCAGTCCATTTGCTTTGGTTATTTCTTTAGGCTTTCTGCCCGCAGCTTCTCTGAATTTTTTCAGACTTTTTGTCCGAAGGAATTATGCCTTAGACTTTTTCGGCTGACTTCAACAGAAATCTGAAAGAATTTACCTTTTGAGGCTTCTTTGAAAATGACCCTTTCAAAGGGTACTTTTGTCATCCAAGTGCCCTCTACAAGGGCACTTTGTCCTTTGGAACGCTCTTTGAACTTTGCATTTGAACTACTCCTTTGTACCATCTGAGTGAACCGCTTGGTTGAACCAAGCTGTTGAAACATTTGATTGAACCAAATGTTGAACCACTCCATTGAACCAAGTTGATGAACCACTCCATTGAACCAAGGCAATGAACCGCTTGGTTGAACCACTTCATTGAACCAAGCCGATGGTTCAATTGAATGAACCAAGCCTTTGAACCATTTGTTTGAACCAACCGTTGAACCAAGTTTTGGTTCAATGGTTCAAACGAAGCCTTGAACCGACTGACAAACCATTTGATTGAACCAAAGGATGAACCAAAGCATTGAAACAAAGTGGATGAACCACCCAAGTGAAACAAAGCATTGAACCACTTGGTTGAACCAAGCCATTGAACCGTTCCTTTGATTGAACCCATCGTTGAACCAAAAGTGTTGAACCTTTTAAACTTTGAGCTCATTGAACTTTTGAACCAACGTGGTTTAATGGTTCAATGGTTCAAGCCTTTTTTGCTTAGATGCTTGCCGATGGAGATTTTTTATTGAACCAAGGCACTGAAACAATCCCAAAAATGACCAAGTGTTAGAAACTGATTCTTTTGGTTGAACTCACCTGCAGAAGTCTTTGAACCTGTAGAAATGAACCTACCTGCGGAGTCCATATAAACCAAGTCCGTAGTTTTCTTTAACCTTGAAAGATTCTATAGAAATCAACCTATGAAGCCCGTTGAACTTGGCCTGCTGAGTCCGTAGATTTCTCTTCTTGCTAAGTCCGTAGATTCAAGCTTGTAGAGTCTGTAGATTTCTGAGAAGCTTGAAAAATGAGGAATTTGAATGCTCAAGACAAATTTTGAAAAGGGAAGAGACAAATTTGGTCTGTAGGACCAAAATAGTTCAAATGTTTTCCCAAAAATGAGTAATATTTTTGGGAGACAACAGGTTCCAAAGGTGGTTTCAATAGAAACTAATAGATTGATAGGAAAGGACCACCTGAAGGTTGTTTCATTTGTAGAGATGACCATTATGCTCATGACTTCACTTAGGAAAATTCAAAGAACAAAGGCCCTGCTCCTCAGTAGGGTAGTTTTTAGAAATGTATTCATGTGGTATTAAGTAATTGGCAAGTTAAATTTCAAGCCTTACCCATAGAGCTATTGGGTACTTTGTTTGAACATCTAATTTTTATTTTGATAGATACAAGGGATAAATAATATTGTATATCTCTTAAAATACTTAGTAATTTAAATTAAAGAGCTAGATTAATGGTAAATGCATGGTCAGTACAGTATGAGAATGATTCAAAAGTCATAGTTGACAAGCATTCAATTGAAGTATAGATTAGGTTGCTCAAATTCACAATAGTAATGGATTTATATGTAGCACCACTAGGTTCATATGATGTGATCTTAGGAGTCAATTGGATTATAAAATATAAGACCAAGGTTGACTACTACCTAAATAAGGTTGAGTGTGTAGATAATTTTGAAAATCACAGACAAATTCAAGGTGAGAAAAGAGAGTTGAGGCTTAGGTAGATTTATTCTACACAACTCAAGAGGGCTCAAGGAAAAGGGTGCCAAGAATTTTTTGTTAAGATAAATAAAATGGATTACTCTCAAGAACCATCTCTTGAAGATTAGCCAATTTTTAAAGATTTTTATGATGTGTTTTCGAAAGAATTGTCAAGTTTGCCTCCTAGATGTGAGTTTGATTTATCTATCGATATCATACATGTATTAGAACTATAGTCTAAAGCACCATACAAGATTATAAGCACTAAATTGATTGAATTAAAGGCTCAACTCTAAGAATTATTGTCTAAGGTGTTCAATAGGCCAAGTGTGTCACCTAGGGTGCACCAATTATCTTTGTCAATAAGAAGAATGTTACTCTTTGACTTTGTATTGATTATAAGATGTTGAAAAAAGAAACTATCAAAATAGGTATCTT
Organism: Torreya grandis; assembly: GCA_037957365.1. Taxonomy (NCBI): domain Eukaryota; kingdom Viridiplantae; phylum Streptophyta; class Pinopsida; order Cupressales; family Taxaceae; genus Torreya; species Torreya grandis. Next base: position 1,723,324 of record JARHVA010000322.1, read on the forward strand.
ATCCCTTGTATAGATTGTTTTTTTATCAAATGAGGAGAGCAATGATACTTTATAAGATTAATTTTAGATTAGGATACCATCAGTTGAGGATTAAGGATGAGGATATTGTGAAGATAACATTCAAAATTCAATACGAGCACTATGAGTTCACAGTGTTATCATTCAGGTTAACAAATGCTCTAACAACATTCATGAATCTCATGAATAGTGTATTTAGAGATTATCAAAATCACTTTGTTTTGGTTTTTTATATGACATTCTTATATACTCAAAGAATGAAGAGGAGGACCTTAAACATCTAGAACTGGTTATATAATGGTTACAGAAGCATAAGATGTATGGTAAGTTGTCTAAGTGTGTATTTCTCTAAGAGAGAGGGTAATATATGGAACATATTATCTATGTGGATGGTATCTCAGTGGATCTGGCAAAGATAAGATCCATTATGGAATGGTCAGAGCCAAAGAATATGCATGACGTAAGGAGTTTACTAGGATTACCAGGCTATTACAGGAAGTTCATTCTAAATTTTTTTAATATAGTTAATCCAATTAAATTTTTACAATGTAAGAACCAAAGTTTTGTCTGGTTAGAGAAGTGAGAATTAGATTTACAAGAATTGAAAAAAAGGCTTAAATCAACACCAATGTTAATATTTTTTAACCCCAATGGTCAATTTTTAGTGATCAAAGATGCATCAGGGGATTGACTAGGAATCTTTATGTAGGATATTATAGAGGTGGCTTATAAATCAAAGAATCTTAATCCTTATGAGGTGAATTATGCCCCCCATGACCTAGAACATTGTAGCAATTGTGCATTCTTTACAATCTTGATGGCATTACTTGTTAGAAAAACTATTTGAACTCAAAGCAAATAACTTGGGACTCAAGTACATCTTCACCCAAACAAATTTGAATGCTCATCAGAGATGCTAGCTAGAGTTCTTATCTAATTAATATTTTGATATCAACTATATCAAAGGCAAGAAAAATAGAGTAGTTGATGTCCTAAGTCGTAGAAGGTACATAGTATCCATAGCTACTATCAAGAGTACTTTTAGGGATTGGATGATTGAATTATTTTTAGGAGACAAATTTTATGATCAGGTAAAAAAATCATTGTCTAAGAATACTCAGAATCTTTGGTATAAATGATTCAGATTAGAGAGTGATGGTCTTTTACATTATAATAAAAAGATATATGTGTTAGATTAAGAGAATTTGTAGAGCATAGTGTTAAAATAACTACATAATTCATCATATTCAAGACATTCAGGAGTGATCAAAATTATGGCATAGTTTAGACCACTGTATTTCTAAAAGGGAATCAAGAAATTTGTAGTATACTATGTGTCACATTATCTAGAATGTCAGCAAGTGAAAGCTTAGCATGTGCATCTAACTAGGTTATTATATCTTCATGATATACCAATATAAAATTTAAAAGTGATTAGTATGGACTTTATTCAAGGTTTATTGATGTCATAAAATATGCATGATATGATCTTGGTAGTAGTTGATAAACTAACCAAGGTGGCTCATTTTATACTAGGCAATTTGATAACATACCTACCCTTATGAAGAGGTTCATAAAGGAAATGTATAGGTTGCATGTATTTCTAGATAAAATCATGATCTGAATATGACTTCTAGATTTTGAGTGACTTTGATTTAGTTTTGGGTATGCAACTAAATTTTAGCACTACACATCACCCAATGACTGATGGTCAAACTGAGAGAGTTAATCAGGTGTTATAGGATCTTCTTCATATGTATTGCATGGATTAGCATTACAAGTGGAAATATTATCTTTCATTGGTTGAGTTTACATATAGCAAATCATACCAATTAGCTTTGAAGATGGCACCATTTGAGGCATTGTATGGAAGAAGGTGTAGGACACCAGTTAGTTAGGATAGGTTAAAGGATAGAGTAGTCTTTGGAACTAAGATGCTTTCAGAATAAAAGATCAAGTTATATTAATTAGACAAAAATTGGTTGAAGCCAATGATAGGCTTAAGATTTATGCATATTTGAAAAGGATAGATAGGCAATTTTCAATAGGTGATAAAGTTTTCTTGTACATTAAGTCACAAAAAAGCTTGATTAAATTTTAAAAGTCAGCAAAACTATCACCAAGATATGTGAGACCCTTAGAGATGTTATAAGGGGTAAATATTATAGTGTATAGGCTTGTATTTCCACCATCCCTACTTCTATTACATAATGTCTTTCATGTTTCTTATCTTAAAAATTATATAGCTAATCTTATGCATGTGTTGGATTGAAATGTTTTGTAGGCTCTAGATCTCGGGGTGGTCATGGTATAACTAATCAAAGTAATTGACACTCATAAACTTTATTTGTGTAATAGAGATGTGTCATTGAAAAATCCTATGGGACCAATACTCTAAAGATAGTGTTATTTGAGAGGACTATGATGAGTTCTATAGATGAGTTCTATAGTTGATTTCCACTATTATATTATGTTTTTTTTTGTTGAAAAATATTTTTTAATTAAAAATTTATGTTTGAATAAGAGTCATCTGGGATGATGACTAGCTTTAGGGGGAAGAATGTTACATCATGATTCCTAGTTAAGCAAACTTAATTATGTGTAGGTATTTATAATTAAAATTTTAATTTGGCTATTTTAGTTAAGCTATGGGATATATGTTGTTATGGGATAGTTGGATATTACTTAGGTTACATGATTACATTACTCTGAGTTAGTTGTAGCATATATGTTTACATTATGATCATGTTGATTTGTTATTTTATCTATATTTTATGATATCATGATGTTCTGATCTAACTACCTAATTGTTGTGAGGTTGACATAGGAGAACTCATCCCTCAAATTTTGATGGAAGGAGAACATAATTAGAGAGGCTGACATAGGTAGAGTTGTTGAAGGATGATAAAAAAATTAGTTAAAACCCTGCACACACCACATTAGCTAGCACATGTTAGATGCATAATGAAATGGTTAGGATAGTGTGTTTTGCTTGCATTAGATAGTTGATTGCTCATGGTTGATAACATAGTTTCAATGGTTATAAATATTTTATCTTAAATGATTTGTGTGTATGATCATTAATGTTTGTGATTTGCATAATTAGATTAAATTTAAGTTTATTGATTTAATAAATTATCATTAAATCATCATTATATTTGAGATTCTAATTTCATTAGTAAAATTATTAATTATTATAATTAGTATAAAATATGATAATTGACATTTAAGGGAAAAAATAAGAAAAAGAAAAGAAATTATTAAAATAAATAAAAGGGAAGAAAATAATAAAATAATAATAATAAATAAAGAGAAAAGGAAAGGTTTAAAATTAGAGAAAAACAAAAGAAGGATATTAATAAAATAATAAGAAAAAATAAATAAAACGTAAAAAGAGAAAAAGAGAAAAGTTATGCCCTTTATCATAAGAGGAGAATAAAGATAAAAATAAAATAAGATATTGAGATAAAAAGGAGTGAGGTGAAGCATACAGAGGAGAAGATAGTGGAGTGTGGAAGAGATTGGAGGAGAAGAAAAGGAGATAACCGAGTCACGGGAAGATCTTTTCCTTATTAAACAAACTTAGGTCAAAGTTTGAGAGATAGATAATGTATTTATTTTCATATGGTACAGACTTTGTGACTAAAATATATGTCTATGTGGTGATAATCAATCATTTTTCATAGAGTTATATTGGTAAAAAATATATATAATAGATGTTATAGAGTAAAAATTAGTAAAAACTAGAAACTTCAAACCATGCATCTGTATAAAGGCATCGATTTGTATATAATATATATTTATGTGACCAATCTGTGACTATATATATGTATATATATATATATATATATATATATATATATATATATGTATATAATAAAATAATATCAAATGGTATTCAATAATAGGTTGACTTATATATGCATAAAGACATAGATATATATATAGGAACTAAGTCATAATATCTAAATCATCTTATACAATGAACTAAGAATTGATATAGTGAAGCTTTGATAATTATGGCACTGTCAAAACTATGAAGCAATTTGCATTTCTGCATAAATTATTTTAATTAAACCCATACACATGTTTTATTATTCACTACCTTTACATCTAAGATGAATTTATTGAGACAAGTTATAAAATAGTGATTTAGTCTTAATCCTTTATATACAGTGATTTAAAATGGATAGTATGAAACTTTTATTAAATGCACAGTGTCTCATATAAAAGAAATAATAGATTTGTCAATCAATCTCTCAAATAAATATTACAGTCTAAGGGAAACTGATGTTTTAACAAATTGAGGTTATACAATAAATTTTGAATAGAAGGAATAGCAATTTATTTTGAATCTATTGTATGCAGTGATCTTCTAGTTAAAACTAGTGAATTATTTATAAATAAAAAGCTACATATAGATAGAAGTCTATATATAGATATATGGAAAAATAGAAGGTATATAAAAGATAGTTGGAGGAGTCTAGATGACATAGAATGGATGAAAGAACCTTTGGAATGTCTTGGAAATATGTTTTAGATGATTCTATAGCTATAATATCAAAATTCATAGCTCGACTGTCAAAATTCATAGATCGTCTATCAAAATTTGTAACTCAATTGTCAAAATTTGTAGCTCAACTCTAAAATTTCATAACTATCTATCGAGGTCTGTAGAATGCCTGAAAAAGTCCAAAGCTTCACTAAAATGATAGGTTTGTGACTAAGGCCCTTCCTTATCTTCATGGGATCATATCAAGACTCTTCTTTAGATGATATAATGCATGTACATATTAAAAATGGACTAAACATGCAAACAATTAGAACATTATGTAAATAATGCTAACTCAGACTCACATGATCTTAAAGAGACAAAAGTATTCAACTTCTACCTTAGACTAGTTATAATCCCTAAGACTACATGCAATATTCAACCTGAATGGTATATTAATGGGTGTGAAAGATGATATATTATGGTTATATTCAGTCATAGTGTGGACTCATCATTAAATATTTATAGTCTATAAGATATATTAATAAAAAACTCACATAATGACTTATGTCTTATCATGTAGTTTATTAAAATGAGTATGTGTCTTTATTTTGACATATATGCAGTTATAGTATATCGAAATCCTAAAATAGCTTTTAATAAAGCATGTGATGCATATATAGCTCAACGTAGTCTTTCATTATATTATAATAAGATATATGATATGCATGAGATAACTTACCGTATATGTATAGCATATAAAACAAAACACGTAGTGTGGATATAATACTATAATATGTTATGCATTAATTAATAGTATGCTTAAATGAAATATAGGTATACATATACATATTAGCATATATATGTACAAAGGGGTGTGTACTTATATTTATAGTTTCATTGGTGGTCCAAAACTATTTTATAGATAAATGTATAGTAGGATCTTATTTATGCATGCATACAACCCCCCTGAGAGTATAACAAATACTAGAATGGAATGTTAGATGTTTTATGGAAATTGAGACTTTCTTTGTTATATCTAATTACTTGAATAAAAGCTTATGTTTCCATTGATTTATACTACTTTATTATGATTGATTGTGATATTAGTAGTCGTGTTTAGGACACTAGACTATGATAATATAGATTATCATAAGGTGTAATACATTTGAAAACTACTTATAGTAATTATAAGTTGCAGCTAGATGAATATTATATCTTAATAATATAAATTGTAGTTATTATTTCTATTATGGGATAGATAATAATGTAATATTCATTCATATGTTTGATAAAATAAATGTATGTTTTTTTTATTATTCTTATGCTTAGCATGTTATGTGATATGATTTTTAGTAGGATATAATCTGTATGATTCTATTAGTTATATTATGTTAACCACATCTTGCATTATTGATAATGAGTAAGTAGTGAGATAGATTTCACTAGCGTACTAGCATCACAATGCTAGATGAAGGTGATCTGATCAAGTGGTGTATATAAATTTTGATTGATCCTTAGATCATTATTTATCAAAAACTTATGCCAAAGTAATGTTTAGTGAGACATTGTCATTTTATGAGTATGATTTACATGTTTGTGTGATATGAGTAGAATGGGTTTCTATGGTACACCACATGTTTAGTTTTAGAAATCATATAACACATGGGTATTAGCTTGCCTCTCTACATTCTCATGCCATCACTATCTACTCATTTGTGAAGGAAAGGATATTCCCTAATGAGATTAGTTTGGTGAATCATTGGTCTGTGGTTGGTTTGGAAAAGTGCTTAGATGATGCTCTCCCTCCCCATAGTAGTACTACTTTTGAGATGATACTTGAGATTGTCGTAGATACTAGAGTCTAGGAAACTTATGCTCTAGGGATATGTGTATTCTTATATATGTACATTGTATTATATTTATTATTGAAACATTATCATGATGAGTTATAATTACTTATTTATTTTGTATTAATAGTAGTGGTGGTATATTTTGTACCGGTTATGGCTGAACATCTGTAATGACTTTCTATAATCAATTAACATGTGTTTCTTATGATGATAGTGATCAATGGTGTATGTTGTATTATGATTCATTTACATTTATCACACTTAAAGTATTTTATATGATATTTTATTAGATTCTCATGGTGTAATCTATTTAAATTATATGTGTTTAAATTAAAAAACACATATTTCTATGTAGATCTTAGTGAGGATGTTATGTCTTAAGAGCTTTCTTATTTTACTTTTTTATGTTTTTACAAACAAACTTAGCATGCATGCTCTCCTCCCACCCCCTTATAGAACTTGGTTGACCAAAATCAATTTGTCCATTGCTTTTATTGCTTAGTCCAAGGATGGAAGGAATGTCACAAAGGCACTCCCCAAGATCCCAGTGACTTAGGTGATCCTAAAATGACCTTTAAAGTCATGTATTTATTTCTTGCATTTTACCTTGTGAATGGGATTTCATCACCTCCCCATAAGTTATTTAGGAAAGCATTGAGCCAAAAATTTATCTCCTGACATCATTTCAACCCCACTCCATGGTGGGGTATACAAATTAATCTGATGAATCACTAGGATGTTAGTTTGAGTGGTTAAACTAACTCCATTAGTGACTGTTGCCTCAAAATAATGGCTTAATATGGACATCACAATACATTGATAATTGATAAATGTAGTGGTTATAAAAAGGACAAGACCTTTTTACAACAAGATGATTAGCTTGGATCTAAATGATGTGTTATGCCTTAGAGTTAATCATATATATGGGACCATTTATAATGTGCAAAAATTATAGTTTTTAGACAAACCTCACTTGCCATGGAAATGTTGTCAATGCAGGGTGAGTAGCCTGAAGTTCCATGTCACCGTGAAAACTCTTGAGAGAAGAGGGGGATTAAAAACCCTACTTTTAATGTGCATCTAAATTTATTAGACTAATAAATCATTTCCTCTCAAGGAGTATATAGATGAAATTTGACAATAGAAAGTAACCTTGTCATTGTTTATAGGGTGATACACTTAGGTTATTTTTGTGTTTTTTCCTTTTAATTGCATTGTTTTGAGTCTAAAACTATTTTGTTTGTCAAAATGAGTCATGATTCAATCACATGTTTTGACATCCCTTTTAGTTTAAAGAGGTGTTATGTTATCAGTTTGATGCGACACTTTATCTTAGATGTTTCTAAAAACTCTTATGTGTGTGTGTCACTTATACATTGTCCATTTCATCTCAAATTTTTTGCCTTAGAGTTTTGAAACAAAAAAACATCGGCATACATTTTGAGCAAGATAGTGTCATTACACTGCTCTTGTCATTTCAAGACATTTTGCCTTGTGTCAAATTGAGTTCAAAATCATGTATGCCTTTTTGGCCTATGATTGATATCGTTATGCCATTTATTTTAGCCTAGAATGTTATTTATTTGAGAATCCAAGTCTTCTAAACCAAGTTCAAAATTGGTCTAATGAAGTTCAGATTTAAATGTTGATTGGTTTATACATATGTCTTGCTTAATATAGGCTTAGATTTTTACCTTTCATTTTTTAATTGTGTCAACTTGGATTAATTTTGTGCTTGCTTTAAAGACTTTTTTGTGCCTATATTTTGGAACTAGTATTTTCCATGTCCTTTACATCTATTTTGTTGATTAAAACTAAGGTCAAAAATCTCTCTCCAAGTACAACTTTAAGCATAATTAGTTTACATTTGAGTCTTGCTCATCACTTGGGCTTGAATATTTTACTCCACGTTCTTATTTTTTCTTACTTGGGATTTAATTTTTCAATTAGTTTTATGCATATGCTTGAGTTCCAATGTATTTTTCCAGTTGTCAAGTTTGTGTTTGAATCTGTGTTCCTAGTTTGATTCAAAGTATTTCAAATTTCTAGATTATTTACATTGCCATTTTTTATTTTTTATTTTTAAAACTAATATGTTTACAAGTCTAGATTTGTGTCATGTTCCCAAAGACCTAGAATTTTACCTTTCATTGTATACCTAGTGTTGTTTCCAAGTCTAGCTTTATTCTTTATTTCCAAAGACCTAACATTTTACCTTTCTTTTTATACCTAGTGTTATTTTTAAGTCTAGATGTATGCCTTGTTTTAAAGACCTAGCATTTTACCTTTCATTTTAGACCTAATTTGTTCCAAGTATAGCTTTGTGCCTTATTCCCAAATACCTAAAATTTTACCTTTCTTTTTAGACCTAGTTTATTCCAAGTCTAGCTTTGTGCCTTATTCCCAAAGACCTAGAATTTCACCTTTCATTTTAGACCTAGTGTATTCTAAGTCTAGCTTTGTGCCTTGTTACCAAATACCTAGTAACATTTTCATTTTAGACCTAGATTAGATTTTTTCTTTTAAACTTGTCCAAAAAATAGAATTCAAAAATTTGTTATTCACTTGACCATTTATATGCAAGACATTAGACCTTGAAGATGTCTAAGACCAAACTTATTGATGATTCCCAAGAAGAGCTCCATTATAGGCCAAGTTTAAACCATTTTCATAAATAAACCAAGTACCTATTATTATACCAATGTCACTTTCAAACCAAACCTTAGACCATTTTCATAAACCAAGACCACCTTTTGGGGTTAATTGTCAAACCTAGCCATGTCGATTATCATATGTCAAGATCATCCTTCTTTGGGCTAATTGAAATACCAAGTTTGCCCTTTTAATGATAATGGTACCCTATCCCCTACTTATACTAGTAACCCCCCTTTGGCTTGCATCAGCAACCAAGCTTCACAACTCCCATTCATTACCATTCTAGGCCCTCATCCTTTGGCCTGCATTAGCAACCAAGATCTATAACGCCCATTCATTACCATTTCAGGCCCCCATCCTTTGGCTTATTGCAATAACCAATCTTTGTATCACCCTTTTATTACCATTTCAATCCCTTCTAAATCCGTTCACTTTTTATCCTAATAAAATTGTGCCATCACAACCAGGCAAATCATGATTACCATCCTAGACTCACATCTAACCTTTATTGAGGCCATCTTATATGTGCCTATTTACAAAGAGCTTATCATTAAACCACAAGCCATTATTCATCCATTTTTGACCTTAACCCACTTTAAAAAACCCATGTAGGTCTCTGAACCACAACATAGCCAATCATTACCTCTCCAAGAGCTACCTTTTAAGGACCAAAATGTGTTCAGATCAAAGATTTTGCAACCAATTATAATCCAAGGTCAAGAGAACCATTCAATCCATGATATTTTTTTGGAAACACCCATTTATGATAATTTAACCTATGTTGAATCACCCTTTAACCATTTCCCTATTTTTAAGAAACCTCACTTTGACAAGTCAGTCTTTTTGGAGATGCATGTTGACCCTTTCCCTTTGGTTGAGGAGTCTAACTTTGACAAGATAGTATTTATTGAGTCTCCCACTAATGATTATAATTATATTTTGAAAAATATTTATTTTTATCATTTCCCTATTTTAAGGAGCCTCACTTGGATGATCCATTCTCTGTGGAGTTCCCTATTGGCCATTTCTTTTTTATTAAGAAGCCTAACTTTGACTAGCCAGTCTTTGTGGAGTCCTTAACTTAGCCTATTTATAAAAAGACCATTGTTCAACCCTAGGAAATTACTCATATAATATCAAACATTCAACATAACATCTTTACCACAATACCAGATGAACAATCAACATTAAATTTAGGTTCTATTTTTTAATCGATATCAAATTTAGCATCAGAAGTATAATCGACATCAATCTCAACATTGTATTTAGAGTCCCTTGATTTTAACTCAGCTTTAGAATCAAAATACATTCATGGTTTTTATAACATTGGTTACACTTGCCTTGTATAACAATTTGAAAATATTTTTGATCCTTTCACAATTTTTGAGGATGATTACTTAAGCATCAACACAAGTTCTCCTAGTATCTTCTACAAGGATTGTGTTTCCTCTTCCCATTCCATTACCATTCCACATACCAAAACCACCACCCAAAATATACATTATATTAACATCCCACCTCCCACAAGTGTTGGTTTGGACCAACAAAATTGCACATTGTTGAACTGCATCCATGGCAGCATATTAGTTATAAAATATCAAAGGGACCAAGACCACAATCATATAGACTAAAAAAATCCCATAGTGAAACCTTTTATGAGGAACTAGGGGGAAATCAAAGTCCAAACTCAACATCTTCTAGTGAAACCTTGTCTAATGTGCTAGAATATAATCAATGTCAAAAGTAAACATTCCTTAGTGAAACCTTCTCGAAGGTGTTAGGGGACAATTAAGACAAATTTATTGATGAAAAACTCTTTGAGGTGCCAATAGCTAGGTACAATAATTCTTCACTGCTTGATGAAGACATGATCAAAGATAACATCAGTATAGCTTCTAATCTATAGCATAATCAAATGGAAGCATCTCTCAAGCCCAAATAATATAAAAATCTAGTGGTCCTTTCAAGAGAATATTCATAAGCATTTGGCCCTGCCATAACCAAAATTATGTTGAATCCAAAATTAGAAACATTATGTGTGCCTAAAAATATTGATCTTCTTTTATTGCCCAACCATTATACATTCCATTATGATCCATCTCTCCATCACCAAGTCAAACCTTTTAGCTAATGTTTATCTGTATTTACCATCCCTAGCCGTACTTTCCTTTATAGGGGATATGAAGACATCTTGTCTTAAATTTTGGAGGAAATAGAATCAATGATCAATTAATATCACAACATTATTGGAGTCTAAATTAGTAGTAGGTAATTGATAAATCAACTATTCAGAAGGGGTGTTGGATAGAAATTTACATAATTGACTATTTTGGTTGTATCAGATGTTGATCAGGATGAGCATCTCCACATTACCAATAATAATAGAACCATATCTTTACCTTGTCATTTGCTTTGCCTTGCCATTTACCTTGCCTTTTTCATTTTCCATTCACCTTGCCATTGTTTCATACCCTGCCATTTACCTTATCTTGTCACATGGGGATAACCCTATTACCCTTTTTGTCATAACATCACCTCCCTTATAACATACCTTATATTGTTCTTACCATACCTTCACTATTGACCAAAGTTGTTTTTACCCTCCCTCCTTACCCTTTTTGACCTTAGTTCTGATCCATTAGTTCTTTGGGCACCTTCAACAAGAAGATTCAAATAAAGTTTTAGTATTTGATTGAATATTCTACACAGAGGCCATATCTTGGACCAATATGATAGTGGTTTTTTAGTTACCTTCTACATTATTGTCACATTCTAATTATAAGGGCCTTTAGGCAAATTAGTATCATTAACCTATGCCATTGTTTCCTCATTATAACTTCCTATGGTAAAATTAGTAGCAACACCTTTACCTTGCATTGTTGTATCACTTTGTCATTTTTATGTTATACTGTGTCATTTGCCTAATTCATGAACTTGTTGCTACCTTTTAATAACCCCACTAGGGTTTAACTAGAAATACGTGATTTTTTTTTTAAATTAAACACATATACTATTAATATATTACACCATGAGAATATAACTAGTGATCATATAAAATACTCTAAATGAGATGAAGTATACCACATCATACATCCCTGATCACTATCAACATAAGAAAACACATCATAATACAAATATAGAAAGTAATTATAATAAACTAGTCATGGCTGATACATGCCTATAGCCACTATTATCAATGTACAATAAATAATTAATTATATCTCTTCATGATAATGTTTCAATAATAAGTACATATATAAGATACATGGCTCCCCAGAGCATAGTTCTCAAACTCTAGTATATGTGGCAATCTCAAGTGTCATCTCTAAGTAAGTACTATTATGGAGAAGGAAAGCATAATTTGAGGATTTTTTCACACCAACCACAGACCAACGATCCCCCGTACCAATCACATCAGGTATTGGCCCTCCCTTCATGGATGAATAGATAGTGATGACACAAAAATCCAGAGAGACAAGTTAGTACCTATGTGTTGTATAATTTCTAAAACTAAACATGTGGTGTATCATTAAAAACATATTATATTACAAGATATCACACAAACATATAAATCATACTCATAAAATGACAATGTCTCATTAAACATTACTTTAGACAAAGTTTTCATGAATAATAAATAATAGTGATCTATAGATCAGTCAAAATTCATACACACCACTGATCAGATTACCTTCATCTAGCATTATGATGCTAGTAAGCTAGTGAAGTCTATCTCACTCCTTACTCAGTATCATCAATGCAAGATTGGTTAACATAATATAACTAAAAGATTCATATAATTTACATCCTACTAGTAATCATTTCACATAACATGCTAAGCATAGGAGTAATCAAAAAGCATACATTTATTCCATCAAATGTATGAGTGAATCTCACTTTATTATCTATCCCATACTAGAAATAATGACTACATTTTATACCACTCAGGTAAAACACACATTTAACTATATTTTCTAAGTATTTTTCAAATTTACTACACCCTATAATAACATATATTATCATAGTCTAGTGTTCTAAGACATAACTACTAATTTTCTACAATCAGTCAAAATAAAGAAGTCTTAAATCATGAAAACATAAGCTTTTCTTCAAGCAACTAGATATAGCAAAGCAATTCACAATTTCCATAAAACACAATAATATTCTATCCTAGTATTAGTTATACTCTCAAGGGTTGTATGCATGCATACATAAAGTCCTACTAACTGTCATAAAACATGTTATTCATAGTAATAACCCACAGACATACATTTAATCTATCAAACATATGTGTGAGTCTAGATGTAACAATCACCATTTGTACCACCCAGGTATAACATAAATTTAGACTATAATTTTCAATTAAAAATACTCTATGGCATCCCATAATATCATAGTTCATTAGACATGTGCACAGTACTCAATGAAAAATAATCGGACTTATAATTTTATGAATCTAATGTTCCATAATCCTAAATAATAAGCAAGCAAGTATGTTTTATACCACCCTCCTATGTTTAAATTGTATACTACTATAACTTATAGTCACACATCATGATGCACTAACATATGATATAGTATCTAAACACTTACTCCTACTTACTCACAGTATGTTCCACTCATCAAATTTCATTACTGCATGTATATATACTAATAGCCATAATGTTTATAGAGAATCTGATAACCAAGTTATGTCCTATGTGAACAAAAATTTATATTTAAATACTTATATCTCTAGGAGGTTGTACCCATAAGTTTCATAGTTTTCAATACCCATGAGACCCTTTGACTTAGTTTAAACATCCATTAACTATAAATATAGGCATATGACCCAATGCAACTATTAAAGTTATGTAATTATATGATTATCCAAGTCCACTTAGAGATATATTTTCTATATGAATACCCTCATACATAATAATTGTATTCATAAAATGTTTCACATAAAAGTACTTACCAAAATATAAGTATGGTTTGTAAAGTTCAAAAATAATTAGAATTATGATCAATGACTTAATATGATTTCAATAACCATTAAAGTCATACATTTAGGTTAATAGATCGGGTACTAATATCAGTAGACTGCCTATATGCCTATTCTATTCTTCTCAATTCAAATTGACATCAAATACTCGTATGGATATCTCAACATGAATTAGGATATATACCACCTAGATACAACATCATACTTGAATATTTAATTAATTTATAACTTTGGCTATGATCATATCACCATGGCTATATGTTATGAACATAACTATATATACCTCTCTTCATTTTTTTAGGACTAGCTCTATATTAGATCTGTATTTCCATCAGAACCACTAAGTTATGAAATCCTGGAATGACTTTGAATATTTTAGGATTTAATGATCTTACATGTTAAATCTGATTCAAGTTAAATCCAAACAGGCAAGGATTCAAAAAATATGTTAACTATACATTATCTAAAAACTTGTATAAATATGTATATGTCAATATATGTGTGATCCATTACTACACCATATGCCCAAAGTAATTGTACATATAAGGCTAGGATCATGTATCAATCATCTAATGAACATTAGTTATATTATACTATTATTATTATTTGATTTAGCTAATGTGGTCATATTCGAACAAAGGGTAACCATATGTTATCCTCATGATATTTCCACATGTAATATCATCAATTTTCAAAGTTTAACCTCATAATACACTACGTTACATGACTTTTAACACTTTGGGAATAACCATATTACTATAGTATAAAATACTGGTGTTTTATATTAGATTGCCATACTTCTAACATTAAAGATAAATTTCTATATATGAATAGTCAATTTGCTATATATTTTTTTTAGTTCAATACAAGAAAATATACTATTAACAAACACAGCTATCAAATCATCGGTTTATGAATTGAATAGCAGGACAACTACAGATCATTGTATATATATGATGGCTTACTGTAAATAAATGGCATTCTATACCAAAATTGCTACAATTAAACAACTATAGATAATCATTATGAAATGGCTTTTCCAATGTATCCAGTTGTAATAATCCTCCTTTCAAGCTTTGATAATCATAGTACTAGTTTACTCATACTCTGGTTTACATATACATAGCGCTTTGACTACTACGGCATAATACCATATAACTACTCAGTAATTTTTAATATAAAATACTCAATGATTTTAATATAAAATACTCAATGATTTTATTATAAAATAAATACTTAGTTAAAGTCATTGTCTTGTATGCATTTCATCATCTAAAACCTCATCTGTGTTTCTACTTAAATAAATCATTGATTCTATTATTAAGTCATTGCATGTATGCATTAAGTCACCACTCTTATAAATTAAGCCATTGCAATAAATATATACATATCAATTTGTTATATATTTACTATAATCATTTATCATCAGACTTATTTTAGATTGCATATTTTCAATTATCATTTAAAATGATACTTGTTGTAAGGTTGTTGCCCATAAGATAGTCTGACAAATCAGAAGTTTACCTAAATATTATTATACAATTCATAGTTTCTAACATCTGATATACCTTAGACTTATCAAAATTTTTCACATATTCAATTCACCTTGTTCAAGACTAAATATATAGATTGGTATGGCAATTTAATAACACAGAACCCAAATTGTCCAACCATATATGTTATTCATTTGAGTAACTCACTTCATAATCATTTTATATATATTAACTATATATATTCTACAGTTCATATCACCCCACTTGGGTTGTATAGCCATATACAGGGTCACTCATCAAATAGTTTTGAATCATCTGTAATTCCTAGTTCACCTTGGATCTGATAAAAGGACACTAATTTTATAGATACTAATTTACTAAACTATCAATGCCAGCTAACAGTTTAAGTTATGCCTTTTTATTTTGGTTCCCTATTTTTGTAAAGGTAACTATATGTCATATTGGATATCATATTAACCATAAAGATAGATAAACATCAATTACATTTTCAATCAACATCGTATATAATAATATCAAATAGTTACACACAACAAATAATAACATAACATGGGAATTGGGTTTTCGTAGACTGTCTACCTTAAAATCTTCCTTTTGATATCTGATAAAAACCTCCTCTTTTATCTATTGTTTCCTTCCTTCCATGATTTTCTTTCTATCTTCCCTTCTTCCTTCCTTCTCTCTACCCGATATGATGTGCCTCTCCCCCCTCCTAGCTATCTCAATATATTCTATATCAAGATGAAAAGGGCATGGCTTTTAAGTTTTTTTTAGATTCTTTTCTTTGTTTTTCTCAATATTTTAATAATTTATTTCTTTTTTTTTTTTTTTTTCCTAATTTTGCTTTAAATTTGTTTTAGTATTCTTTTTCCTTCTCTTTCCATGAATGTGGTGTTTTTTCAAAGCTACCCTCTTTTTGTGTTTTATTTTTTTCTTTTTCTAATAATATATTCCTCTTAATAAATAATTACTATTTTATTCTCTTTTTCTTTCCAAATAACTTAATAATTATATCTTAATAATTACGTTGACCTGTCCCGTATAAAGTCAATAATATCATAAATCAATAACTCAAATTTATTCTAACTATGCAAATCACATAAAATAAGTTTCATTAAACCATTTAAAATATACTATAAAATCATTTTTAAATGACTATATAGTGAAAATGACATCAAAACACACTATGCTAACCATTTTAATATGTATTCTAACATGTGCTAGCTAAAGTGGTGTGTGTAGAGTTTTAGTTGGTTTCTTTGTCATCCTCCAACATATCAATTTATATCACCCTATTTGATGATGTTCTCCCTCTGTCATGCTCTAAGGGATGAGTTCTCCTATGTCAACCTCATAATAAGTAGGTAGTTAGACCATAATAGCGTGATATATGTTTATCATAAAATATAACTAAAATAACAAATCAACATAATCATAAAGTAAATATATACTTATAGCTAACTCATAGTAATGTAATCATGTAACCTAAGAAATATCCTACTATCCTATAACAGCATATATCTCAAAGATTAGTTAAAAATAACCAATTCTAAATTTTTCAACTATAAATATCTATGGATAATCAAATAGTTTGCTTGGCAAGAAATTAGGATGTAACATACCTAGTCGAATTCCTTTACTATGAGGCAGAATTATAGTGACTTGAGGTCTCATTCTAAGACTATGTAGGTAGAGCTTGATTTATGTTGAGGTCAGCTCAGTCACCCTTTTTCTATGCTCTCTATTTTGTGAACAACCTAAACCATGTTTAAGCAGTTTTATGAACAACCTAAGCCACGCGCTTACCATTTTGAGAGTTAGACTGTTTAGTATCTCATCATTCTAAATTAAGTTCAGGTGCTTATAAAATTCCAAAAATATTTTTAAAATATGTCAAAAATCTTAAAAATCACAAAATATGAAAATTGGTTTAGAATAGAATTTTATTGTGAGATATAAAACCATCAAAAATTTCTAGGGTGGACCATCTTGTTTGTTCAGTTTATTCTTATACCACCTTGGTATTTTTCCTCTCATTTCTAGGATAATTACATCAGCATAAGGTTTGCATGGACTATGTAGGCAGCACTTGGATACATGGGGTATCTTGAGTTAGCTTGATCGTACCTTTCTTTCTTTTTTGACTACTTCTTTGCCTTATAGATTCTAAGATTCCTGGCTATTTCATAAGTAATTATTTGTCCTTTAGTTTTCCCATCCTTATTGGCCTTATTTGTACACTCTCTCTATTTTAGGAGTTTATATTGTGACCACTATGCATCCTATTTTGATACACTAATGTCAACTTGGCTTCATCTTATGCTCTCACTATTTTTCAAGTAACTTTTTCCAATACTCTCATCATTTTATGAGTTATTTACACACTTTTTATTGTATGAAACCATTCCCATATTCCCTTACACATCTATCATGTTTCCTCCTTATCATTTGATTCTATCTCATATTCTGGGAGAACTATATTTGGCCTAAATTTTATGTTGGATTTTGCATCTATAGAGCTATGTAGGCAATGTCCACTTGCCTAGTGCATCTAGAGTCAACTCAGATACCCCTTCTTTTTATTCTATTTTATTCATTTATGTCATTATTCTCTATATCCTAGGGGCAAATTTGTGCCAATTATTATTTCCATGTTATACATGTGTCACTGTTATCTAGCTTAGGGGTACCCTGTCACCAAGAGTAATATTTATATTACAAATACATGAATAATTTATTTTCTATTTACACTAACATTGTGATTAATCATTGTTTGTATTTGTTTAATCTTTATTTTGATTGTTTTTTTCACTTTTTATTTATTGGTGTTTTATTGTGTTTTGGTTTATTGGTGTTTTTTTTTGTGTTTTCATTTGTTTTTTTATTTGCCTATTTATTTGCTTTCATTGTTGTGCCTTAACTTAGTCTATATGTGTTCATTGGGTGATTCTTTGTGCATTATACTTAAGTTCATCCATAATCATACATCAACATTATCATCATGGTATTTATCATTGGTGAATTATTTTCAATTTTCTATTAGATTATGTGTTAGTCCTTATGCATATTAAGACTAGGTTATCATGGTGCATATCATCACATGCTACAATAAAAACTAGTTCTGTTGATATTACAATAAATCATCTCATGATACTTCTCCTAGTTTACCTTAAAAATTACTAACATATCTAAACATCCCCTAAATATATATTAATTAAATCACAAATGAATTATAATTCCTGTTAGTTCAGATGTGCATCTCCATCCTAGTAGGTAGTCTGAATTCATGCCTATCCTTTGTATTGGCTTAATCTTACTCTGTGAATATAGATTCAATATGTAAGCCCCATTTTTAATTTGATATGTTGTGTCAATCATCCCAATGCCAATGATTATAACCACCTTTTGGATAAATCATTGTGTTTCAATATATTTAGATGTTAATGATTTAATCACCTTTGGGCAAAGTATTATATCTATCCACCTTATTGGGGCATGTTTTCATTATGCTAATGATTATAACCACCTTTGAGAAAATCATTGTCTTTATTCACCCTACTGGGACATATTTTCATTATGTTAATGATTATAACCTCCTTTGAAAAAATCATTATCTTTATGTCACTATACTGATGATTATAATTGCCTTTAGGCAAATTGATATTTTCTTTATAACCACCTTTAGGCAATTGATTACCTCTATCTGTCCTAATGGGGCATATTTTCATTATGCTAATGATTATAACTGCATTTGAGCAAATCATTATCTCTATTTGCCCTACCAGGGCATGTTTTCATTATGTTAATGATTATAAACTCTTTTAGAAAAATCATTATCTTTATGTCACTATACTAATGATTATAACTGCCTTTAGGCAAATTGATCTTTCCACCCCATTTTACCTTTAGGTCACATCATTTCCTTCTTTGAGTGACCATTCACCGATCTTATTTATCTACCCTACTATGGCATATTTTCATTATGCTAATGATTATAACTACCTTTGAGAAAATTATTATCTCTATCTGCCCTACTAGGGAATTTTTTCATTATGTTAATGATTATAACCTCCTTTGGAAAAATCATTATCTTTATCTCACTATGTTGATGATTATAACTGCCTTTGGGCAAATCATCCTTTTATATCTACCTAATTGGGGCATCTCACTATACCACTAATTAAAACTACCTTTGGGAAAATCGATCTTTCCACTGCATTTTACCTTTAAGTCACATCATTTCCTTCTTTTTGAGTGACCATTCACTGATCTTATTTATTGCATGCTCCCTCGAGGGGGCATCTAGGGCTCTTCCATCGCCTTCTAGGGCATTAGGCATTAACAAATTTTTCATTATTTGAGAAGATGTTACTATGCCTATCACTTGCAATGCCTTCTCAAATAGGAAAAAAATTTAGACATCCCATTATGACCACAACTGGTTTCCAATCAAACTTCAGATTAATTTTTACCAAACAATGCAAATTAAGCTGAGGAATCACTAAATATCCTAATTTTATTCACAAATCAAACATTAGTGTTTATAATCATGTTGAGGCATCCTTATTTGAGGTATTATATTGTATGAAGTAGTAGCCTCTAATAGATTCATCTCCAATCACATTATGACCTAACAATGTGACAGTTTGGCCTTTGGACCCATTAAGCGGGGCACTTGAACAATTCTTAAAATGCTAAACAAAATGAATTAACTAGTCAAACAAAATTAAATGTTTAAGTGAATTTTCCATGTGTAATTAGTTAAAACAATTTTATTGATTAAAAATTCAATAAAAATGAGGTCATGATGACATCATCATCCTCTAAGTTAAGGAATTGGAAATATCTCTTTAAAATACAATAAATTCAAAAATAAAGAGCCATGCCTAATAAATGGGATCTTTATCCCAAATATTAATTACATATCCCATCCTTATCTTAATTAGGATTAGCCTTAACTCAATTAGGGTTAGTTTAAACTCAGCCATAGTTAACTCTAACCTAACTACACTTGGCATAGAGTTAGTTTTGGAGATTATAAATATAAGGCCTTGCCCGTTGATCCATAAACCCTTTTGTTATAAAATTATCATGCAAAAATATATGCAAAGCTTCTATTGTTATAGTGTTACCATGTCCATTTTCCAAGCCAAACCAAAGCCAACCAACATTAACAAGGTGACAAGGAGATTTAGAGAAATGGAGCCTCATTGACAAAGATTTATTGATCACATAACCGAGCACATAAATATATTTCCAACTCACAACACTTACTCTCATGGAAGGTAACATATCTTATTTTGATTTTATTTATTAGTTATTTGTGTAGTTCATTAGCTCCTTGAGTGTCTAGGATAGAAGTGTAAGTTTTTGATATATTTTATTTGATTTGATTTCTTACTAACATGATACTAATCTCCCTTCTTCGCATTCCTTGGTCACATAATGCATCTCCATCCTAGCAGGGAGCCCGAATTCATGCATATCCTTTGTATCAGCTTAATCTTACTTCATGAGTACATATTTAGTATGTAAGGCCCCTTTTTTGGTTTTCCATGCTGTGATAATCAACCCCAGTACCAATGATTATAATCTCCTTTTGACAAATCATTGTGTTTCTATCTATCTAGATGTTAATGATTATAACCACCTTTGGAAAAATTATTATCATTTTCTTGCCTTATCGAGGCATATTTTCATTATGTTAATTATTATAACCACCTTTGGATAAATTATCATCTCTATCCATCTGACTGGGGCATTTTTTATGCTAATGATTATAATCACCTTTGGACAAATCACTATTTTTACCTCATTATGATGATGATTATAACCACCTTTGAGAAAATCATCCCTTTTTATATGCCCTTCCAGGGCATCTCACTATACCACTAATTATAACTGCCTTAAGGGAAATCAATATTTCTAACCCCTTCACCTTTTGGTCTCATTATTTCCTTCTTTTTGAGAGATTGTTCACCGACCTTATTTACCACCCACTCCCTTGAAGGGGCATCCAAGGCTCATCCATCACCTTCTAGGGCATTAGGTATTAATAAAAATTATTCTTTGAGAATAAGTTAAAGTGTCTATATATTTTAATGCCTTTCCAAATAGGGGAAAACTATAGGCACCCTATTCTGTCCATAATTGGCTTCCAACTGGACTTCAAATTGATTTCTATCAAATAATGCAAATTAAGTTTAGGAATAATTGAATGTCCCAATTTCATCCACACATTGGACATAGTGCTCAAAATCATGTTGAGGCATTCCTATTTGATTTATTATCATGTACGCAACATTAACTTCTCATAGATTCATCTCTAGTCGCCTTATGACCTAACAATGTGATAGCTTGGCCTTTGGACCCATTAAGTGAGGCACTTGAATAATTCTTAAAATGCTAAAATGCTAAGCAGAATGAATTAACTAATCAAATCAAATTAAATGTTTCAATGATTTTTCCATGTGCAATTAGTGAAAACAAATTTTATAAAAATAAAAATTCAATAAAAATGAGGTCATGATGACATCATCATCCTTAAAGTCAAAGAATTACAAATATCTCCTTAAAATACAATAAATTCAAAAATGGAAAGCCATGCCTAGTAAATGGGATTTTTATCCCAAATATTAATTATATGTCCCCTCCTTAACTCAACTAGGGTTAGCCTTAACTCAACTAGGGTTAGTTTTAACTCAACCACAATTAAATCTAGCCTAACTACACTTAGGTTAGAGTTAGTTTTGGAGGCTATAAATACAAGGCCTCACCCATTGACCCATAGTATTTTTTATTGTGAATTTATTATGCAAAAATATATGTAAAGCTTTCATTATTGTAGTGTTACCATACCCATTTGCTAAGCCAATCCAAGCCAAAGCCAACCAACATTACCAAGGTGACAAGGAGAGGTAGATCAAGGAGATTCATTGACAAAGATTTATTGATCACATAGCCGAGCACATCAACTCATTTCCAACTCACAACATTACACTTATAGAAGGTAAAATCTCTTGTTTTGCTTTCAATTTTTTAGTTACTTATGTATTTCACTAGCTTCTTGAGTATCTAAGCTAGAGGTGTGAGATTTTAGTGTGTTTTTTTTTATTTTTTTATTTACTAACATGATACTAATATCCCCTATATGCATTCCTTAATCACAGTTTGAACCCTCTTCTATGTATTGGAATATAGGCAATGCTCAACCACTCGATGAGGGATGGTTGGGGTCATCTCAATCTATTTTATCCAACCTATTTTTATAGGTAAACCTAGTGTCAAAAGTGGAGATAGGGTTTTAAGGTGAAGGATATATAATTTTGGACCTGTGCACAACAACAAGCCTCTAATATTACATAGAACAATAGTTTACAAGAGGGTAAAATAATCTATGATGAAATAGTTTAGTGCATCTTACAAAGACATTTCCAAAAAATATCAAATGCCTTTGGTTACCATAAGCATATATCTATTACCAAATCCATTCAGGCATGCCTAAATAGTCAATTTCCTAATCCAAATGACTCCATATCCAATTTTAGTCCTTCCTACAACTTGCACATAGCCTCAGGCCCAAAAAAAAAGCTAAATACCTTAGTCTTCTTGGTCATTTTATAAATAGTTACGTTTATTTTTAAATATACTTTCAAATCATATATATATATATATATATATATATATATTTAGATCCTCAATCCAAAATAAGGTAAACCACTATTATATTTGGATTGCTTATGTATTTTTCACAAAGGGAAATAATACTCCCAAACCCATATTTATTATACCTTGCCTATTTATGGGCACCTTATGACTATTATGCATGCATTTCATATACTTAGACACACATGGGTTATTCTCTTATTACATACATGTTTTCACAATGATATCTTACAATGATTTTATAGTTGTGATTTATCATCCTATCTTACACATAGTACATGTAATACCTTTATTTTGAGATATGTAATTCATAAGGTCATCCCTCGCCTCAAAATAGGCATATAATCTAATTATTTTACCTCTCCAAGATTCCAATCACATGATGATACATAACATATTCCCTTTCTCTCGTACATGGAAGCAATCATATAGTGGTACACAACATACTCTAACTAAATCCCATATGGAATCAATCATGTGGAAATACATAACATTTTGTGCTTGGTTTCCTCATGAGACACATGCATATTTAGATATAGTACAAATCCAAAGACATGGATTTCATAATGATAGTTTTATAGTTTTGAACATGATTGGGTGCATTTGTTATTATGTTCATTTAATTTCTTAGATTTTATTATATCCTTGGATTTTATATATACAATTATCCACTTGCATATGTTTTCCACATGTTTGAAGTTACATATGTTTCCATATCTTGTAAACATGAGCAATGATGTTTGTTTCAAGCTCTTCATGACTTTGCATGATGGAAATGAGTAACATCTCTTTCCTTTTGACTTTTATATCATTATGACTCCTACATTGACTTCAATAATTCTTACAAGTTTTGGTCACAACATATTCTATGAGCCTCTCATGTGCACTATTTTTTTACTTTGATATATACATGCACACACACATTAAAGTGAGGCATTATATAGACACCTAATTTAAGTATTTTGGTAGCTTTAGTTGTCAAATTGCATTATTCCAATGTAATTTTGTGCTTTTCAATTATTATTTCATATTACTCTCTTATTTACACATGTTTTAGATGGTATGGGGCAGCATTTTCCTCCCATTCCTCTAGTTTTCTCTCTCCTCCCTATTTTCTCTATTCCTCTTATTTTTTGTTATCTTTAGGGTTTTGTAAACACCTAATTTTAATACATAAGTCATGTTTTATCACAATTGGCCTATTCATGTACATTTGGCTCTTTTCAGACACTTTCCCTTCACATTGGACCCTCTATAGCCTTGTTTATTTTTGATTTCCTCATAAACATTTCAAATATGTTAGTAGTCTACATCAAAATCCATCCAATCATCCTTAATGTAGATTTATCTTTATTTCATGATATTTTATTTTCATGACTAGAATCGACAATTTTTAATTTTAGTCTAACCATAATCGATGGTGGTTGATTCTATTCATTTGCCTTTGAGGGTCCCTTCCACCAAGTGTTTATTTTTTGTGCCTTGATTATCAATTCTCATTATTTTCAATAGTCAACCTACACATGAATTTGTCTTTACAGATGTTTTATATACACATCTTCCCTGAGTCATATTTATCTTCTTGTATAAGCTAAGTCTCTCATGCACATTGATCAAATATTGTCAAGGGTTCTTCACATTTATACAATCTTACCCTCATCATCTATTGAACTGTTTTTCCTCCACACTTATACCAAAATAATGTTGCATTATGGAGAATATAGTTATAATTTGATTATCTTAGGTGAGGAGGTGAAGTTACTTATCTCATTTTCGATTAGGAACATTCATCATCACTATAACTACATTTAGCCTTGATTTTGGGCATGCAGGATATGTAGTTTCAACCCTCAATGGAACTCGAGCCACTAACCTTGCACGTATTCTATATTTTTTTGATATTTTAGAGAATTATGTTTACATCAAAAGATAATTGATTTGAAGGACTGCGTAAAAAAATTTGGTAAAGTGAAGACATATTCACATACCTATATTTCTATAGAAACATCCCAAAAAAATTCAAACCCCTAGTTTAATAGGGCCATAATCATTTTAGCATTTTAGAATAACTAGAAACTAACTAAAATCAACCATACAATTCTTGTTTGGACATAATCAACAATCACCGATTCTAATCATCATCAGAAACATGGTCTTATTCTAATATTTTAGTTTTCATAGTCTTAGAGCATGTAATTTTGATTAAGGTATGCATCTCTCTTTATCCATCTCTTCAATTTACCAAGATCATCAATCATTCAATCTTTCAATTCTCAATTCTCAATTCTAGCATAGTAGAGAAATCTAATTATTGTATTTTATTATGTTTGATTGATTTCCATTTTGGGAAATTGTTTTATAAGATTATCCATCACACTTAAAGAAAAATTAAACAAAAAAAATTGGCAAACCCATTCATTTTCAAACATATCAACCTTAGGGTTTCATACTCTCTTCCCCCCAGGGTTTGTTATGTTGGTTGTTTCAAATTTGATTTATTTATGATTTTGCCTTATTATTTTAATATCATTATCCCTAAATTATTTCATGTTATCCATGCTTACATATTATGCTATAAAATAAAATTATATCTTCAATGCCTACTATGAGAAGTGTTAAATTGAGTAGTGCAACCATTGATTTAATTCAGATTCTTTTGCTTAGTACTAGTGATTTTGAAAAATATAAAATGTAAATTCTCACCAAAATTAGTGTTCCTTCTATGGTGGTTGATAATTCAAATGGTATAAATTTGAATAGTTATTATGTTTATATTAAACATGATTATATTTTTTATGATGATAATTCCAAGGCTTGTAATGCTAATGGTGTTTATTTTCCAAATTGGAATATTATAGATAAAGTTGGTTTTCATAATTATCTTTTGGCCGTTCCTAAAGAGATTGATATTATAATTTATGTTGTTAGAGATGAAAAAATTAATATAAAAAATGTTAAGGAGCCCACATATAAGAATGAACATGTTACAATAATCCTTTTGATGTTTATAATCCACCTAATAGATGTTATCCTTCTACTATATCTCTCAAGGCTAATGTTCCCAGAACTCCATATTTGGTGTCTCCTCCTCCTACTTCTACTTAAGTTATGAATATTATTCCTTCTCAACCTCCTACTTCTCTTGTGTGTCCTATTATTACTAGACCTTATCGACCCATTTCTAATTATTTATCTCTTGTTCATGATCTTAGTCAAAATCCTAGAGAACATATTCCTACATATGCAAATCATACTTTGGCTCATACATGTATTACTACATCTAAATACACATTGATTTAACAATCCCTTCAATATATTCAAGTGAAATTTAAATAGTGTGCCCAAGGATTTGAAATATGTAGCCATGTGATCACTCTCATGATTTATTACACAACCCATTAGCTCATGAGGTCCTTATCTACCCCTTTTCTACTTGTTCTATTATGACTAAATTTTAAGTATATAATGGAAAGAGTGATATTTCACATCATATTCAATCATTATATTCTTCATGATTTGGTTTTGTACATGATGATCTATTGATGACTAATATCTTTCCTATAAGTCTCAAGGACTATTACTTGGATTGGTTTTTTGCCTTACCACTAGGATCCATGCATCATTTCAATGATTTGGTTGATAATTTCCTAGCTCATTTTTTATCAACATTAACTAAAAGGTCACAGTTTCACAACTTTTGCAACTTAAAAAAGGACCTAATGAAAATTTTAATGAGTATGTGCTTAAATTTAAAACTATGCTTACAAAAAAGACTCACCAAATACCTGATAATAAATTACAAAGTATTTTATCCAACAATTGGCCTCAACTTCTTAAAGAGAAAGCAATGTTTATTTTGTAACTATGAGATCAAACTTTTAGAGGTCAACAAGCTTAAATATGGGTCTAATGCCCCTACCTCTAACAAATTCGAATATCTAGGTAAATAAATATTCAAGGTTAAGTCTAATAATGCACCTAATTTTCAAGCTAATAATAAGACCAAAAATGTAATAAATGTGGTATTTTGACGACCTATCAAGATTGTCCTTCCTTCTAAATCATCTAAATAATTTATAATGTTATCTAAGAATCCTAACCAAGTGATTAAATGTATTCTTGGATGCAATATGATATATTTACCTCCACAATATGAATTGGATGCATCTCGACTTTCACCTAGGAATTATGATGATAATACATATTATGAATACCATATATCTTCAAGACATATTAACAATAGATGTTATACATTGAGACATAAGATATAGGATCTCATTGATGGTATCATTATTCAAGTCAAGGATTTAATAGTATATTGAATGAATTAGTTTCTACACTGAAAAAACACTTGAAAATATTTAACAACCCACTTCCAAATCATGATACTACAAAGTAATACAATGTTTACATGGAAATACCTACTTAATAATAAATAATTTATAATTTTTATGTCTTATATGGTATTATAGGTATGGTTACAAGTTTTTAGTTTCCATCTATTGCAATTTACATCCATGAGATTCAGATGGATAATTAAACAATGAACCATTATTTACACATGCTTCTTTTGATCCACATCCTATGATTAAACAAGGCATTGACTAAATAATGGTTCAATTCAAACCTTATGTAAAATTTCATTTATTGATAATATAAGGTATATTTAACAATATTTACTTGGTATAGCCATTGTTCTTAACATTTATGATGGTCTCAAGGGTATCTAACATCACTTGCCACCACAAGTCCTAAAACTATTTTAGTACGGTATTATGTGTTGTTAAATAATGCAACATGTGATCTATTACTTGGATGCCCATGGATAAATAAAATTAAATATATCTCATCCATATTACTTCAATATATTAATTTTGTGTATGAAATAAAATTATTTTCTATTTTTGGCACACCTTACGAGTTACCTATACAACATCAACCACACCATGAGGTTTTACCTAAATTAATTTTTAAACATAAAATAATAAAACATAGTGACACATTTCTAGAGTTACACATCCTACAATCATGGTCCTACAGTTATCGTATCTACAATTCTAGTTCCCAAAGTTATAATTCCTAAAACTACAAATCCTACATTTATAACTCCTATAGTTACACAACCTAAATTTACAATACTTACTCATCCATGTCATAATATTGTCTTATCATAACCTCTTCTGTAAGTTCATGTTAAATAATGTATAAATAGTTCAAGTACATAATGAAACATTTAAACTACTTCGTGTGTTTCTTTTTCAAGAGTTTAAGGTGGATCCTCTATCCTATCAAAATGATGACTCTCCTAGTGATGATGATTCAAGTTACCATACAGTTCATGGTAATATTTTTGATACTTTTAGTGACACATTTGATTCCTCACATTCATGGTCCTCTCTTCATATACATTTATATGATATTATTGTAAGCATTTCTATCTCATGTTTTTGAATGATACAATCTATTATATATATATTTTGTTTCTCCTTTCCTCTATGTAGTATGCCTTTCATGTGCCTTCTTCTAGTATCATACTTTTATTTTGGGTCCATCATCCTTCCTCTATATTTTCTTTTATTTCTTCCCTGGGTTGTTCCTTGTCTAATGCTTCTTATAGGTTTAACATCTATGTTATTGCCTCGGTTTGCATTGATATTATTTTATCCCCTTTGGTTTAAGTTATTTTATTTTATTATGTCCCTTGCCCATTTGATTGTTGATCCCATTCTAAAATTCTTCATGGACTTTCCAAATATGGCAACATATGAATTGAGGCCTTCCACCATAGTGTTTATTGAGTTCTTAAGTTATAGGTTGTTAGGAATCATCATTTTCTTGCTTCGTCTCACTTTTTCCCCTTGGCTTTTGTCTTCCCTATTACTCCTATGTTTTCCTTTTGGTTTATTTCTTTCTTATTTCCCTTGGCTTCCTCCTCACATGTTCCATTCTTCTATAAATTCATTGAAATGCAAAAATATATAAAAATATAAAAATCAAATATGTGTGTGTGTGTGTGTGTGTGTGTGTGTGTGTGTGTGTGTGTGTGTGTGTGGATTACATTATGAGTTATTTATCAATGTCATGTTTATCTAACTATGCTAAAGGATTACATATAAAATATCGCAAACATTATTCTCATGTTATCCTATGATATTTATGGAGGATATATAAGTTACACGTGATCATATATATGCAGATGTTTTGTGGCTTCATTACATCCACACCCAAAGGAATTCTCACATTGGGGGTATGCATATAATGGGGTCATCTTTCTAGTGGTTCTCAAGTTCTATCCTTCATACTTTTTATTTTCAGATAGAGATTTATAATATTGCTTATACATATCTTGCTCTATCTTACATCTTAAGTAATGCATTACATAGATACATTGTGTGTTCTCATGTGTGCCCTATGATTACTTGATTACTTGCATATGTGTGTTTGTACGTGTGTTTGCTTATATGTGTTTATTTTCATGTATTTTCCCATATTTCCCATAGAGGATCCTCTAGTCATCATGTTATATCATTTATTTCTTGTGGATCACATTTATTATCACTGGTTACATCTAATACATGTGTAGTTATACGATTTTGTGTGATTGCATTGCCTATACTATGTGATATCATATGCTTAGTTCCCTGATCCATATCATAACACTACTACCTAATGTATACTATATGTCTTTCCTACATTACAATAGTATATATTATGCATCTATTGGGGAATACTACCACTATTTTATGTGTGTTTAATTGTTACATCCTGCCCTTCCATGGGCACATTGTTACATCGGGGCATATCACTTGTCCCTCTTTACGATACATTGGGGCATATCATCTATATTTAACCTTATCAATATTTTCACCTATACTTTTTCATTATGGGCATGATCCATCCATGTTTCTATTGATATTACATTTATTGTATCATGACATATAATATCCTCCATACACCTAATCACATGGTAGTCACTATATTGAGTACTTTTATTGTTATATCTTATCCACATTGGGGCATATCATTTTCCCTCTTCACTATGTACTATCAGGGAATATTACTTACCCCTCCTTTCTCCTATTATTCCCTCACATGGATCAATATTCTTATCGATTCTTACATGATGATATCATTATATAGTTACATACATGTGTTATAAATGTACCTTCAATGATTAAAAAAACTAATCCTAATTTATATGTTACACATGGTATATTTAATATTTTTATTTTAAGATGAGTGATTTTTAGGAACATCCCTTACCTTAAATGGGGTATCTATCCAAAATTTATATCAATGGTTATAGATTCAAAATTTATAAAAAGTCATTAGATGTTTATTTTAATGATCAAGAAGTAGATTTTTGTCTCCTATGTTTTTGAATCCCAAATTTCAATTCTATTTTTAGTTTTAGCACTAGATTTCCAAGAGTGACAATATGGTTCACATACCACTAGGTGTATTTCTTCTTATGCTCATTTTACTAATTTTACTTATTGTATTTTATTGCACTTGCATTGATTTACTAGGACATTGATCTATTTTCATGCATTCATTTTTTTAGGGTACACTTAAGTTATTGAATTTAGAGTGTAAGTGAACCATCTCTAAGAATAAAATCTTCATCCTTCCATCTTTATCAAGTAACAATAATATTTTCCCTTATTTATGTTTCAATTTGATATGCACACATCCATTCATGCACACAAATCAAAGTGGGTCATTATGTAGACACCTAATTTTAGTACAAGACATGTTTTTGTCATATATTTTTCATGTCTTGTCACAATAGGGATATTCATGTACATTTTCCTATGTTTAAACACTTTCCCTTCACATGACTCTACATATCTTTGTGTCTTCCAAATTTACTCATAAACACTCAAATTTTTTAGTTGCCTGCATTAGGATCCATTCAATCATCCTCAATCCATCTTGATCTTTGTTTCTTGAGTTAATCATGTCATGAACACAATCGAAGATCACCAATTCTAATCTAACCATAATCAATGATATCTAATTCTATTCACCTACATTTTGTGGGTCTTTTCCACTATGTGTTGATTTCTCTTATCTTGATTGTTAGCTCTCATATTTTCCATGGTTTACCTTTGTAAAAATTTGTATTTATAGATCGTGTGTGTGTGTGTGTGTGTGTGTGTGTGTGTGTGTGTGTGTGTGTGTGTGTGTGTGTGTGTGTGTGTGTGTGTGTGTGTGTGTGTGTGTGTGTGTGTGTGTGTGTGTGACCTATCATTTACCTTCTCTTTCAAGAGTTGCACATCAATCAAATCTTGTCAAAGGATCTCTAATTTGATCTAAACTTTGATTTATCATCTACTAAATGCTTGATCATATACACCAAAATAAGGTTGTAGTATGGAGCATAAAGTTGTATTTGATTATCTAGGGAGATGAGGTGTATTCATTTCTCTCATTTTGGATTCAAAACATTCACAAGCATGAGAGCTACATTTAACCATGATTTTGATTGTCTGAGATATGTAGTTTTAACCCTCAAGGGGGCTTGGACCACTGACCTTGAAAATATTCTATATTCTTGTGATATTTTGATGAATTAGGGTTGCATCAAATGAGTATTAATTTTGAGGACTGTGCACAATAATTCTTCCAAGTGAAAACAAATTCCTATATCTCTAGTGTTATTAAATCATCTAAAAAGGTTTCAGACCCCCAAGATCAACAAAGCCATAATCATAGTAGCTTTCCAAAATCTCTAGAAACTGACTATAATCAACCATAAGATTCAAGTATGTCTATAATTAGTTGTGGTCAATTTTGGTTATCAACAGAAACATAGTTATTTTTTGGGTTCTAATCTGCACAATCTCAAAGCTTGTTTTCCAATATTAGAAGTCACTTCTAAAAACCATGTAAGTCAAATTAAGTTATGCATCTATATTTATCCATTTATTCTTCAATTTAATAAATTTATCAATTATTAAATCTTTCAATTCTCAATTCCATCACATTAAGGATTTTTCATTATTGTAGTTTATTGTATTTGATTGATTTTCCTTTTGTGTCATTGTTTTTTAAGATTATGCACCACACTTAAACCATAATTTAATAAAATAGGTTTTTACCAAGAATGGAGTAGTATGGCCTTGGCTAGCCAAGAATGTACCACTATTTTCATGGTATATACAGGAACATAGGCTCCTTGCTTTGTGGTCCCTTTAGGCCTTTCTTTGGGGTCTTTTTTGCCTTATATTCCTCTTTTGACAACCTTTCTCACCCATTGTGTGTTGGATTGAATGTTAATAGGGTCCTAATTTAAACTTGAGAAGTCTATAAATACACATGTGCATTAGTTTATATAGTGAAGCATATAAAAACAAGTGAATGAAAATTGAGTAACAAAGGTCAAGAGTGATAAGCAAAGGACTATAATTGATTGAAAAAAATAAAATTGAAGTGTATAGGGAAATTTTTAATTTAAAGTCTTCATATTGCATTGTGTCATTTGTCCTTGCCTAATGAAAATTATTATAGGGATTAGGGGTTGTATCCATATTTGATTTTTGTATTGCATCTAGTTTTGGTTTTAAACTTATTTAAGAATAGGAGCCTGATAATAATGGAGGGATAACACAAACCCCTAAATGACTACCTCATTTGTTAAGGTTTTGTAAGTTTTTGTGAGTTGATAAAGGTTTCAAGAAATGAGATCAATATCCGAGTGACTCATAATGAATTTTAGAAATATAAGCAAGGTTTTCGTCAATTGTTTTGAGTAATTCCATAGTTTCCAAGAACAAAGAAATGAAAACCTAGTAGTGTTAGGATAAGAGTTGTACAGTCCTGGTCAAATTTTCAAAGTTATTTATTCACAAAAAAGATGGGTTATGGGTGCATTTTTGTCTGAACCTTTTTCACCTTCCAACTGTCTACATATTTGTAATAATTTAGTATTCTTCTCATAACCCTATTCCTAGAATATTCTTTGATGTAATTATGTCTAAATTTTTTGGTTATATTAGGGTAAATATGATTAGATATGAAATTACACATTTTTTATGGATAGATGTATTATGTGTTGATGTAAAACCACTTTCCCATATAAGTAAAAACATACTTCACTTGGTCTCCTCACAAGGCACATACATATTGAGATGCAACAATGATTTTAAGATATTGATTTCATGAAGGCAGCTTCATGGCTTTCTGTGCAACTGGGTGTATTCATTCATATCCTCATTTTCTTTCATATATTTTAATAGTTATAGGATATATATATGTATGTATGTACACACACACACACACACACACATTCACTTGCATGCATTTCCCATATGATTTTAGGGGCATTAGTTTCCATATCCTAGACATAGAAGCGTGGTTGTTTGTTTTATGATCTTTATGGCTTTTCACAATGAGAATTAGATAATATCTCTTTCCTTTTGACTTTTAGATCATTATTATTCCTATATGACTTTGATAATTCTTATAGATTTCAACATGATGTCTTTTATAAAGCCTCCATGTTCACTTGTTTGTCTTACTTTTATAATTATGCACACACACATCAAATGGGGGAATTATGTAGACATCCTCTTTTAGTCTAGAGGAAGTTTTAGATGTCAAATTATTGTTCTAGAGCACTTCTATGTTTATTGAACATCAATGCATATTAGACTCTTATTGGCACATTTTTCTATGTTTTAGGGCCCATTAGCTTCCCCTTTCTCTAGTTTTTTCTCTTCTTGATTTTCTCTATCTTCCCCATGGTTTTATATTGTTTTTAGTTTTCAGCCACCAAGACAATTTTTTTCAAGATACTTGTTTTGTGGGCACACATAGCCCTTCTTTTGAGTCCCTAGTGCCTTGTGTTCATCTTTTGTCAGCGTTTCTTACCTGTTGTGTATTGGCTTGTGCACCAATAAGGTCCTAATATGAATTTGAGAAGTTTATAAATAAGCGTGCATTAGTGCATATATAAAAAGAGATACAAGTGAGAATTGACTGGCAATAATCAATAGTGATAATCAGATCTCTAGCATCTATTGAAGAGTATAATTTGAATGTTTATATCAAAAATTGATTCAATATTAGAATCTTCATATTGCATTGTGCCGCTTGTTCATGCTAGTGAAAATTCAATAAGGATTAAGGCTTGCACTTACAAATTATTTGCTAAGGTACATCGAGTGTTATTTTCCAAACTTGTTCTAAATAGGGATCTGGTAAAAAAGGAGGGATAACACATGCCCCTCAATGACTCCTATTTTTTAAGGTTTTATAAGATTTTTTGAGTTGATTAGGGTTTCAAGAAAGGAGATCAAATTTACAAAGATCAATGCAAAATTCTAGAAAAGTGTGCAAGGTTTTCATAACTCAAAAGTAGAAGAAAAGATTCATAAAATTTGTTTCATATAATATCACAATGACTAGGAATATATGGTATGGTTCTTACAATGCCAAGATAGAAGTGAATGTTCTTGGTCAAAATTGAAAAGTTCTATGTTTGCTTCAATTCTTTCGAGTTTTATTTGTCTTTTTATCTAAATCTATTTCCACATTTTTAATCTTCTAACTATTTATAGATTTGAAAAAGTGGTATTTTTATTAAAATATTATCTTTACGCATTTTAATTATTTTAAAATATTTCTTATTGTAATTAAATATTATTTTTAATTATATATTAAAACGAGTCTAATTAAACTTAAATTATATTTTTTATAAATAAATATGTTGTATTTTAATGTAAAACCACTTTCCCAAATTACAATGGGAAATGGAATCATTAATTTTGAAAGAAAATTTAAAAAGCATGGCATGATAGAAACATGCATACAAAAGAGATTTGTGAAAATCAATTTTGAGCACATTTTGTTAAGTTGCAGATCTAAATGAACCGTAGCATTGAGAGACTTGTTGGCAAATCTAAATGCTAGTGAGATTAAGCCCAACCATCACTAAATCAGCCTTAAAAAAGCAAAGAATAAGTGCATACTTGCAAAGATTAAGTGTAGGATTCCATTTTTTTAAAATTGGAGTGGTAGCGTATAAAAGTATGGAAATCCCCAACTACAGGGAAACTTTAATCTAGAAAGGTTACATAGAAATCAAAAATTTCATTGAAGACATGAGAAGGTAGAAGAGTAATAGCATTGTAAGCACACAAGTATGTTGATAGCCATTTTTACAGTGGCAGGTAGGGGTGGCATATAATGGCATTAACTTGTTTACAATTGTTGGATTTTAAATTTAATGTTCATTTAATTATTAGGTAATTTGAATCTTAAATGTATCATTCATTTGATTGTTGTTTATAAAAAAAAATTGTTTTTAAAAGTCAATTGAAAAAATCTTAATATATCGATCATAAGGTAAAGTTTGGAGTTCGTTTAATTTTTTTGTTTTTGTGGGTAGATTGATACCTTTTGTTACCAGTCAATAGAAAATTTGTGAAGAAAGTAATGGAATTATTAATCAATATATTAGATAAAAAATCCAAAATAAGAACTTTTAAGATTGATATTTTTTAACGTATTTAAAATAAATATATATAAGATATTGGTATCAGCGTGTAGCATTATTTGTAAGAATTAGTCACATAGAAAAGGAAAGTTGAAAGACACCCAGGTAGATGTTGTCGGCTCACCAATAGTAACTATAATACTAACATACAATTGTGTTGCGACTTGAAGTGTCAACCTCCAGTAGTGTTGTGTCTTGAGTCATTAACAAAATTAGTCACGTGAAAAAATAAAGTTAAAAGACAACCAAGTAGATGATGTCAGCTCACTAACAATAACTAAAACACTAGCATACAATTGTGTTGTCTCGAGCCATCGACCTCCAACTGTGTTGTGTCTTGAGCCCTCAACCTCCAAAATAACAATTGAGAGCTTGATGACCTACCTAGAAGCTCAAATATGCATACAAATAATTGGTAATAAATAGTTATTTACTCTAGCTAGGCAGTTAGCTACTTATAATAAAATAGATGGCGAGGAGAATTTGAATTGAATTTATCTAGCCAAAAAAATCTATAAAATAATGCATGTAAATTGATTTCAAAATATACATCTTTTAAATGAAGAATACAAAACAAATTTCTCAAATAAGCAAGAGGATAACTGATCAAATTTAGGGATTTTGAAGAGTTTATCACAGAGAACAAATTTTAGAGTAAAAATTTGAGCACCCAACACAGATGGAAGCCATAGTGGATCCTTAAGACCCAATATGTTTACAAAATTTCAAGAAATCTCAGAGCAAGTTTTGCCCACAAGAAATAAAACACTATGGAGGTAGGAAATCATTTTCATAAGGGTCACAATGGGCCACCATGGTTGAAAATTGGTCAGATGATGAAGAGGAAGAGGTACCTTAACGAAAACATTAGTTACGAAGAAGAGAGACTCGGAGTTTTAAGTAAGTATGGTATACAATTTTGTCGAAAACCCACAAGAACAATTTAAGTTGTGTGAGAGGTGAAATTTTTTCTTATAGATTTAGTATATTTTTTTTATTTTATATGATTGAAGTTGATATTTTTTTAATTATTTAAGATTTTAAATGAGTTATTTTACAACATAATTTTTATACTGACGTGTTTGTAGATGAATTGTTGAGGAATTTGGCTAACTGCTTGAATTTTTTTTATTGCCCATGTAATCTTCAATCCTTTCGAAACTTAAATGATCCAGCTAGCTCATTCCACATCTGTAATACTCTAAACTCATTTTTTGGTTTAAGAGTTCCTTTATCTTGACCCAAAGATTGCCATGAATAATCAAGAAATTGACTATGAAACCTTGGATCTCTCGACATGTGAGTACTAATTAGCCTAATTTCCCCATCAAGCATATTGTTAAAATTTATTGTATTTTCTTCATTATTATTAGGTTTCTTTCTCTTGTGAAATCTTCCACAATCCTTTAATCTTCAGTGGTGATGTCATTTCGTATTCTCAACATGCATAATTTTGACTATTTAAAATGGATATATAAATTTTAAGGTATCTTGATCAAAATCTTATTGTTAGCAAAACCTGTTACAATATAAGGGATGAGATCAGAATCATGCTCCGAACAAATTTGGTGGAATGGATACCCCTCAGACTTTAATTCTTAGCTTAAGATTATTGCATAAAATAGTGGTCAACAAAAAAAAATGAAGGCCTAAAAAATTATGTTCAATATATCATGTAACCAAAAGCATTATGAAAATATCTTTGCAAGGTTTCCGATTATTCAAATGGTTCAAAAAATTAACTTTGTTTGCAAAAAATATTACTTAAGAATATTTCCTTCTCATTAACTCTACGAAAACACAGATAAATATTAATAATTTATTTTAAAATATTTATAATCAAAATGAGGGCCTAGAAAATTATATTTAATATATCATGTAACCAAAAGCATTATGAAGAGATCTTTGCAAGGTTTTCAGTGATTCAAATGGTTTAAAAGATTAGCATTGTTTGCAAAAATTATTGCAAGAATATTTGCTTCTCATTAACTCTACTAAATACAAATAAATATAAATAATTTATGTTAAAATGTCTGTAAAAATTATTGCTTAAGAATATTTCCTTCCCATTAACTCTACTAAACACAAATAAATATTAATAATTTATTTTAAATGTCTTGTATAATGCTAATTGTGCATTAATTATATTGATGATTAGGTATTGATTGGACACTAAGTGTATATATAAAAAACATTATCTTCAAGAACACCTTCATTCTCTTTGGGACTAATATCAATTAAAAGTGTTTGTGTGATTTTTGGACCCCTTTACCTTGTAATTATTACCGACATTTATATAAATAAAATGCTATGTATTGAAATCAACCATCAGAGATATGGCTTAATATATGCACAATCAAAATTTTGATATACAATAAAAATTATCAAATAAAATTGGTCATGGAAGTGTCTACAAATGTACAAAAATGAATTATACCAAAGGTATTTATATCATTTTTGTATTATTCTTAGTTAAATTCCTTCTACATGTGGTGCTTCAGGCATGTCCTCTTAAGATGGCTACTTCCCTTTAAGATGGCCACTTCCACTATAAACGAACACCTTGATAGGGTCACAATTTCTCTATTGATGCTTAGAATCTGAATTGCAAGTTGTCAGAAAATTTACTATTTCTTTAAGTCATCGCATCAAAGTAGATATAAAACTCCCTAAGAAAGCACTCTATCTTGTACTAGAAAGCAACAACTTCCATCTAAACTCCCCTCTGATGAAGAACTCTCGTTGATCGAAGCATTGTACCACTCCAACTAATTAGATTCCTCTTGATTGATGGACATCTTATTTTTTGAAAAGTGCTCCAAAACACCTCGATTATGCAAAATTAAAAAATGTATCAAAAATCTTGCAAATTCTGAAAATTGAAATTTCATATTTTGATGAGTCTTGTGTCATGATAGATCCCCTTAGCTTCTTGGGGGACTGGTTGTCACATATTTTAAAATTCCAATGCAAATTGGTCACTTTCTATTTATAGACTTTTCATTTGATGCTAAAAATACTTATAAAGGAATTGTTATATAAATTTAAAAATTAAAATGTTGTCGCAAAGCAAAGAGACCATATAGCATAATGTGGTAGCTCAACATCTCTTATCGATATTGCTACCTTCTGGTATGAATCAAAGAGTAGTGACTTGCGTCTCTTCTTGGCTATGGTTGTACATACCTCTCATATCAATGTAGTAGTCAATTATTTTATTTAGCTAGTGTTTTCTTTATGTATGGTTTTTCTCAATTCAATTATAATTCATCTAGTTACAATTCTTTAATCATCTCCATGTTACAATTGTTTTGATTAATTATTTTCACTTATAGCACATCTAAGTTTCAACAAATAACTTATTGCCCAATAAATTGGTCTGAATCAATAACAAAAAACTTTGTTTCTATTATTAATACTAAAATATTTTTTTATATGCTTATAGTTTTATGTTCATTATAAAGTTTGGAAGATTAATTCATTATAAATTTCATTTAAAATCATTCTATAAAAGGTCAAGTCTTCATGCAAATACTTCAATTAGATAAGTATATGAAAAATGAAGTTGTTTGGTAATTTTCCAAGATTAATGTGTAGAATAATTTATATCTAACGTTTCAAGTATTGTTGAGGGACTTATCATTGGGGGGAAAGCGGTTAGAGTAAGGGTTTTCTTTTCTCCCATATTTATTTTTATGGGTTTTTTATCCTCACTTGGAGTTTTCCTAATTTCATGGAAAAGCTTGCATATGTATGCAGGTTGACTGGGTGACTAGGAAGTAACTCCTTTGACTGGGTATTTTTCGTATGGGAGTTACGCGTCTATTCTTGGCCCTGTCGACCACCTTTTGTGGAGGAGTTGCTTACTTTCTTATATGTATTCATCTCATTTGAGAGCTTTTCAACTTAATGAAAGATTGGGTTTTGCTCCACTTTTTTTTTTTATCTCTTATAATATTGTCTTTAAGTGATTTCATTTTGCTTCAACAACATTGTAGTGTGCACAAGCTTTGTCTTGTGTGATCTCGACCTTTACATTCACATGATTTGAAACTAGTGGCATCTCTGATAGAAGCTTTAGTTTATTATACTCATTATTCATTGTTAAGATGCAGTTTTTTAAATTCAACTATGTAGAAGAATTAATTTCTGACATTTTTGTCTCATAATGGACTCGTTATCTCAAAAATTTATGAAAAGTGAAGTTGTCTTCATACAAATATTTCAAAAATACACAATGCAAATATTGTGGTCGTTATTTATGTCTTTCTAGTGGCAATCACATTTAATTAAATTGGGGAAGCCTTCACAATAATGGGAGAGGAACACTATGGAAGGATCAATGAACCTTTTGTGCTTTAACGAAAAATAGGGCTAATGTGTCTTTTAATAACTTTTTAGTAACAACCAAACCAAAAAAACTCAGACTATGCCTTAGTTTGACATTGCATACTTCAAGTTTTTTTTCTAGTTTAATGTTTTTTTTTAAAATGGCAATGCATCCTCTCTATCATGTAGAGGCTTTTTTGGAGTAAAATCTAGATGTGCACTAGCGTTTTTTTTAGGTTATTGAATCTACATTACATATTATTTATATTAAATTTATTTTATTCTACCTACACTCAACCTCATCACATGGTCCTTGGCATGAAGCTAAAGTAAGTTGATTAATTCATCCACCCAATACCAATGAGATGTTTATCCTTCAATCAAAATAAAAGTGATTGTGCACTTGAAAACACTATTGACATGTTTAACCTTAGATAAGATGAAAGACATCTCTTCCTTGTAAGGTAAGTTTTCTCTAACCAATTAAGGTAGTGGAGATGGAAGGACAAATTCTCAAGTATGCTCAAAGCACATTTGATGGTGAAGATTGTACCCCAACTTTATAAATCTGCCCACCTAAATTTCCTAGTGGAGATAAGTCATCAACTTCCTCAAAGTTGTTATGATTTGTTTAGGAGCTTTGCTCTAGTATTTCAATTTGCTCCATCTTGAACTCAATAGTTAAGGTGACACACCAACTTCCTTAAAGTTATTAGGGTCTTTTAGGACTTCCATTCACATCACTACCTAGCCTTGTTAGTGGATATGATACACCAACATTCTCACTATTAGATTTTTTTAAGGCCTCTATGATATGGTGTCAAAGTTGACATTGCATTATAAGGTGGGTGAGAAATACTAAATTTTGGTAATTGTTTATATAATGTTATATTGTATTTATAAAACTTGATTGATCTTTGCCTCCACTTTGTTCAAACAACTTAAATCTTAGGTAAGTACGTAAAGAAAACCACGTCGAACAAGTCGAGTTAGCAAAAATTCAATTAAAGATCTAAAGCATGAGCAAGCCTTGCAATTAAAGTTTGCAAAACAAATAAATACCCAAAGAATAATTAAACTTAACAAGTCAAGAACACAATAAAACTTTTGTTGTTTGCAAAAGGATCTTTAACAAATCAGGGAGTCAATATGTGCAAGTCTTGCAATTTTGATTTTGCAAAAATACACATATTGACTCCCTGATTTGTTAAAGATCCTTTTGCAAACAACAAAAGTTTTATTGTGTAATTTTAATTTTGCAAAAACAAAGTTGATTTTGAAACTGAGTAGTTGAAAGTCAAAAGATTGTTAGATAGACTTTGATAATGAGACATTTTTATCCTTAATCTTAGCAAGTCAATTTGGTCAATGGAACTTTGAATTGCTTTGCAAAATAGATATTCATGGAAAATCTTAAATTTTAGCAAGTCAGGAAATCATTATAGACTTGAATTGGTGTATCTAAACCCCATGTAGACATTGTAGTTTTGCAATAGATAATGAGAAATTCATTGATAATTGTTTATATAATGTTATATCGCATTTATAAAACTTGATTGATCTTTGCTTCCACTATGTTCAAACAACTTAAATCTTAGGTAAGTACATACAAAAAACCACGTCAAACAAGTTACGTTATCAAAAATTCAATTAAAGATCTAAAGCATGAGCAAGCCTTGCAATTAAAGTTTGCAAAACAAATAAATACCCAAAGAATAATTGAACTAAACAAATCGAGAACACAATAAAACCTCAGTTGTTTGCACAAGGATCTTTAACAAATCAAGGAGTCAATATGTACAAGTCTTGTTTGCACAAGGATCTTTAACAAATCAAGGAGTCAATATGTACAAGTCTTGCAATTTTGATTTTGCAAAAACAAAGTTGATTTTGAAACTCGGCAATTGAAAGTCAAAAGATTGTAAGATAGACTTTGATAATGAGACATTTTTTATCCTTAATCTTAGCAAGTCAATTTGGTCAATGGATCTTTGAATTGCTTTGCAAAATAAATATTCATAAAGAATCTTTAATTTTAACAAGTCGGAAAATCATTGGAGACTTGAATTGGTGTATCTAAACCCCGTGTAGACATTATAGTTTCGCAATAGATAATGAGAAATTCATTGGTTCAAATTAGAGATTGAAGTA
This sequence comes from Torreya grandis, assembly GCA_037957365.1. Lineage (NCBI taxonomy): Eukaryota > Viridiplantae > Streptophyta > Pinopsida > Cupressales > Taxaceae > Torreya > Torreya grandis. Next base: position 1,765,484 of record JARHVA010000322.1, read on the forward strand.
ACTTGCTTTGTTATCCTTGTAAGTTTGTTGATATATGATACTGGCAATATCACGTTTGTGTATAATTTCCGTTTTCCATGTCTCTAAAACAATCTTACTCAGCACAAATTCTTAAAAATCAATTGAGACAATTAAGTTATATTGAGGTCATTTAACCTTATTCAATTATATATAGTGTCAATAAAATCAGTTGAGACAATTAAGTTATATTGAGGTCATTTAACCTTATTCAATTATATATAGTGTCAATAATTTCATTGATATTTGCTTCTTTGCATTCCAACTCACAAACTATGGACCACTGAATGGCCAAAATTTTCTATATTTCAATGTATAATCCACTAAAGCAAATAATTGACATAACATAACCTTATTAAAAGAGATATGCAAGCCCTTCAATAGTACCCTTATGTTAGATCCACATTTATGATAGCCACCGTCTTTTCTTTCAATGACATTATTTTCAACAAATATGAATTGCTTAAGCACTAATCATGCCACAAAGAACATCTCATATACTTATTAGTTTGACAACTTTTCCCCATACCTGTTTTTATTTTATAGGAAGATATTTTACCAAATAGAAACTTTTGAATGGTTGAATTTCATTTAAATTTTTATTATAAATAAAAATATAACAGTTTCAAATATTATTTCCTAAAATATTGCAGCATACACATGTTTTATACCATGGGAACACTTTTGCTCCAGATGCTCTTAAAATTAGTAAGAAAATTTAGAAACCCCTTCCATGGGGACCACTTCCATAGTCTATCCAGATCAGTGAAACCAGATACCATAAATGAAAGAAATGTATGTGAAAAACATTGAACAAGAACCACAAACTAATGCACGCTAAATATCCCCCCGCCCTTTTCCTTCATAGAAACATTCTTGTTACATCTCTCAAATATCAACCATCGCAAAGAACATGAATTAAGTAGAAAATATTCATATGCACTTATTGTTCTCAAATTTTCAATACCAGGCTGCAAAGCCTCCTTCGACATTAGTTAAAGGGATAATCGAATATAAATTTAGCCCTAGGGCCTTAAATAACTTGAATATTATATTCGCAAAATAATGATTCACATATCGGCACCCCTATGGCGATATTTGCAATCTGAATAAGCAAGCTTCAGTACCAGACCGCAAAATCTTCTTGAAAAAACCGTTACATAAAAAATCAAATTTGCCCCACGGGCCTTGAATAATTTCAATTTTATGTGTCTTCATCGAATTAAAAAAACAAATAAAGGTTCATATATATCTGGCCCCTATGCTGATATTGTATTACAATACAGAACAGGTTATATCCTTGCCACTCGCAAGGTAGAAGGCATACAGCTGGCCTTCTAATCAGAAAAGAGGTATCAAAAACAAAGACCTACTTTCTTCTAAAGAACTAAAAAATTGTGCAGAGAAAGTGTCATCAAATCAAATAGGTGATGATTTTCTCTGGAGGACCAAGAGAAAATAATAGGTTATGCTCAGCCCTGTATACAGTACCCGCACATTAAAGTTCTTGTAAATTCCAACTGAAATGCAAGTTCTGAAATCATGATCACCAGCGCTTTTGCTGATTCCCCCACCTCCCACCTCTCCCTCCTCTGGCACCACCACCACCACCACCTCGTCTAGAACCACCGCCACCTCCCCTTGCACCACCCCAAGAATTACCTCCTCGTCCTCCTCTGCTATGGCCGTTACCAAAGCCGCCGCCTCCTCTTGACTGGTCATTGCGAACTTGCAGCTCAGGTAAACTTTCAAGTACTTCAATATCAACCCCATCTGCATTGTCCTGGCCTGTGAATGGCAAATTATTCATAACTGTTGTTGCATGTTGTAGAATTGAGGTAAAATTAAAACAAATCATAAATCATAACAGAAGCATTTGGTAGGCAACAAATGTCAGGGCATCAGTCGATGGACAGGTAAAAAGGAGCTTGCTGTTTCCAGCAAGGCCCCGGTTTGAGCCAGAGCAAGGACGAAGGCAGGTATATTAGTCTGCAGCCATATGTTGAAGGGCCTGACTGGGGGTTCCCAGGAGCAGTGTTTATATTAAAAAGCAGATGTCTCCAGAATATATCTTTAAAAACTACATTCCTTGTTCTGTTCTCTAAAATAAGTCGAATAACGGATCTCTTACATCCCTTAGTATTAATGTGATCGTTACTTTTTATTGGTTATTTTAATCAATAAGTTTATTTTCTTAAAAGAAAACCTAATGTTTTTCCTCAGATTTGGCCCATAACTCCCCCATTTCCTTTTTAGGCCGTATGAAGTCTTCCCTGACCATCCATGTAAAATAAATTACGACAGAAAATGATTCTTGGATGTTGTGTTTTGGCGATGCTAGTCACACGTAGTATTATTAATAGTCCTACTAAAAATAGCTGAAACAGTCACGGAAGTCCTTTCATGAATTATTAGAAACAACCCTAATTATTATATGCACATTTCATAAAGCAGTACCTGCAAGAAATAAGTCAACATGCTCACAGGGCACATCAAATACAGCAGCAGTCCCATCCACAGTTAGAGACATCCCACTGATTCCAGCCATATTTTCTTCAGGTATTATTCTTCTTAGCATAGTGAAAGCATATCTGCAAAATTTCCCATATGATTTACTTAGTTGGCAGGCATCATCTCATTAGTTCCAAACTTTTAGTCAATACACAATACTCACGTTGCAGAATACATGACCTTCCCGGATTTAAGAATCAATGTCACGGTATCTTCTTGTGAGGACAGCAATGACCTTTTTTTGACTTCTGTATAACCCTTTCACATCATCATACCAAGAGAAGCAATTCTGTTAATCCCATAATTACAAGAGTGCAATTTTGAAACAGTAAAGGAGGAAATTCCGTCTGTTTTTCATTTTATCATTTTAGCAATGAATATACAACAGCAGATAATAACTGCTCAAATCCTTACTGCAAGTTTTGCCAGTGCTTTTGCAATAATGTCTACAGGAGGAACACCAGCATTCTTCAAAAGATTCTCAGCTGACTGCCTAAAAATGGGAAGCACACTGCACAAAAGCAAGCAATGATGACGTTATTGAGAAGCCAAAAAGCATAACAGCACACTAATTAAAGCGAATCCAACTCTTTTTGTGGAAAAAAGTTAATCAGTATGAATTCATTCGCTAACTTTCAAAATCAGCCAAAATAGTTTTACATAAACCAACCTGTCAGCAACACCCATTATGCCCTCTGCAGCAGTCAATCCAGTAGCTTTTGCAACATCTGCTGGCTGTGGAGCAGATGCACGCTCAAATTTTACACCAGCCTTCATTTCAATCTGAGATATCATATATTGCTTCTTTCTGTCATACATCATGACAGAAACCCCAGTGTTGCCTGTATGTTTGCATCGCATGGTCAAACTTCTGGAAATGCCAAGCATAATAATAGGTGGCAAAAGAAAAACATATTTTATGTTCAGACCATACCTGCTCTACCAGTCCGCCCAGACCGGTGAATGTAAGTTTCCACGTCTCTTGGAGGTTCACACTAAAGTATAAACCAATATATTAGGAAAAAACTAGACTCGAACAAAACATGGTTTCACATAAATCCATTTACATATGGAGAAATACATACCTGAATTATAAGTTGAACATCATTAATGTCCAAACCCCGTGCCGCAACATCAGTTGCAACAAGTATTGAAAATTTTCCTGAACGGAATCCAGCAAGAGTCACCTGAAATTTCCACAGAGATGAAGTTCAATCAAAGACATGCAGGGTTGCTCATGTATAAAGAGGAGACGAATCCTGCTTGCATGCTAATATGCTACATACGTCTACCTCATATACAATGGTTACCTAATCACTCATATCGCAAAGTAATATTAAATCTCCACTGATTTATAATAGTTGTGTTTGACACCTGAAATAACCAAAATCTGGGCTTTTGTCTCACACCAAGATTGAATAAATAAACATCAACAAAGCAGTCCGTAATTCCATTACAAATGACTCAGATTTGTCTTATTTACCTAAAATTTTCAAGATATAGAGCACCCCTTAAGTGAGTTTTGCCACATGAAAATACTGAATTTTGGAATTTTGTGCCCAAACAAAATGGAGAAAAACAAATCTAGGAGTAGACCTAAATATGTTTTATTTTTTAGGGGATTTTCCCCTACGTAAAGTATTTTCATCACCGGATGACTTTTTTCCAAGAATTGTAAATAGACAATACTTTCTTTCGTTCATGTATCTTGCCAGACAAGGAAACCCAGAAAGCACACAAGCATCTCTATCCATTTGTTAGCATGGGGAATTATACCATTTTTATGCTTTTTCACCTTCTAGCCACTCACACAATTGACAAAGCTTTTGTTCAGTGTATACCTTGTAAGGCTTCCTTATTTCACAACATTATCAATATGCGATTATCACAACCAACATTTTGTTAATTGCAAGTAGATGGCCTTCATGTAGTATTATTTAGATATTTTATTTGTGGTAATTTTCAATACATAAGTATTTTCATACTCAAACCATCAACACAATAACTACTTTCCATGAGTATAAATACTTGAATTATCTTTCACTCATATCTTGCTAATAATTGCAAGACAAGGGGACTCACAAAGCACACAAGCACCTATTGAACATGATCTCGGCAAATTGCCATCATATAAACAAGTGGGCTCTTGACCATTATTGATTTGTTTTTCATTTATGATCAACAGCCCACATGAACATGATGTCAGAATTTTCCAAACATTGTATATAGCCATCATGTGTTAAAATATTCTGTAGATGCCTAATTTTGGTACAAGACTACTTATTTCCTATGTAATAGATAGGTAGAGAATAGGCTTGGCACACTTTCCCTTGTGTTGGGCCCCATATTGCCTTCCCTTGCCTTATGTTGTCCTTACAAATTTACTTTATGTTCACTTTGGGTCAATAATAACATCATCATTCAATCTCAAAAACTTAAAAACCTTTTTCATTCATGGTCAACAGCCCTCCTGAACATGATGTCAGAATTTTCCAAACATAATCTAGCAGTTGTGTTAAAATATTCTGTATACACTAATTTTGGTACAAGACTAGTTATTTGCTATGGGAATAGATTGGTACAGAATATGTTCAGCACGCTTTCCCTTGTGTTGGGCCCTGTATTGCAGTTCCCTTGCCTTATGTTGTCCTTACAAATTTACTTTATTTTCAATATTAACACCACCATTCAATCCAAAAAACTTAAAAACCTATAGATCAGCTATTTGTATTTGTTTGCCCCAATACAATCTGAATGATCCCAGAACGCCCAAAACACTCTTTGGGGGTCTCTTGACCATTTTGACCAGGATCGGACCAATACATTTCTAGTTCTTTTGTTTGTTGGCTTGCACGCCACAAAGGTCTTAATTCAAACCCAAAAAGTCTATAAATATGTGAGTACATTGATGCATTTAATGGAATCCATATCCACCGGAAACACTCTAATTTCCATGCCATCTATTGAAGTGTAAAAGCAGAATTGCATTGTTAGGGCAGCACCCCTATACCAAAAGAAGAATTGAAGGATTAGTGAAAGAGACATAAGGGGCAGGATAATCATGTTGGCACTAGATTGTTTGCCGAACTACACAATTGTTGATTGCCAGTATGTCACAAATCAGGGCTCTCACTGAGGCAGGTCCCTCGTAACGACTCCCTTTTTTTGTTTTGGTGAGGTACTTGGAGCTAACTAGGATTGTAAAGAAAAAGAAGCAATTTGGGGAGCTCCACATCATTTAACAAAGATTGGAGACAGTGACTATTATAAATTTCTAGTTACTTATAATAGTTGTGTGGCTCATTGTATATGAGTATTTAGGTAAATATCACTCATCTAGAACAAATCACGGATTCACATAAATCCATTCACATATGGAGAAATGCCTAGTGGAATTAAAGTTGAAAATCGTCAATATCCAACCCTGTGCCACAAGTATTGAATTTTTTTGCAAACAAAATTCAGCAAGAGATCTGAAATCTTCAGCAACATGAAGATCAATCAGAGACATGCAGGGTTACTCATGCTAATAAGCTCCAGACATCTACCTCGTAGACAATAACCACCTAATCACTCCTCTATCAAAGTAATATTAAATTTCTATTGATCTAGCTATTTTCTCCACCTTTTCAAAGCAACGCCAATCTTCTGGGTATCTTTGGGAATGCTTCTATCAAAGTAATATTAAATTTCTACCGATCTAGCTATTTTCTCCACCTTTTCAAATCATTCCAATCTTATTGGGTATCTTTGGGAATGCTTCTGGAACTATTTGCACCTGATTCCAGCCTCTGATGGTACATACATATGGATCATGATTCGGGTATTGGAGCTCTCTTTGTCAAATTCCAAGCACATAATTCACTTCGATTTACACAATTAGATCCGTGTTTATTTTCATATTGTTGTATTCTGTGCAGATCCGAATCACACGTTCATTACTATGATTTGGTGCAGTGCCCCTTGACCTAAATCCACTTTACCATACTACATTTTGGTGAACCCGAATTGCTTTGAAAGCTCTCTTTCCATCTAGGATTAGACTCTGCTTATATTGCATATTGGATCTTGATTTTGCTTTAGGGTTTCCCTTTAACCCTTCCCTTGTTGAGCCTCCTTAGAGTTATCCCTAGTTATCATCATCGTTACAGTGTGCTCTCTACTATAGCCTTTTTTGCTTGAGTATGCTGAGACCGTGCTAGTTTCCATAAGCCTTAGTTCATCTCTATCACTGGATATTCTTGTGCTCCTTAACACTTCTTATGGGTAAGATGTGATTCACTTATGACATGCTCTTTTATAATAGTATATACACAAGATGTTTATATACACGATGTTTATCAATGAGAGAATGCTTATTCCTATTGGCATATTATAGAATTATAGCATGCAGTTTGAAACAAGATAGGGTTGTATGTAATAATGATATCTTACGTGTTGATACCCTTGCAATTGAAAGACCTTCTTTAGTACCTTTTAGAGGTAGATCTTGTGTGGCTCAAACCTCAAAGAGGTAGCGCACACAATGCCATAATCCCTCGTCTTCCTTCCAAGCCTCAAGATGGGGTTAAGCAAAACACCCCTCCTAACTTTCCTCATGACCCAAGGCTTAGATTACAAACCGCCAAGGTCAATGATATTATCAATCAACTTAAAAACACTCATGCCAAGATATTTATCCTGGAATTGCTTACAAGATCTAATGTTTACAAAGAAATACTTCATAAGGCTTCAGAAGGCACTACTTTGCCAAGTAACACCCAACCCTTTGCTTCTATTGTTGGATCTCTAACGTATAATGAGAACCTTATTATTTCAGATGTCATGCATCATCATTTAACATTGTACATTCAAGTTATTATCAACAATAACAAGATTAAAAAGGTCCACGTCGGTAACAGTTTGGGGTTAAACATTTGTAATGTCCTTTCTTAGTGCACTGGGATTTGGATGACATACTCTTGCATATTCTGATATGATTATTAAAGGCTTTGACAATAAACCAAGAAAGGCTCTTAGTGCAATTACATTGAACATATATCACAGAATTTAAATATATACCACAGTATGTAAAGTGATATATATTGACATGAGCTATAACATTTCACTTGTGAGACCATGGATTCATGTCATATGTGTGGTTCCCTTCACATTTGCATAGATGCTTAAAATTTATACAAGGGAATCATTTATACATGTGCTGCCAATTACATTGAACATATATCACAGAATTTAAATATATACCACAGTATGTAAAGTGATATATATTGACATGAGCTATAACATTTCACTTGTGAGACCATGGATTCATGTCATATGTGTGGTTCCCTTCACATTTGCATAGATGCTTAAAATTTATACAAGGGAATCATTTATACATGTGCTGCAAATGATGTACCATTTCAATTTTGCAAAATGATAAGCCCAATAATAGCATTATCCCACAATTAAATAGACATCAACCATCCATCATGACAGCCTCACAAGTCATTACAATCGAACAAATAACTACCTTTGAATGGGGTGAATGCAATCAAAGTGAAGGCAGTCAAACCCAAGAGAATAGTGGCACTCAAATTGATTGTATGGACAAACAATTATCCAAATTAAATTTTACACCAATCGGCCTCTAGGAATATAGAGATGACATGAGCACCTTTGACATCGATCAACTCTTATCTTACCCTAGAAGATCAAAAAGACCTATTGAAATGTCATCTCATAATGATAAAGGTAAAGGGCCTATGGTCGATAATTGTTGCATTACTAATGAGGCAAATCAACCTCTTCACCTAGTTCAAACATTTTTAGAAGAGTATGGATTTGGACTAAAATATGTGCAAAACATGGGATACAAAGGTCAAGGTTTAGGTAAACACGGACAAGGAATCACATAACCTATCGTTCTGCGTGCTCAAGTCCTAAAACAAGATAATGGATACAACAAGGATTCTAGAACTAAAGATACACATTTGTAAGTGGATGAAGGATACTTAGGAGCTCATAATCATGACAGGGCCATAAAAGACACATCTCTATAACCACTTTACAAAATCCAACCATAATCACTCACAAGATATGAATGTCATGATTATCCAACTTGTACAACCTGAGCTAATTGACAATACCACTTCATCTAAGAATATACTTTTGGATGCATTCTCTTATGATGAAGCCATTCAAGAATATTTGGGAACTAATGTGGATTTACTAACTTACCATCATAAGAATAGATTTCCTTTTACATTGAACAACCAAACCTATTTTGGGGAGTGTGAGCCCACCCTTACTAATGAAGAAGGTCAATTAAATAGTCTATACACATTACCAACGGCACCATAAGTCAAAAATCAACCAACATTATTGAATGAACAAACATTTGATCTTAACCTTGGCACTAGTGACAAACCTAAGATTGTAAAATTAGGTCCCTCTTTAACTCTTGAAGAACGACAAATTCACATTGAAATATTACAAGACTTTCTCGATGTCTTTGCTTGGTCCTATGTTGATATGATTGGCATCGATACCATCCTTTACAGTTCATAATTTAGTCACTCATCCTCCATAATTTAGTCATTAATCTTGATGCTAAACCAAGAAAACAAAACATTAGAAAGATACATCCTAAGGTTGCTTTATTGGTTTAAGAATAAATATAGAAGTTACTTGACATTGGTTGTATACGACATATTGATTATTCAAAATCGATTTCTAACATTGTCCCTATTGCCAAACCAAATGGGGGCATCAAAATTTGCACCAACTTTGAACACGAGGATAATGTCTAAAGGATCACCTCCCGTTACTCGATATGAGATGCTCTCCTTTATGGATGAATTCCCTAGTAATAATAAAATCAAGATTAATTCTAGCCATCAACACAAGCATTTATAACCCCATGGGAACATTTTGCTATGTTGTTATGCACTTCAATCTCAAAAATACAAGTGCCACATATCAAAGAGCTATGACACATATCTCATGATATCCTAAAGGACCATGTTGAAGATGTCATAAGAAAGTCTAAAAAATGTGAAAACCATGTAATTTACCAAAAACCATTTGAATGATTACAAAATCCTTAAAAATGTGTCTTTGAAATTACAGTAATATTAAGATTTGTTATTTCTCAAAGAGGTATACAAGTTGATCCTAAGAAAGTGCAAGTCGTTAATCAAAATGCCTCCTCCTAAAGGCCTTAAGCAATTAAGAAGTTTACACAAAAACAAATCAAGCCAATTAGACGATTTGATGCTCGATTAGACAACAAAACCAAATCATTTTCAAGATTATTACACAAACACCACAATGGCATATGATAAATGTCAAAAGGATTTTAATGCAATTAAAGAATATCTCACCAATCCTCCCATTATGATGCCATTCATTCTCATTACGTGGCTTTTATACATTTTGGCCACCAAACATGCCTTTGGAAACCTACTTGCACAATATGATGATGATCACAAAGAAAGCACCTTCTATTACATCAGACATACATTGGTCGATTAATTACAACTCAACGGAAAATGTATGCTTGCTTATCATATTAGTAAACATAAAAACTTAGACACTACATGCTTAATAATGAGACTCGGATCATCACCAAGATTGATCCTTTGAAACATTTGATGTCTAAGCCATATCTCTACAAACAAATACTATGTCGGTCATGCTACTTGTGGAGTTTCATCTTAAATTTGTATACCCAAAATCTGTTAAAAAGCAAGTCATTGCAAACCAATTAGTTTTGGCTCCCCTCAAAGACCACACTCCTATAGATGACACCTTTCTAGACAAGTTTGTTGTGTGTACCAATGTAAATAAAACATGGACCATGTCCTTGATAGGGCCAAATGTGGTTCAAGCATACTAGCAGAAATCGTTTGGGGAAAAAAACATCTTTTCAAAAGTTGAGTGTTTTTCAAAAAATCACGATTAATCAAGAAAAAGCAAGAAAAATTTGGGAAAACTTAAAACCACCGAAAAATGTGAAAAAAAAAAAAGAAAATCTACTTTTTAAAAAGTTTTAAATGCATTTCCATTGCATCGAGATGCATATTAGGCATTTCAATTGTATAGAGAATAGATATAGATTATGAGAGGAAGATAAATGAGATTGTATATCATTAAAATGAGTCAATTGTTTTCTTTCATTACTTTTAATACAATTCAAATTTCATTACATTGGCGTTTCAAAATGCATACTATTGTGATTTACAAGGGAACAAAAAAAAGGAAGGAGCCAATGGCAACAAATAGCTTATGGATCAACAGATATACACTTCAACATCTCTCTAGAGTTCAAGCTTCTTCAAAATCCTGCCGAATAGGAAACATTCTCTCCATGCACTTAAATAGGCCCTCTGTAACCTCTGCATAGTCATAAATGAATAGGCCATGTTAGTGCTCCAGGAGTAGTGTGAGGGCTAAAGAAGACATGAATGTTTCCTCCCCCTGTGCTTGGCACACGAGACACTAATCCAAATGTCATTTGAAGCCCCTCCTTTCCCTTTCATGTTCTGCCGATGGCCATGGTGTGTCATCAAATTGATCACCGCTTGCATCCGAAGAATTAGAACCCACATCTATACCTGTTCTTTCCCATTTAGCCTTTGAATCTAAATATATAGGTTAGAGTTATGTAGAGGTTAAGGTTAGGGTTAAGGTTAGAGGACAACTATATTTTTTATAGTTTTTATTAAATTTGAATATATTCAATATATAGAAAACGTAACTTGATTTTCTCCAATGTCAAGTAAAAATTTCAAAAATTTCGTTGATAATCTTGGACCTCACTGAAAATCTCGAATTTCTCCTTAGTCCTCAAATTGTTTTTCGAAAATCTTCTCTTTGATGGCAAAAATCTATGAAAATGAAGCAAAAAAGAACAAAAAAATCATTTTTGATATGTATATATATTTGAAAAAAACGTGAATAACAGTATTAATCGCAATTTAAACGAGTTTAAATCACAATTTTTTGCCAATTTTCCACGTTTTAAACGATTTTCAACGCTTACCTATTGGCAAGGGGTTGACTGCATAGAAATCGCAACTATTTCAAGGTATAAAGCATTTTTTGTTGGTGATTCAATATTAATTGTGATTTATTCAAGAGTTTTGCTACTATGGTTTCACGTGTCACAGTTGATATTGTATTGATCACTTCCCGAGGGCAACGAATGTTGATTGAGCTTTTCATGTACCAATAACTAGCATAATACGAGGGTTTGATTCTAGTACTCTATGTTGCACATTCTTTAAAGATTAAATCTATCAAATTTTATGGTAATTCTCAACTTGTCATAAACCAAATAACATGTGCCTATCGGGAAATAGAGGATGGATTGATTCCCTATCGAAATTCAATTTGATCACCCACTTCAACGAGTTTTAAATTGATAACATTATTAAAATAAACAACCACCAAACATGCTATGTCTAGTGTTGTTTCATTTGTTCTTATTGATATCACAAACAATCATGCCATATTGAACAAAAAGCAATTATAACATTCTATTGTTGAATAGCCAAATTTAGAATTTTTAGATGTGTTTGCAATCAGAAGTGTTGCAACTCAAAATGGTATGCAAATATATACAACATTTTATTAGAACAAATAGTTCCCACACACTTTTCAAAAAATCATAAAAGAAAAAGAGATGCCATTAAACATGTTATAATTGAGGATGCCCTTTTCAAAAGGTTCTCTTATGGTCAATTGCTTAGATGCCTTTGGCACAAAGAAGCTAAGTCGGCATTACAAGAGGTTCATAATTGTAAATGTGGTTGACATTTTAGAGGTTAAGCCATGTCAAACAAGTTGTTAAAAATGTTTATTATTGACCACAAATTGGGGGAATTCACATCTACTTTTATCTTCCAGGGACATGCGAAAAAATATAAAAAGGTGAGAAATAATTTTTTTTTTTTTTTTTAAACAATTTTTTAAAGAGAAACAATCAAAAATATGATTGTGAATGGTACACATAATTCATTGTGGAGGATGAAGATGGTAAATAAGAGTGTTTGCTCAACAATTACCAGTTACTATTAGTCATAGAAGTTAAGCCATGTCATACAAGTTAAAAATGTTTATTATTGACCCACAAGGGAACATGAATTCCAAAGCATGCAAAATATATGTGAGCAATGCTAAATGAATAGTAATTTAACAATGCAATATCCCAAGAATTGTAACCTGTTTCTCCTTCACCATTTTCCATTTGGAGATTTGATTTAGATGGCAAAATTAAACCTCCATTCTCAAAAAGTCACAAATTTATTATCACAGCTACAAAATATTTTACAAAAATGAGTTGACATTTTACCTTTACACTGATTTATCATGACCCATTTCATTTCTCAAATTGACCCACCATCATTTATTATTACACATAATAGTACATATTTCAAAAATAAGACAATAAATAAGTTTTGTGCTATATATAAGATTAATTATACATTTTCAACTCCTTACTACCCCCAAAGGGAATAGCAAGGTCGAGGCTACCAATAAAACAATTGTTAATATTTTATGTAAGACGATGAGCAAACATGGGGAAACCTGGGGTTTTCAAAAAACACACATTATAGGCATTTAGAACAATTGTGAGTGTTGTCATAGGGAGCCGCCCCAATTCTCTAAAATATGTTGTTGAAGCAATCATACCCTTAGATCTTGATAAGTGTCTCGCTAAAATGTATCATTGATGATAATGGATACAAAGAAAAGAGATTATATCAATTAAAAATGTTAGATGAAGCATGTATTCATGCTACTAAGCACTTGAGAGTTTACCAAAATCACCACAAGAAGCCCTATCAAGAGTTATTAATCTGGGTGATAAGACATTAAAAGAAAATTTAAAAATTACAAATGCAGATAAAGAAGATAAAGGCAAGTTTAAACCTAATCAACTATGTCCCTTAATTATTGTCAAAAAAAACTTGGCTCAAGAGTATATTGCCTAGCTACATTAGGGGGCAAACATTTGAAGAATCCAAGAATGTCATGCACTAACACAAACTTTACACTTGAGTCTCTTGCTTCTCATTTTTCTTTGATTTCATAATTTTTGTAGTTTCTTTTTTCTATGGTTGCTCTATTTGTTTATTTGGCGTTTTTGCACAGCGTCTTACTACTAGGTCGTCTTGTCCAATCATGTCAACACTTGTCTTTTAGTTGTTAAGATTTCTAACATACAAATCCTTTCTATTGGGCAACTATCATTTTATGGTCCTTATCATGCATCTATTGAGCTGTACTACTATAGTGCTTCATCAATTACACACTGCTCACCAAAGGCACGATACACCCACGAATACATAAGATTCAACATCGCTTATATTAGGGCATGTCATCACCATGTTTCATGTCTTATATCTTGCTTACACTAGGGCATATTGGTGTTTGTATCTATTATTTCTGCTTGCTTAAGGGCCATTCATTTTTTCTATACTTTTAATGGTCATACCTATTGATACAGGGGCACCACTATTGAGCATTACATTGCCTCCACTCAAGTATATAAGAATTCAGTTACAAATTATACACAAGCTCTCACGGTTTCTTTCTTACATGACTTGGACCTCCATAGGTCGAACTCCCTTACCCTGCACATGCTTCAAAGATAAATACTATTTTTTTATGTTTATGCCAAAACGTTTGATAAATGAGCTTTAGTACAACCATCTTTCCATACCAAAATGTGTTATAAATTTGCTTTAACGATGATGCCATCTTATGATTTATACATTAACCCTTTTATGGTTTTATTTTACTTTCTTTTGAGATGAGTGACATACAAATACACTCCACACCTCAAAACAAGGGCATATGATCCACTTATTCTATATTTAGCTCTATGATAGTACACACTCGACACGCTACAAATATTTGCCCCCAAATACTTGGATGTAGTTATCAAGAACACTACAGATATTTTCCCCCATATATTTGGAGGTGGTCATCAAGCACACTACAGATATTTACCCCCACATATTGGGAGGAGATCAATATGGATTCTACAAATACTTCAGCCCCCCATATTTGGATGCAATCACTAGCCATGGATGTAGTTGTCAACGACACTACAGGTATTTTCCCCCATATATTTGGAGGTGGTCATCAAGCACACTATACATATTGGGAAGAGATCAATAAGGATTCTGCAAATATTCCCCCCCCCCCCCCAAATTTGGAGGCAATCACCAACCCTTCTTCTACTAGCTTCTATAGTGTAATCAATCACCAAAGACAGTACAAATTCTACAAAGATTGCAAAATAGTTTGCATGCCACCAAGTCTATTTGTTCCCACATTTTTATTTTTACTCGATGATGTTAGCAAATTCTTCAATATCAAATTATATAGACAATGATATAATTGCAAATTTTTTCCGTATGTTTACAGATACTTGAGGCTTTGCATATTCTAGATGTAGGAACATTAATGCTCATTCTAGTATCCTCAATGGCAATCAAGATGCTCGTGCAAATGCAAAGAGATGGGGTTTCTTTTATTTTGTCGATCATAGGAGCTAGGCTCTGTAACAAGGTAACCTCTCCCTTTGACTTTCAAATCATTGTCATATCCAATATTAACTTTGAACAGCATTCACAAATTTTGACCACAACCTCCCTCTTAGGTGCACTTGTTTGTTTTACTTTAATATTAGTGTGCTTTGTGCATATGGATCAATGATTCAAAATAGTTTTTGGTACATTTTCCCTTGTGTGGAGTCGCATATTGCCTTCCCTTGCCTTATGATGCCACTTATCTATTTTTTATTCACTTTGGGTCTATGATTAGACCACCATTCAATCTAGAACACTTGAAAACCTACAAAACAATTGTTTGGCTTGGTACAATCATGAATGCTCCCAAAATACCAAAAGCATTGTTTTGTGTTCTCTTAGCCATTTTGGCCAACATGGGGCTGGTACATCCCCTAATCAAACCAACGTGTTCCTAGTCTAACCAAAATCATTGATAGTAGTCATCTTTTTTGTGGGTCCCTTTGCCCCTTTTCCAAGTTTGTTTAGTTCCTTGTGCCCTGCTGCCTTTCGATTGTTGGCTTGTACGCCAATAAGCTCTTAATTTGAATTCGATAAATCTATAAGTCCATGAGTGCATTGATGCATTTAGGGGGACCAGGATCCATGGAAAACACTCTGATTTCTATTGTTGTGCCATCTATTTAAGTGAAAAATCAGAATTGCAATGTAATCACCAAAAGGAGAATTGAAGAATTAGTGAATGAGCATACAACCTATACTAGTTGTTTGCATCTCATTGATAAGGATAAGGGGTAGAATAATCAGATTGCACTAGATTTCTTCTTGACTACATGATTGTTGATTACCAACTTATCAGAAAAACAAAGGTGTGATTGAGGTAGGGCCCTCATAATTACTCCCATTTTTTATGTTTCGGCATGGCGATTTGAGACCATTAAGGTTGTGAAGACACAGATAAATTTCAGGAGTTCCACAGCTCAATTCGACAGTCAGTCATTTTAAATAAATTGGAATAGACGAAAGCGCTTGCAAAATTTCATCAGAATCGATTCGACATGGTGACCAAGATAGTACTCATCCATCCAAGATCGAACTACTACGATCTTGATCTGACCGGGATCAGACCTTACACTCCTGGCTGTTTTCTCACCTTTTTAAATCAGCACCAAATTTTTGAGTTATATCTGGAACTGCTTTTAGACCTGCTACCCCCCCCCCCCGATTACAGCTTCTAACAGTACACAGGGAAGTGACAATTCAAGTATTTCTCTAAGAACTCTCTTCGTCAAATTCCAAACATTTAATTCACTTAAATTCCCAGAATTAGGTGGGTATTACTGTCATATTGATATGTTCAAATCCGAATTGCACATTTATTGGTATGGTTTAGTGTAGTGTCCCTTGACCTAGAATCAGTTTACCATACTACATGATCGTACAAGTAATGATACCATTTTTTACTGATATTCTAATTTTTTACTAATATCAAACAATAACGCAGTTGAATTTATGTTAATATACTTTAAATCTTGTATAGATTGAAAAAATTTAATAACATGATTATTCTCAGCCGAGCAGTGTCACATGATATTAATTATTGGTGTGGGGATAGAGTAGAACTTACCTAGGAAGGGAAGAATCTTGGAGGGGAATAATTAAACCTCACTTGTAAATTTTACATATTGCAAGTGATTTATCAGGATTAGTACTTGTCAAAGTCTCAAATGTTGTAGAAAAAGTTCCAGAATAAAAATGCTTTTGTTAATATATATAAAGTCATCTTGGAAAGAAAGTAATTTGAGAGTGCTCAAGACTCAAAGTTGATAAAGGAGTTATATAGCAAATAATTCAACCAATAAACAAGCCAAGACAAGTTCCAGCATAGAAATATTTTTGTTGATAAATATAAGTCATCTTGATAATGTTTGCACCTTGGGAAAAAAACAATTTGAGATATGTTCGAGTATATCATGTTCAAGACTCAAAAGTTGAAAAAGATGTTCTTTAGCAAACAATTCAACCAATAAACAAGCTTATATGGCATTACTCATTTTCCTCTATTGAAGCTTGTTCAATGATAGCATTCATTGCTTTCAGGTGGTCTCACAGCCGAGTGACCATATGGGTGCATTCCACAAAGTCAACTTGAGCAGGATACAAAGGATGTAGGTATCTAAAAATGGGTATATTCCACAAAGTCACTCAGCCATGATAACAAAAAAAGTCGGTATCCCTCAGACCTACTTTTTGTGAATTTTAAGAATCCATATACTTCTTCTCAAATGTTAAGGCCAACAAGTTTTGTGAAACATTTTCCAAACTGCTAAAGATTTTTCATTATATATCATGAAAAAAGTTATTAACATTATTAACATTCAACCAACCTGTGATGGTTTCCTGCAGGGATTGGGCCAGGATGGCTGACGCATTCAACATTGTCTATGATTTGTCATTAAATTAAAAAGTCGTAAGTTGTTGAATTTCCTATATTTTAATTTTTATATATTCAGGCCATGCCCCTCAAGCCCCCCCTATAATTTGGGGGGAGCCCCACATGTCCCCGATCCATCATTGCTTTCCCAAACATTTGGGGTGCCATAAATTTAAAAATATCCTGTGAATTTAAACCGGTATGATTTTTTTGAAGAAATTTCAAAGAATTTGGTCTTCTAAAAAGGCACATACAGAAAGAAAAATGAGTTTCTAGAGTTCAAAACAGAATGAAATTGCTCCCCACCATCTAATTATAAACCATGTTATCTCATCTCTAAACTGATTGCAATAGCAACATTAATAGAGCTATTGTTCCTACTAAGGGGGGTAGGACATCAGGAACTTCTAAGTCAACAATAAATTAAAATCCCCTGAAGAGAATCAATCAATTTTAATTTAATTTTTTAGGCATCTACTAAGCATAAAGTCAATCCTGTTTGTAGAAATGGTGTTTTTACAGGCTGCACAAACAAAATATTGAACTTATTTTAGTCTTTTTCTAGGCAGAGAATCCAATGACTGGGAGTAAGCTATGCTCTCCTTTAAGTGATCAATCTTAATTTACATTGTGATGTATCTACTAGGCACAACTCCAATCCTGTTTGTAGAAATGGTGTTTTTAGGGGTTGCACAAGCAAAAGACTGAACTTATTTTAGTCTTTTTCTGTGTAGAGAATTCAATGACTTGGAGTAAGCTATGCTCTCCTTCAAGGTACAGCTAGCATGTGCTACATGTTGGCCACATTTGGAAGTGGAAGAAGAATAAAAAGGTCTTACTGACATTATCAATAAATAATAATGTCTTTACTAGAAACTTTAAATGATTATGGAGACATGGATTTCATCTGCAGTCTGTTCAATTTTATATCCTTCAAATATGTTAGAAGGCACAAACGTAAGGCATTGGACCATCTGGAAAATGAGGGTGTCAGAATGAAATCCAAAATAAGGAAAATATTTAATATCCTGCTATATTATGTAAATTGGCCCTTATTTTGCAGCCTCATTCTAAATTTGAAAAGACAGATTTAAAACTGAACTAGTCTAGGGGCACAACACTTTAATCCGCTTCAAGGATAAGCTTGCAGGGTGCAATACATGTTTTTTCTGGCCTCTAAATTGAAGCCAAAAAGCTTGTGGTCTACAGAAATCCTACAAGAAAAAGGCAAAAAGGAGTAACAAAACCAAAAATTGGCTTCACTTAAGGACGAGTCCCTAACAATAATTCCATGAAGAGTAAGTTTCCAGAACAAATGTGGATGCTTTAAAAATGGTTTTCACGACAATTTGCATAGATATAATATGTCATTTATTTTAACCACTTGGTTGAAGCCAAAATATTGTGGCCTATGGAAATCCTAGAAGAAACATTTAAAAGAAATAACTTAATATGGAAAAACCAAAAAATTAGCTTCACCTCCTCCAAGGATGAGACCCTAATGATAATTCCATGAATGAGAGTTTTCCAGAATAGATATGACTGCTTCAAAAGGGTTTTCAAGACACATCTGAAAACGAAAAATTTAATTAAAGCCTATTTATATTAGTCTGCAACTCAACAAGAGGAAGGGAAACAGCTCAGCTAACACCACCAGCCCCTCATCAAAGGCCACCTGCACAAGGAAGGATATCTAAAGTATGGCCAAATCCTATGCAGCTTTGAAGAGCTACATTCTAAAAATAATACATCCTTCCAGATCATAGGTCCATCAGTACCTGTCTAGTGTATACTGAATGCACCCTACTAGAGCAAATTCCAGCAGCGGCAAGGCTAGCTGGAAAAAATGGTCAGCTTCGCCACCAAGAGCTTGAGGTAGAAACCCTCCAGTTTTCTTTCCTCATCTAACATTTTCCTATTTCGGCTGCTGGATGTGGTTATATTTCAGTTGCTGGATGTGGTTATATTTCAGTTGGGCTTCATGTTTTCGCTAGGTTTATGCTATGTTGTAGGAGGGGTTCTCGTATACAGCCCCTCTCACTTTATCCTCGACTCGATAGATATCGATCTCTTTGAAACATGCAATTGTTGAAAGCTATTATGTAATCTTTATCAGATGGAGTAGTATTTAAAGTATTAAGCACTGGGTATGGTTTGAGTTACATAATTGGATTCCAAAATCGTCCCCAATTTGGTAAGTTTGTGTAGGGGGGCAAATGAATAGAAGCCCCCTTTTAACTACTAACGAATACATTAAATGATGATGATTATAACTCCAGTGCTTAGAAATTCACAGTTTTCATAGGATTTAATTTATGTGGACCATAATACATTTTTCACAGAAAAGACGTGACATATGGGCCACAATTTGAGCACAACTGATGTATTAAGCCAAACAAAGGCAGTCAACTAAAGATGAGGAATATCTTCGAAGCATTTAATCAATCTCGAGATATTAAAATGGGTGAGGTAACAAAAAGCCCCACTTATAACAATCGTCCCTGTTCAACATAACACATTCAATTATACAGAAAATTAATAAGAATTGTAAGAAACAACAGTTTAAGTGTTAATAGTTTACTATAACTTACTTCACGTTGTGACTGTTGTATATCTCCATGTAAAGCCCGAGCTTTACCAGGAAGGGATTCAGCAAGCTCAGAAGCATCATTCTTTGTCTCTGTAAAAACAATGGTACGTCCCCCACTGCACAAGAAAATATGAACTCTCCTTTAGAGTAAGGAACAGATTAACAGATAAAATTTTGAACTCCTAGATTTAATGTTAGAACCTAACCTGCTATAGCAGCGAATTACATCGGGTATAACCTTTGTTCTTGCTTTGTAAAAGCAGGGAAGAACAATGTGCCTCACACTTGCATTAGCCTTCATCTTGTCATCACCAACAAGATCTGCAGTTTGTCTATCAGGTTTGAAGAATTTGGATGCAATCTGTTTAAGAGGTAAAACAAGATGATAAACATAGGCATGCAATAAATAAAAAATATGAAGCTAGCTCAAGAAATATGAGTAACAGCATATACCACAATGTCCATCTACAAACAGAAAAACGTGTTATAAAAGTTTAAATGGTATAGATGATCTGCGCAAACTTGAAGCAACATTAGACACTTTCAGAAACCCCACCTGCTTTACCCAATTCGGCATTGTTGCACTAAAAAGAAGTGTCTGAACCTTGCTTACATCCTCAACTTTTCCTGAGAGTAGGAAAATAGGTATGTATTAAGAAGATATGACGAACAAGTATTGAATGCCAATACCCTGCTACCATTACATTCATGGAATTTAGGAGCACAAAACATGGGATTAAGAAGATGCAATGAAAAAGTATTGAATGCCAATAACCTGCTAACATTACCTTCATTGAACTTTGGGCCACAAAACATGGTATGGTATATGAAACATCAATCGATGCAAGAAACCAGCTTTAAACCAAAAAAAATGAATGGGTAATATTCAACATATCAAATTTCATTGATATTGTTGGCA
Source organism: Torreya grandis (assembly GCA_037957365.1). Lineage (NCBI taxonomy): Eukaryota > Viridiplantae > Streptophyta > Pinopsida > Cupressales > Taxaceae > Torreya > Torreya grandis. The sequence continues at coordinate 1,786,480 of JARHVA010000322.1, forward strand.
ACTACAAAAATGTATCAAGTTATTTTAGGATTCGCATTAATTTTATTTTATGCTCTTCATCATTTTTTTACGGGTTTTTTAAATTTGAGTGCAGAAAATAAAGCTACACAAATCCCAACCGTGTAAGGATTCAGCAATCTAAACAACCAAACTCAGTTAAAGATTAAGAAGAATGAGATAAATAAATATCTTTGAACTTTTAGCTGAAAATTCAACATAACAAGATGCAACAAACCATCCCCAAAAATATCTTGCGAGGGAAGTTCCTAAAAAAAATCATAATTTGTGGAAACAAAATAGTTCTAAAACAAAAACGCTGATATCAAATAATGAATCCTACCAAGAATGTACTCCACCGCTTCCACAAAGCCCATGTTAAGCATTTCATCAGCCTCATCAAGGACACGAAATTTCAATGATTTCAGATTTAGACTCCCTCTGTCTATATGATCCTGTGAAAAGAAATTGCATCAAGTTTGTATTTAGTAATGAACTGTCACACAGAACAGCAGTGCACAACTAAAATGTAATCACTCACCTTGATACGACCCGGTGTCCCAACAACAACATCCACACCTTTACGTAAAGCATGTTCCTGTGGACCATATGGAGCACCTCCATACACACAGCATGTATTAATGCCAACAGATCCACCATAATTCTCAAAATCAGAATGAACCTGCATAGAAAAAATTGACGTGCAGAGTTTTTATATTTACTAGTAACAAGAAATTGCAAAATAAAATAGTATATTTTCAAAAAATTAACATCTAGTCAGACACAGTACAGATCAAAGTTAGAATATTACCTGTTTTGCAAGCTCCCGAGTTGGAACCAAAACAATCACACTAGGTGGCCTTCCATAGGATTTATTCCTATCTTTAGCATTTCGTCCACTAGTTAATGACTCCAAAATAGGCAACACAAATGCCAATGTTTTACCCTGGAAAATTAATGTAGATATCAGAGACATGAAAAATTAAACAGTATAGTACAGAAATCAGTCAAAACAGTTATCATTCCTAAAGTAGGGAATTGATGCAGTGTGTCAAAACATTGATTAAGAAAAAGAGAAAAGCCTTGAACTACTTCAATGCTAATTGATGGCTTAGTGAAAATTCCATATCTCTTCAAAACAATTTCTGCACTTAAAAACATTGTATATTTCTTCAAATCAATTTCTGCATTTAGAAATAATAACGTGTATGATCTGTGCACAGCTTCCGCTCTATCAAGTTAACTCCTCATTTGCTCCTCTACACAGCGCACGCACGTCTCACCCAATCTTGTGCACTCCTTTGCAAAAAGTTGGCTGACAACCTTCCACACAAGTCCCATGCCAGATCTCAGACTTTCATGCAGCGGTTGTCTTAGAGCGCAAACTGCACCCTTACACGCCTTGCCGCTCCACGCTGACTTCTAAGCCTGCTTGTTGACTCCTGCAACTGTCACAGCTCGCAAATCCACATGCCTTGCTCTTGCACGCCCCATAGTCTTGTGCGCCCCATCGGCACCCGCTCATGGACTCCTCAACTTCTTGGATTCCACAGCACATCTCTACATGTCGACTCACCCTATCCACATGCTCCAAGAGGTTCCTCAACCATCATCTACCCTGAAAGATGAACCAACGCATCCGTCTTCTTGGTAACTTACAGCAATTGAACCTGCGCTTGTATTCTACTTGTATGTGTTAAATACACATCTGGCCGAAGGTCGATGCTTTTACACAATCATAACACAGATAACACACTCCACATATCCACCCTGTGATACATGCATTGTAGCATATTGTACCAATTTTTCCTATTCGCCATTAATGAATAGAAGTTGCATTTCCTGCAAATAAGACTTCCGCTCCATTGAATGTGTTTGGTTACTTCTGTCTGAATTAGCTCTACTCATTCAATTTGCACAACCAAACTCGGTTGTCCCCTACACACTTGGTCTTGCACCTTGTGGCACAGATCATTGGTATCAAAGCTTGAAGCTTTATCCTATTTCTATGCCTATGAACACAAACACAACTCGAGAAGGAAGGTCTATCAATCGGTTTTGTTTTAGAATATATTCAAAAGAATATCATAGCAAGAGTAAGATGGCTAACACCCAGATGCAACATAAAGTAGCACCAGAAGTACAGAAGTTCATTGATGATGCTATGGAAGCACAGCGCACTGCATGTTTTGGCCAATTATGTGACTTGATGGTGCACTTCAACCTTACGTCTTCTAAACCACCTCCACAATTCGCTCCACACCGATTTCAACGATAAACCCTCTTCAAAGTGCAAGTCAATCTTGACATCCCTTTGTTCAAAGGCAAAATCGACACCAAAGCATTGGATGCTCGAATTCGACAACTCAAGGCGTACTCAATAAATTGCTTCACTGATGCTGAGATCACCATCGCAGTTTTGAAGATGTCCATTTTGGTGGTTCCCTGGTGGGCGGTTTTCAGTGCACAACATGCACAAGAGTGCATTCTAATTGAATCTTGGAAGACTTTTGTCAACACGCTAAAGGAGGAATACTACCCTCTATGCCACCTTGAAGATGAATACATCAAGTTCCAACAATTGTGCCAACACAAAGATTAGTCCGTGGAAGACTACAACATATTCCATGACTACTATGTGCGCTTGTGCAAGAACCTCGACGAACAACATAAGGTGCTGAAGTACATCAACGAACTCTCACCTTATATCTGTGTGAAGATGGAGTTCTTGACTTCTGACACGTTGGCGCAAGCATATCACGACCCCACCAAAATTGAAGCTAAGGCAAGGATGAAGCAACGTGCCACCTCTTCATCCAACATAGTGCACAAGGCCCTGGCTGCGCACAACTCCACATTGCAACCTTCTACACAGAAGCAACAATAGCACACTTCTCGCAAAGGAGAGCAACACCAAAAGATTGCTCAACAACCAAAGGCTCCAATGCATTCTGATTCAGACAAAGGCAAGAAGAAGTCCAATGATCAGTGGTGCCACTGCCATTGCTCATCCACTCACGATGATTTGAAATGTCGCACGCTATCCTTGCCCAATCTGCATCAGGATCCACATCAATGGATTACATTGATCCAAATGCCTCTTGTCTGAGCACTAGCACCAATGTGATCGACATCTCCAAGGAGTGCGAGTGCCTCTTCCACACCAAGTTCTGGGTGAAGGGTCAACCTCTCAACATCATCATCAACAGTGGCCACCAAAACATCATCATACAATCCATGACTCAACGCCTTGGTATCGCCACTGCTGCACATCCCAAGCCATACTCTTTAAGGTGGTGTGGTTGCAACAAGGGAAGGATATACAGGTCCAACGATAATGCACTTTTCAATACAAAGTCAAGCCTATGGAGGACGTCACTTGTGACATCACACCTCTAGAGGTCTGCAACATCCTACTAGGAAGACCATATTTGTCTGACTGTGAATATATATATCAAGCCAAGCCACAACATTGGATTATTCGCACGCAAGATCGCTCCTACAACCTCTTTGAGTCAGCACCCACAACTAAAGTCACCTTGGTCTCTACCAAGTAATGTCACAAACTCATATCGCATGTGTAGAAGTTTATGTTGCTCATGGTCCGCCCTGACACACCTACACAACAAAAAATGACAAATTGCACCCTCACAGCATGCAAGACTCGCACATTATCGCAGCAACAATAGCTCGACAAGTTACTGGTGCAACAAAGTGAAGTCTTCACAACACATGAAGGCCTTCCAACGCACTGCGCAATAAAGCACCGCATCGATTTGGTTCCTAGATCCCCTCTTCCCAATAGCCCCATGCATCACAGATCAACTTGGGAAAATGAAGTCCTACGCTAGATACAAGAGCTCCTTGATCAGGGCAAGATCAGGGCTAGCTCTTCACCTTGCAAGAATCCAATAGTCCTTACATCCAAGAAGGATGGGTCTTGGCGCCTTTTCATTTATTATCGCACACTCAACAAATCATGGTGAAGAATTGCTATCCACTGCCGCACATTGGCAACCTCTTGGACCAGCTCCGAGGTGCACAATACTTCACCAAGATCAACTTGAAGTCAATTTATCATCAGGTTCCAATCCATCCTAAAGACATTTGGGAGACAACATTCAAGAAATGGGAGGGATTATATGAGTGGTTGGTCATGCCTTTTGGCCTCACCAATGCGCCACATTCATGCGCTTGATGGATGATCTACTCAAGCCTTTCTTGAATTCCTTCATTGTCTACTGGGATGACATCCTTGTCTTCAGCAAGACTTGGGAGGAGCATATGGAGCACATCTCGCACGTCTTAGACACTTTGCGCCAACACAAGTTGCCAGCCAACTTAGCAAAGTGTACATTTGATGCAACACAAATCCAACACCTGGGCTACATCATTGATCACGCCAACATTAGAGTAGATCCAAAGAAGATCAAACTGATCCAAGATTGGTCTACTCCACGTAATATCACAGAATTGAAGAGTTTTATTGGACTTGCTAACTGCTACCGCAAGTTTGTCCTTGGTTTCTCACACATCTCTTGGGCTCTCAACCAACTCACCCACACCAAAGACAAGTTTGATTGGACTCATGCACAATGGCACACTTTCAAGGCACTCAAGTAACGCCTCCGCACAGTGCATGTTCTCGCAATACCCGACATTACGCACTCCTTTGAAATACACACTGATGCATCTGACTATGCACTTGATACAGTGCTCATGCAACATGGACATCTGATTGCATACCACTCAGAGACATTTAGTGACACGATGCAAAGGTGCTCCACCTATAAGAAGGAATTGTATGTTATTGTGCAAGCAATTAAGCAATGGCGACACCACATTCTCAAGAAGGAAACAGTTGTTCATTCGGACCATCAACCACTTCAATTTCTACAAACGCAAAACAAGATAGAAAATGCGCGTCATATGAAATGGATGACTTAACTGCAACAATTCCATCTAGTGATCAAGCACAAGAAAGGGAAAGCCAACAAGGCCGCAAATTGCCTTAGCCGACTGCCGGCTCGCGCACTCATCATAGTGTCAAAAACTCAAGGCCACAACTTCATAGACTAGGTACCTCTCTACTAAACTACCCAGGACTTCACAGCAATTTACACGAGCCTCGTGCAAGATAAGTGTCAAAGTTCTACTTGTCTGACCAACTTCTCTACAAGCTCGAACATTTTTGTGTTCCCACTAGTGCACCTCGCCAACAACTCATCTGGAAGGCGTACTATGCCAAGAACTCAAGACACTTCGACATGACAAAGACTCTAGCCGCAATGTAATCACATTTCTTCTAGCTGCACATGCACGCTTATGTCGCATGCAACATCAAGTCTTGCATTCCTTGTTGCATCGCCAAGCCGACGAATAGGAAGCTAGGGCTCTACACACCTATACCAATTCCATCCAAACCATGGGGATCCATCAACATGGATTTCATGACTGGACTGCTTGCGATGAGACAACATGACATTGTGATCGTTGTAGTGGATTTGGTTTTCCAAGATGGCTATCATGGTCACGTGTAGAAAAGACATTGATGCAGCTAGCACTACACAAGCTTTCTTCAACCATGTTTGAGTTCATTTTGGGCTACCAACTTCCATCATCTCCAACCGTGATCTGCACTTTGTGAGTCATTTTTGGCAAGCATTGTGGGGCTTAATGGGTACACAACTAGATCAATCAATTGGTTTTCATCCTCAAACAAATGGGCAAACCAAAGTGGTCAATTGCACACATGTTCATCTTCTATGAATATACACAATTGTGCGCATGCTCGCACATGGGATGACAATCTCCTATATATTCAACATGCATACAACAAGGCTCTTCACACCTCTACGTGCCACAATCAATTCCAGACATGTCTTGGGTTTCGACCTTTGGCACCTCTAACCATCTAACGTGCACCAATAGGCACGAAGTCGCAAGCACAAGAACAAGAAGCGAACAAAGCCGAGAAATTTCTACGCCACATTCAGTCTGTTCACCAATAAATTCAGCAATTTCTCTCGCACCCAAGCAAAGTACAAGGAGCGCCACGACGCACATCACACACCTCATGCATTCCGAGTTGGTGATAAAGTCTGGTTGCAACTTTAGAAAGAACACTTCAAAGTTCCACACCAACAAATCAAGCCTCTATGCTATGGTCCTTACACCATTCTGCTTCTTGAGCCAACAGTGACAAAATCATAACACTTTTATCTGAATTAGCTTTACTCATTCACTCTACACAACCAAACTCGGTTGTCCCCGCACACTTGGTCCTCGACCCTTTGGCACAGATCAATGTAAACTTGCCAAAGTCACCTGGCATTTTTTTTTCATAATACCGTATTTGCCATAATTAGGCCAACAAATTACACAAAAAGACGAGGAAGGTCAAAATGACTCACAAACCCAAAGGATTCTACTTACCATACATAAACATCAAGTAATCATTAGTGTCAAAGAGGAGAGATTAAAATGTTAGCAATTGTCCCAAGCCAACTACAAAATTGGAAAGGCACCGCAATGTTACAAATAACTTATGAACCACTTTTGCCTATGAAGAACCTCTCAATATGGGATGGAGACACACCCGACAAACACCCATGATCTCAAGATGGCAGAAAACCCACTATAAAACTTCAAGGAGTTAACATTTCCTTCTCAAGCCTAGATACCTATAGTAGTTACTAGTTCAGCAATATATGGAAGCTTAAAGTTGTACATTGACTAATTTTGAAAGGAAGTCGCCGTAGAATGTCATATTCAGTTTTGATGATGTTGGAAATTGCACTATTCATAGCTTAAATAAATTACATCGTGCCTGATGATATAATGGGAAAAACCTAAAAAAATTTACCATTTTCCTTCATTTGCTGCACAAAATTTCTTTACCTGCTAGATTTCTTCCTTTTCATAAAAAAAATGTTATAGTAGAAATTACTTGGTATAATTTCAAGTTCTAATAATTAAGGCAAATATTTCATATTCAATTCCATGTGTGTGGGAGAGAGATAATCTCGAGCAACAAGGAATCAACTACCCATCAAGCATTTACAACAAATGCTGATTGATCCAATTTTAAGCCTATTTTATTTTATTTTCAGCTCCAAAATGGATCACCATGATATAAGGAGGTAGTATTACTATTAATAAGCTTGTGAGTGTACAAGATAGTATTTACTATTGATAAGCTTGCTAGTTTAGAAGGAAAGTTGATAATGCAGCCAAAGCTATAAGATTTAGTTCATGGGCAGTGAATTATTACATTGAATAGACCACATAATTATAATCAACAAATAGAACACCATGAGAATCTTCTAATATCACAAAAATAAACAAACTCCTAAAAATAACCCAGTACTACCAATCTTATTGGATGAAGTACATTTCTTCTCTCCACTACCCGAACAAAACAAGCCATTTTCCAAGCAATATGTTAATTCTTGGACAAGACATTATTTGCTAAGAAAATACATCCGTCAATCTGAACTATCTATTATGTGGACAACTTGATGTTGGCAACATCTCCCAACAAACAAACAATTCTCCTACGTTTCCCATATTCTCATGTTATATTTTTCATTTTGTAATGTTGCAAGTATATCTTTTACCACATGCCACAATCAAAAACATTTTTTGGCCTTCCAATCATGGCATCCTTGCTACCCTTCTTTCTTTCCTTGTCCATGTCATGTTGGCCTCGTCAAATGTGTTAAGGTTCAAACATTTGCAAAACAACATAACTAAGAGCAAAGTTTACTTGCTCACCACCTTGCACCATTTCTTTCCCCGATTGTGTAGATTGTAATGGAAATTCATCCTCTTGATCACATGTTTCACTGTGATATGATACCACTTCAATCTACCTTGCTACCTTCCCTCGTTTGGCTTTGAAGAGCGGGTATTATAATGATCTTCATCATATCCCCCTTAAAACTTGACTGCTCCTTTGATCTCCTACTTGGCCATGCTTCCTCAAGATTGGTATCATGCAATGCTTTACAAGGCCACCAATTAAGAATGTAGACCGTTGTAATCACAACATCCACCTAGTACCAATATGTCACATTCTGGTTTTGAATGCACACATCTTGCCATATCCAAAACCATTATATTCCTCCTTTCCATGATTTTCACTTTTGTCTTGGGCTTCCATGATGTGATCAATTACAACCTTTTCATTCATGTTCACATGAGTGCCTTTAGTGCTTGCCAACTTATTTAGTTCCTCATTGAAGTAATCCTTGCACAAGGACATCCTCCTTTTGAAGAATCATATTCCATTTTGTATCCACCATCAACGAAACCACAAACTCTAGCAACTCAAATGTACGAGCCTCTTTACCCAATCCAATCTGTGCAAGCCAATTCCTTAGCATATGTTAAATTTGGGTCAAGATGACCTCCCCCAAAATCCTCCTTTATGGTTAAAATTGAGCTCTCATCTACAAATAACTCCTAAACAAGTATGCATTTAGCATAAGCTCCAATAAATACATTTGCTCTTTCTTTAAAAAAATTCCATGAAATCTCGAGATAAGTTTGGGAGGCACTCATCAATCACATTTCCATTATTTACATATCGTATGAAGTATACCCTACCACATGATTCATCCACAAATGCTATAATTAAGCACCTTAAATGTAACATAGGCCTACCAATAGACCCACTCCATCTCCTAATGGCCAATGGCTACACATTATACATCAATTTTTCTTTTCCTTGCCGAGTTTCAAATACCTTTTTCCCCACATCGAATGTAAATATTGACTATGCATATTATACCATTTACACAAAATCATTCTCCACAATGATTATATATATTGACTATGCAAATAACACTATTTCCACAACATCACGTAACCATGCAAAACCTTCCTTATAAGTATTTGGCCTTTTTTTAGCATGCACATAATATCTTTACACACTCCACTATGGCCTTATGTTTTGCACCTTCACATGTGATTACGAATTGAATATGTAACCTCTTTTTTCATATGGCATCATTCCAATAAGAATATGCACGCATCCAAGGTGGAATGTTATAAACATGCAAGTTTTTTCTGCAAATCTAATAAACTTAGAATCAGCTTGTGGATGTAACTCACCGTCAAAAACATAGAGCACACATGCATTAGTGCTACCCTACAAATTGCTAGTCACTATCCACTACTCCCACTCTTTAACCTTACTCATACTCGTTTTAGCTATAGTATAAAAGTCATTGTACGCTGGTTGTGGTTGTATAGCTTTATATATATAATGATGTGATGTGACACTTATATATAATGATGTGATGTGACCCTTACACCCATTTATGCTATTGTATGAAATTTGTTGTAAAGTTGGTTGGTTGGTTGTAGCACTTACACCTATAATGATGTGATTGGCACACACTTGGCCATCCTCCTTGAACAAGACTATAACTACTATACCCTTACCACGCATGACGCAACAAAGCACATGATGAGTAATAAACGTGTTGTGAAATTTGACCCTTTCCACACAGCTTGTAAATGGTCCTTAGAATATCCAAAAGCAATGGCACTAGCACTTCACTTTCTAACAAGAGCACAACTACAATGCAAGTAACAAACCTAGACGGATGAATGATGCCCTTCTCAAACAACACACTCAATATGCTTTCCAGTCTCTCAAAACAAGGCATAGTCATTTTCCAATCCAATTTTCTACTACACAAGACTTTCCACAAAGCTCCTCACCAACATTGCCTTTGTCTTCCCAAAACATAGTGCATCACTCATCCACTCCTCTATGCCTCGACAAATGCTTTGAGAAAATAAGCATCCCTAAAACATGTAATTGCAAAATGATTACGTGCACAAAGTCCCAACCACCAAAGTCAAGCCACAAAGGGATTATGCATGGCAACCAACACACCTCTCTTGAACCATGTCCATAATCTTCCAACAACTCTTATCTTGTCAGCAACAACAATTTTTTGATGCTAAACGGCATATGCACTACTCTAGCAAATTTCTTTGCCAATGATGTAACAACCACATGCAACATTGTTGGCCCCAATTTCTTTGTTGTTGATTAGTTTTTGGTCATATATTTGACATATTGGACTCAAACTACAATATAGCACAAGAATCATGCTTGTCTCACTAAAGAAGGCATTGAAGGCATCATCTCCAACGTTATTATCACCATGCAACATACAACCATTAGGTTGAATGTTGTGCTCTATGCATCAAATCTCCTAACATGCATTTTCTAATTGAATCTCAACTTGCTTGATATGGGATCAAGATGTACTCTCATTCTATCTTCAATTGCTACCTCAAACTACAAAAGATGTCTTTCAACACTTCCACTCATCTTCTCTTGCAACAAATGCAACTTCGCCAAAGTTGAGATTCATGCAAAATCCATGTCAGAAATTTAAATTTGCCTTTGTAAATATTTCTATATAGCAACACGTCCAAGGTCCAAAAAATAATGTAACACACATTTCTCACCCTATCTATATTCTTTATTGTCACAAATTTCAAAAATATTATACAGTTCCTCAATTCAAAAATATGAGTTTTGTGCTCACATAACGAACTAGCATGCTTAAAGCCAGAGTCACAAGCCTTTGAAGTATTACACCTCTAAGGCATAAGGCCTTGTGGCCTGCTTTAATATTATATGTGATTCATCTATTGCTAAATAGAACACCATGAGATCCTTCTAATATATCACATGAATAAACAAACCCATAAAATAAACTAGTTGTTGCAAACTAGTGCAACCACCTAACAACATGCTAACAATATCAAACAAAATCAAAACAAATGGAAATCTAAGTTGATTATTGAAGCAACAAGGCAAGGTACTTACATGGGCCTCGAGGCTAATGTGCTAAGATTCTTCCTTATACCCATTTCCTTTAATAATTGCCTCAACTGCAAAAATAAAATGGCAAATCTCCTAGATATATAAGAGTAGAATTGACAAACACCATTGAAATGGATTTGACAATAAGGAATAATACCAAACCCAATATGCTAATCTCCAAGAGCTTGCGACCAATGACTCAACACAAGTGCAAGGGTCTGGAATTTTAAAACATAGTGACTCTCCTTGAAAAATCACTCATCTCATCCTCAATGAAATTTACACATCACACAATTTTCTGGTTTTCTAGGAAAATATTTTCCTTTTAAAGATCATGCACTTGTTTTCTAATTTTTTATCTTGTGGTGTTTAAGAATAGCAGCAATGTGAATTTATGGGCTTCTAGGTAAATCAAATCAAGGAGGGAGCAAATTTTAGCTATAATTGGTCATTTCCATTTGTCCCCAATTGTGGAGACAGAACTCCAAACCATAAAGCAGCAAGAAACATCATTGACAACAAAGCTCACAATTATCCATGTGGCCGAGACAAGGTAGTAGACTGCCAAAAAATGAAGGAAGACATTGGTATTAGAACCTTGATACAGGAAATGAGGACAAGAAGAAACATAGCTCAGTCACTTCTCTTCATGGATACAAACAAATATAAAATGAATTAATAGGCAAATGAGGAGATGGACATGTCTGTCAAAATCTAGATCAAATTCATATTAAACGGGTCACTAGCAATGATAGGAGTTTAACAAAGAACACAATTAGACCTGATGACATAATGATTGACTCTAGGAGGTTGTGAACCCGTCTAAGAGTCTATAGAGTCAACATACAACTGGTAATTGTTTTTTCTTGTGTTGATTAGGATTTCACATTCAACAAAAAATTAAGTGACAACCACGAAAGGACTTAGTTTTATGGAGATAAGGATGGTTAAAAAAAATGAACCCTGGCAGAAAATGATTCGGGTTTCAGATCTGAATAGCCATCGGTTTAATATAAATTTGAAAATCTTGGATTGTGAGCCTTAAACTCTTTTCTATCCAAGAATTTTTGCTGCTGTCTACAACATGGTTGCAGGGGGGAAAAAATATTGCCAACCTTCTTAAATTGCATTAAATAATACTTAGTTTGGTTTATGGGCAAGATTATTTCAACTTTGTGGCTCTTCAAAGGCTTAGGCAATACTTATATTGTGCAATAGTTGGAAGAGAGCTTTATTCCTAGGCCCTTTTGCTCAACCTATTTTGTCTTGCACCTAAGATGTGACCTTAAGGTTCAGTTTAGACAAGTTGAAAAGTAACCTCAATTTTTGATACTACCCTCACTCTGTAAATGTTTTGCCTTTTATTATAAAATTACAACTATTATAAAATTCAAGTTTTAGCAGCCCCTTGATTTGCAATAAAATGCTTTTGAATAGAAAACCATGCATATCTGTATGATGTTATCATGTCATATTTTATCCAGAACCATTTTCCACATCACTACATTTACCTAAGATCCATACTATAATCTTGATTATAAATGTAAGTATGATCGTACCAAAAGATGAAAAGAAGAAAGCTCCAAGCTTTAAACTTCAAGACACCGCTCAAAATTTGTAAATATTCAAATACTTAAGTCCTGTTAGCAAAACATTAAAATATTTTTATCTCAAAAGTCAAATACTACTGTACTTTAAGATATATATTGCCCCTTTTTAAATAGTTAAACTTGCGGTTCCTCTATCCAATATAAATGATTCATTGGAAGTTTGGAACCACACAAAGGTCCTAAAGTGAACCTGCATATCTATTTTCCATGCAAGAAACCTGATAAAACTAGGAACAAATGTTCAACCATCACCCACAAAGGAAAATCAAACACAATTAGATACTAGTCTAAAAGTATTTTTCGGAATAGACTGAAACTTTTACATCTTACAAGAATAAAGAAAGATGCTCAAGTGAACACATTTACTCTTCAACCTTCCCACAAATTAATGGATGAATGCATAAAATGTTCAAATTTTGCATGGCCTTCCGTTAGAAAATAAGAGAGCAACTTACAGCCCCAAGGACCTGTGCGTAGTATTGTGATCCATATGGAGGTTATGAAGTAGCCAACATACACTATTGGACCTAGGAGTATAACAATCCACCCACCTTATTTCTTAACACCTTCAATTATATTGTATTCAGTATTGTGATCCATATGGAGGTTATGGAGTAGCCAACATGCACTATGGACCTAGGAGTATAACAATCCACCCACCTTATTTTCTAACACCTTCAATTATACTATATTGTTGCTTCCGGCATCAAATATATAGTAGCAACCAATTCAAACATGTTCCCTACTTTGCTTATGGCTTGCTTCAAAGTGCCAAAAGTATAAGTTTGCTCTTCAACCTATTGCTTCCTTTGGAACTCAATCATTAATTAGTCCTTTATAAAATATAATTAGAATTCACACTATGCTCGTCATTTCCAATGATAAAATCCTATATGGATTGTATTTTGCCTAAAAAGTGAAATCTCTACTGCATAAAACCCTATATGGATTGTATTTACCCTAAAAAATAAAATCTCTACTGCACCAATAGTGACGTGGGTCATGGGTGAGTTTAAAGGAGCTCTTTGCTGCCCCCCAGATTTAATTATAATTATAAGTTGGCCCATCTGAATGGCAAGTGAATAAAAGGTATGGAGTCAGCTTTACGTTGCAACCAATTTGTTTATGGTTTTAAATAGGCTGAGCAAGTTGCACGCAACTCTAGGAAAATATGTATCCAGAAAACATTAGTGTTAGTAAACCAATAATTTTAAAAACCCTTATATTTTTTCTTAATTTGATCTTCTCCAAAAGTAATTTCTCAAGAAAAAATAATTGTTGCGTGTATATAGAATCTGAAGCAACTTAATTTGATCTTTTCCAGAATTAATTTCTCAAGAAAAAATAATTCGTCACGTGAATGCTATATAGAATCTGAAGCAACTTAATTTGATCTTTTCCTAAAGTAATTTCTCGAGAAAAAATAATTGTTGAGTGAATGCTATATATAATCTGAAGCAAATGCTAACATGCATGTGACATATAAGCTTTATAAAAGATCGTGTAATGGGATGCAACCCAACTATTACATCAATTTTCATATGATGACTTAAAGGAACCATAAATTTTAGAATTATAGAAAAAAAGAAGTTATTACTGATTTTACATGTTTTGCACACAAAATAACTAGTGAGCTCTGAGATGACAAAATACAAGTTATTAAAGATTGCTATTATAAAATTTGAGGCAAGTGTTCACTTCCAATTGGCAAATATTTTGAATAGTCTTTAAAGGTGGCTGTTGTTTTTATTTGATCATGCTTCTGCTCCGAATTAGCCTGTGTTTGTTAGAACATCTGGGTTCAATCTAGACTGTGGGGAAGGTTTGAGCTAGACTGTGGGGAAGTTCTCCATGGGGAACATGCAGAAGTATTAGACCTAATGGCAAAATGAATAAATTCAGTCCTGTAAATGAATAATTTCAGTCCTGTAAAGATGAAAGCCAAATGATATCGACTCCACACGCCCCTTCCAACCCGAATTTATGCTAAAACATGCAATATAATAGGAACTACAATTTTCCTTCCATCCAACGTCTATGGCAAAATTTTACCAGGGGCCATAGCCAATATTATTTTTAAAAATAGATCATTAGACAACCTTCTAACATTCATAAATTCACTACAGTTTCTGAAATTGCATAAACTAACAAAAGACTATGCGACTCCCCGTGGAAAAGAACCATTATGCCTCAGATTAACCACTCTTAAAACTAATTTACACATGAAAAATAAAATTAATTCAATTGTGTATCTTCATGTATGCAAAACTGGCATACCTGTCCAGTCTTAGCTCGACCCACCAAATCAAAACCCTTGTAAATGGTCTCAAAGGTCATTGCTTGAATGGGAAACAACGACTCGATCCCCTTAGACTTGAGTTTACCCCTCAGCACCTCTGATATATTAAAATTAGAAACAGCATTCGAATTATCTACTTCTATTTCCCCATCATTTTCTTCTTCTTCGTCATCATCTCCTTCTTCTATATATTTATGTGCCGCTGATTTTTCTAATTTTTCTTCTTCAACGTCACTGTCCCAGCTCTTCTTCTTCTTTTTCTTCTTGGCAATGGGCTCCTCCTCTACCGCCGCCGCCTTGGACAATTTCCTCTTGGATGTCCCGCGTTCGAATCCCATCACGGCCTCGTCACTTTCTTCCTCCAGCGATTTCGACTTCCTTTTCTTTTTCTCCACAGAGATAGGACTCTGCTTAGATTTCTTCTTGGACTCCATTTTCGGAGCAGAAATTAATTCCAGAGCAGGCATCTCGGTGAGTCTAATGTCGGGGAGCCTAACACCCAAAGAAACTTAGGAACTAAAATTAACTAACTCAGTGCTGCAAATACAGTTGGCAGGATTTTCAGGTTGTTTTGTGTGAGAGCAGTTTTGGAAAAAAAATACTCCACACAAAACCCTAATTCTCACTGCACCTCAAAACCCTAAAGAGCGCGTTTGGAACAACTGATAGGTGTCCCCGCGCTTTTAAACCCTAAAAAAAGCGGGGGAGCATCTGCCGCGTCAAAAAATATCTTGCAATCAAAACCCTACGATAGCCCGAGCGTTAGGTAGGTTTTCCTTTCTATTTTTAAACCATTACAATGCAAATTATTTCGTTTTAACTTTTAATCTTTCACTTATGGACTTGAGCTATAATAGAAAAAACATTAAAAAAATATATATTATTTAATATTTTTAAATTATAAAATATTCTTTTATTAAAATCATGTTAAAAAAATATATTAATTAAAAAAATTGTTTTTTAATTATAACATTCTCTAGATATTAATCTTAATTTTTTTATTTTATCTTACCATAAAAAATACCTTTCATCTCATACACTTCCAAAATTAAATTATACATTGTTTAAATGCATTGCATAGGTATGCATATTTTATGTAAATTATAATACTCTTAAATTATAAATTATAAGTTTTTTTAATTATTAATTTAAATTAAGTGTTATTTTTACATTTTTATTATTTATAAGAATATTTTTTAAATAATAAAAATGTTTTTTTTTCAACTTAGTTTTAGTTTTTGATAGATAATTATTTATTCAATATTATTATTTAAATGTTATTTTTCTATAAAAATTTAGATTTATAACAATTTTTTATAGTTTTTGGTAGATAATTGTTTATTCAATATTATTATTTGAATGTTAATTTTTATTTTATTTTTTTACTTTATGCGATGATTTTAGGATAAGAATCAAGGTTTGAAGGGTATCCTCATCCCTTATATTATGGTAGTTTTTTTTAGTAACAAGATTTGTTCCTTATGAGCTCTTTGTGAGCCATTCATAAATATTAACTTTTTTTATAAATTATTAGATTTATATTTATCACAATTTTATACTATTTTTGATGGACAATTGTTTATTCAACATTATTATTTAAATGTTAAAAAAATGATAAAATACGATATTTATATTTATTAAACTTTTTACAGTTTGTATTTACTTGTTCAAAATATCACCTTACATTTCATAGACTATAAAAAATCAGAAGTCTCCCTTACATTTCATAATATCGACTAAATTTATCTTTTGATCTATTATTTATAGTCTCCTTTTAGTAACAGTACAATAAAAGGCCCGTGCAAGGGCTAAATTTGATGGTTTACTATGTCTATCATTATTTTTTTGCTATGATTTACTTTCTAAGATTGCCCTTTATATGATAATTTATTTTTTATTTTACAAGTTAGCTTATACTATGTATATGATATTTTAACAAAAAAATAATTTAATTACTACATTACCTTTTTTTTTATTATTTTCCTATATGTTACTACACTCCTACTATAATTTTTTTTTTTTTTTTTTTTTTTTAAATCTCTTTATACTCCAATTATCATATTAATTCAATTGTTATTTGATTCTCTTTTATATTAACTCCATTAAACTAGTGTGTGATTTTGTTTAACTATAACACTCCTCAATATCTAATAAGAAGGATTGCCCCTTGCTCATATGCATCCTTTGTTTCACTAACCTACATCTTAGCCTCCAGTATGCCCTAGGTAAATTCAACACAATTGACATTATAATTTATATTGTAATTGACACAATTGAGGCAAGCATTAGCCACCAACGAGGACTGCCCCTTGTTAATATACAACCTTTGTTCCATTAACCTACAACTTAGCCTCTAACATGCCCTAGATAAACTCAACACAATTGACATTAAAATTTCTATATCATTTGACACAATTGAGGTAGGGACTACTCATTATGCGGACCTTATTAAACAAGGGTCGGTAGTGGTTAGTCCCTTTCTTTATATTTAAAATTATTTAGTTAGATTTGTGTATAATTTTATAATATAAGTTTAACATACCAGCGATACTATCCTTGCTTTAACAGTAATTAAAATAGATGTTTGTAAACTTTTGACATAAAAAGGTTAAGAATGTCCAAGTATAAAGTATTATAGCCCATACCTATTAATTATTTAGATATTGCTTAATCAAAAAATTTAGCGTCATGAATGATGTAGCTACTAAAAATTGTTGAAATAAATATCAAGTGGTAAGTAGCATAGAGTGATGATTAGAGAGATTGATGTTAACACATTAACACACCACACATAATAATGTTTATTTCAAAATATGGTGAGAGCACGGGATCATCAATAGCAAGAGAGGAGGAACTTCCAAGGCAAAGGATTAGGTAAATAGAGTGATTTCAATAAATCTCATAAAAGAAAGCTTTGGTAGGAGATTCATGATGCCCAGGGGAGTAGGAATGGTTACACATGGATAGAAAGAGATTGGGATGATTTTGAACCCCATCGCCACCCCAACAGAGTTGGAGACAGTAGGGTTTGGTGGTGGTGTCTTAGGGGAGTGCAGTGTGGCTCCAAACCCAATCTTTCAATCTCCAAGGAGGGTGATCGACGAGGAGATTCCTTTAGTCCAAATAGATGGTGTTCCAATAAGAGGCAAGGATGGGGTGGCCGTGTCAAGAATGGTGGTGTTTGAGAATGAGGATTTCCAAGATAACATTGAGAGTCTGAGGAGCAAAGGCTTGATTGGAATTTTTACAGGGAAGTGGCTGATCATTTGAGAGGTGGAGAATTGGGTGGGCTACAACTAGGGCCAGGGTTGTAGCGTCCATTTTTTTCCTAAAGGATTTTTTGTTGTCATTTGTCCTTCAATGGATAAAAAGTTATAGATTTTAAAAGGGGGACCTTGGCTTTTGGAGGGGGAAGGGCTACAGCTGCAAAATTGGTGCCCTAATTTTAACCCATTGGTGATGAAGAAAGGGAAGTTTCCCATTTGGGTCAAGATGTATGGGTTTCTTATGGAATATTAGAGCGAGAATTACCTGAAATAGATTGGGACTCTGGTTGGAGAATATATTAATATGGATCCAAGGACTATTGAATGGGTGTTGGCTTCTTATGGTTAAGTGCATGTTTTTGTAGACTTGGAAGAAGTCATATCAGAGACCATTTACATCAAAACTAGCAAGGGGATTTGAGAGTAGAAGATTGATGTGGAAAGGATTCCATTCAAATGTTATAAGTGCAGGGAAGTAGGGCATATCCATTTGGATTGTCCAAAGGGGGAAGGGGAAATCCTAAGGCACCGGTGTCGAAAACCAAGCCAAATCCTCAATCAGATGCTTTCCTAAGGTGCAATGGAGGGCCCCCCCCCCCCCGATAAACCAAATTTGGTCATCTCCTAGGAAGGGCCAGATATCAACATTAAAGCGATTAAAATACTTAAATAAAGACTGGAAGGGGGAGAGCAGTTGTCAACCAACACTATGTTGAAAGAGTGCAACTTCATTTTCAAGGAGGTGCATAACATATATTCCATCCTAGTCAATGAGTGGGTAGATGAAGAAGATCAAGAAGAGTCTGGTTCAAAGGAAGTAAGATTAGGAAGGGTGGGGGATTTGCAATTGTCTCCTTTGGTTGAAGATTTTAAGGATGAAGGTGATGAAGAATTGAACTCTATAGAGGTTTTTACTCTGGCACAAAAGGATCGTAAGCTCACTCAGCCAAACTGTGGTGGGTTGAATATGAAAGTTAGGAAAATAACTCAAGAGCATACTGAAGTAGAGGTCTCAACTGATAAGTGAAAATCCATAAAACAATTTGTTACTGCTACAAAGCGGGGGATGGAAGGCCCCTCTTCCCCTCAATGAAGGTCTTTTCTTGGAATGTTAGGGGATTAAATGCCCTTATCAAGAAGTGCCTTGTGAGGTACCAGTTGTAGAATCAGATGTTTGATGTGTTTCTTATCTAGAAGATTAACTTAACAAGGAAACTAAGGGACTAATGAGCAAAATTGAAATAAATGGAGGGGTTGGTTTACGGATTTGATAGGGGCTTTAGGGGGATTGGTAGTTTTATGGGTTCTCTTCCAAGGTCTCTGTTGAATAGTCTAATTATGAGACCAACTGGCAATTATGTAAGGTAACAATTTTTGATTCAGATATTTTTTCTTTTTAATGTTTATGGGCTGAACTTTGTGTATAAGAAAGCCCGTGTGTGGGAGGACATCTAGCAACATCTTGACTTATTGTCTGGGAAGTTGTGTGTTTTGGGGGGTGATTTTATTGTCATTTTATCTAGCATGGATAAGAGAGGCGGACTGAGGAGGGAGACCTTGTTACATAAAGGTTTCTCCAAATATGTGGTTGATGTTGCACTGCTTGATATCATCCCCAAGAACAATCTATTCTTATGGACAAATAGGTGACTGAGGTTTAGTAACATTATGAAAAGGTTGGATCACTTTTTTGTCTCCTTGAAATGCTTGGATGTGGATTGGGTCATTGAGAGCAACATTCCTCTAGAGTCAAGGTTAGACCATGCTCTAATTGAGCTTAAAATCAATGAATATGGGGCCCCACCTAAATGTGATTTCAATTTTGAAATGATATGGCATATGGTTCATTCCTTATCCGACCTGTTCAATAAGTGGTGGATGAAATCTCTTTTGGGCATGGGAAGAAAGATGTTTGTTTTGAGTAAAAATATCCAATACCTCAAAATGTGTTTCAAAGCATGGAATAGAGACACCTTAAAGAAGATTTTGAAGGAAATCCCAAGGGTGAAGGTGGAACTAACAGTCCTAAATCAGGTTGTTCTTAATAATGGTATAGATACATGCTCATATGTATATGAAAAAGAGCTACTAGAAAAATTGAGAGAGTTAGACATCAGGGAGGAAATTTACTCTAAATAAAAAACTAGGGAACAGTGGCTCAAGGAAGGAGATGGTAACACCAAGTTTTTTCACAATTTGAAGCAGGTGAGACATAACGCTAATCGAATCTCCTCCATCATGGCAAGGAATGGGTGTGTGCTTGAACTAATGTCTGAAATCATGGAGGAAGTTGTTACGTGATTTCAAGAGTTATTGGTTAGCACAGAAACATATAATTTGGAGGCCCATTCAAGAAGCATTGACTACATTCCTAAAGTGGTGATGGAGTGTCAAAAAAACATTCTTATGGCACTTTTCTCCAAAAAATAAGTAAGAAAGGTGGTGTTATCTATGGGTAAGGAAAAAAAAACTTCAAGCCCCGATGGGTTCCCCTCAACCTTTTTTCAATACTTTTAGGACATTATGGCTGATGAGGTGGTTGAAATAACAGAGGAATCCTAAAGGAAGCAGAAGATTAGGCCATAAATTAGTTGTACTTTTATCACCTTAATTCCCAAGGGAGAAACACAAGCTTATTTTAGGGATTATAGATAAATCGTGCTTTATAATATTGCAATACAAGATCATTCCAAAGGTCATTCCTTTGTGTTCAATGGTCTTTTAGATGGTTTGGTTTTCAGTGAATAACTATACTTTGTCCCTGGTAAAAATATTCATGATGGGTTGATAATCATCCATGAAACCATCCACTCACTTGTGGCAAGTCATAACAAAGGGATGGTTCTTAAACTATACATTATTAAAGCCTATGATTGGGTTTGTCGACGGTTCTTGATCAAAACCTTAGAAAGATTTGGCTTCCCAAGGATTGGTGTAATTGGATTTTCAGTTGCATCTCTAGCCCTAGGTTTTCAATTTTAATCAATGAGGAACCAGTGGCTTCTTCAAGGCCTCTCAGGGTCTGAGGAAAGGGGATCCTCTTTCCCTATTCCTCTTTATCTTAATGGTAAAGGCATTGGGGAGGGAAATTTTAAGTGTGGTGGTTAATGGTGTGATTAGAGAAAAAAGTCATGCCCCCCTTCTAGACATTGAACAAGAAAAGACCCTTATCCGAATTCTTGGATGTTTCTCATTGGTTAAGGGAAGGTAAAATCAAAGTGAAAACTTTGATTCTATTTTTAAGTTATAAAAGATACCTTTTGATATATTTTTTCTAATTTTGACTTAAAAGTAACTTGTTGAGCATGAGTTAACTTAACCCTTAATGAAGAAAAGGGATGATATTTTTTAAACCACTCTAACTCTCCCTCCAAATGGAGTGCCCCATTTTGGGAAGAACTTATGAGAAATAATGGTATAAAAAGTGGTATGATGATATTTTGAGAGGTTACCATGAATTTTGATAATTGAATTTCTTAGTTGAAGTATGAAAAGCTTGACTTATTGCCTTAAAGATGAAAACCTTCAAAGTAGATGGAATTAAGGATGGAAACCATAGATATCTAGATTGGGAAACTTCATGAGGAAGTTGTATCAAGCATAATTGGCATACAAGGGTGTTTTAAACACCATTTTATCTTCTACAAGTGTGGTGACTTGGTCCACGGGCGAGGTGACTTGATTAGGGAGCCAAGTGACTAGGGTTTAAGGCAATTTGAGGGCAACGGATTGTATGTGTGTGTTGAAGACCCCTAACCTAGGGATGCACTACATTTTGGGAGGTTGAAGACCCCTCTTTAGGTTTATGTTTAGAAAATAATTATTATTCTATTTTTCTATAGCTGGGCAACCCCCTTTGGGCATTACATTCATCCATTTCTAGGGTTAATTTATCCTATAAATCAAATTTGAACATTGCATAATAATTATACTATTTTATTGGAACTTACCCACTAATTATTGCCTCAAAATTTTGGAAAAGGTGGTATTTATGACAACTAATTTATTTTTTAATTTCAATGATTAGTTGATTATAAAATATTTAGGCTTTGGGTTGAAAGGCGTCTACAAAGGTCAGTAAAATTTA
The DNA here is from genome assembly GCA_037957365.1 of Torreya grandis. Taxonomy (NCBI): domain Eukaryota; kingdom Viridiplantae; phylum Streptophyta; class Pinopsida; order Cupressales; family Taxaceae; genus Torreya; species Torreya grandis. The sequence goes on from JARHVA010000322.1 coordinate 1,808,594, forward strand.
TGCATATTAGCACCTTGAGGAATTGGTTTTGAGGGTTGATTTCATGCCCTAATATTCTTCATAGTATCTCATAAATTACTGGTAGGGTTTGTAATACTTTATTACAACTTTGGTGAGATTTTTAAAGAACTGGGTTTTGCTATAAAAAATAAAAATATATATTGTTTGGCTAGGGTTTTGAGTTAAAAATTAGAATTTATAAATTATCTCGATTTGGGTATATTACAGTGGTATCAGAGTCATAATCTAGCTAATTATGGGCAGCGAATTGTTTATAAACTATTCTTCATGTAGGTAATGACAGAAAGATAAAGATAACATTGGAAGTCATGGAAGAGATGTTGCAAGATATGCAAGAATCTCATAGGGAACTAAGGGAAATGGGTCACAAAACATGGATGAAATTTGTAGGGCCAAGCACTAGACCTCCATAAAGGAAAATGGAAAAGACAAGGTTTGAATTATAAAACCCTGCAAAAGAACAAAAGAATGAGGAAGCCAAGGAAGAAATATGGGAAAGGAAATGCCAATCATTGATTTCCCTAAGAGTTCAACAGAAAAGAAGGGCATAAATGACATATGTGAGGTAGAATTTAATGATCCACCATCAACAATAAAAGTGGATGCTAGGGTTGAATGAAAACCAACTAGCTTGAAAGCAAGCATGAAATATGTGATAAGGACCTAAAGGAGGTGTGATGATTGGCTAAGAATAGAGAAAGAGGCAAAGTTGATAGCCATTTGAGCAAGACAACACCTAAAGGAATTCAAAGAGACAGGTAAGCAACTTGACTCTTCAGTTCCGAAGAGTAAAATTATGCCCTTTGAATAACAGATAACTAGCATTTCAAGGTCCTTAGGATAATAAGGGGACAACACTTTGGGACAACCCGAGGCTATAATTTTAGAACAACAAAAATCAGTCACCTTGGGGCAAAAAAATAAACCCTATCAGCAGGGTTTGGGGTAACAAAAGGATCTGCCAAAGATAGTTAAAAATGAATAAAAATCAATTTTGTAAGAGGTCTATGAGATGGAATTCTAGGAAGACTTTTTTGTGAGGCATACTCATGATAAAAGTACCTCACTAGCTTCTTATGATGGCCTTCAGCTTTTTAGGATTTTTAGACCAGCTTCTAAAGCTAATAATGAGGATAAGATGAAGGGCACTAAATGGAAGAAGGAATTTCTCCAAGAATACTCAAGGATTGAGAGTTACAAATTTCCAATATTGATGTGGGATGCAGGTGAAAATTATAGACTTAGTGTTATTTTCATATAAATTCTAGGTTCATGTGCACCCATACAAGTGGGCTGGCAAACACTTTTAGTCATAGGAATGAGCAATTTCTGGTTGGTGATTGTGGGGAAAGGATTCTCAGCCTTCCTTGAAGTGTTTATAGTCACTACAATGCTCCCAATTCATGTTTTTGCATGAAGGTTTCAACTATGCATCTATTGTTCCATATTTAGGTTGATAACCTTGGTAAAATTAGATTATGAATTGTCAATTATAGGATTGAGTAACTATAAATTGGATCATTTTTTGGCCATAAATTCTGAGAATCCTATGTTGATACAACCACTACAAGATGTGAGAACTCAATCCACATCAAGTATGATAAGAATCACAAACCTTGTAATTTTGGTAAGTTCTATGAATTATGAAAATTCAATGTTGGGACAGTGGTACCAAGATAGTTGTGCCCAACTCCTCTTAAAGGTGCATGCTTTGGATAAAACATTTTTGAATTCTATGATAGAGGATGTTGAAGAGGTCCCAAGCCCTCTTCATCTTGTAGGGAAAGATGGAAGAGTTGAAGGCAATTCAAGGTATGAAAATGTTTTTAATTTATTATGTACTCATGTGTCATCTAGGTTGAATGGTCATTAGGGGCAACATATGTATGAAAATGAACCATTGGTAAGATTTTTTTTTTGGTAGATCGTGGCAAGGTTACCTTCATTATGGAAAACCAAGTGAAGGTGAGGATATAATGAGGAACACTTGGAATGATAAAAGACGGATGGATTCCCTCATTCCAGGCTTTAATGGTGTTCACATAGGAGTTTGGAAGGTGAGCACTCAATGGGAATGTAAGAAATGTATGGTTTCAATTATGTTCAAAGTTACATTATTTAGGGAAATTGAAACCTATGCCATAGACTCGAAGGGAGATCCATGAGGATCCTTGGAAGCTATAATGGGTGCCCTGACACCAAAATAAATGAGGGTTACTTATAATTTTTATGGAACATTGGTTGGAAATGGAGTTTCCAATAGGTAAGAGTGGAAAGTTCCACCAAGGAAGAAGGATGACATCCTTTTGAAGACATTGTTTGGCTGAGTTCGATAAGAAAACCCATGAGGGGCAGCAGTTGTACACACTTTTGCCATGTTGTGAACCATAATACCAGCCTCTCTAGTGTAAGCATGATAGTCACAAAGTTCATTTTTAAGGCATGATGTAAGGGTTTTTTTTGAAAGGGTGAGTTATTGTCAAAATTGCTCACAACTAAGGGTCATAAGAAGGTTGTTATACATAATTACAGCCAACTGAACACAGGGTGCACAATTATAGTTGTCATTTCATTTGCATATATGAAGGGCTCCTTATTTGGTGGAAATGGGGATTTGGTTTTAGTCCTGTTGGGCGTGGTCCCAACCCATGGAATAGGTGAAACACTGAGTTTAGGGGCAAGTTTGGAACATAATGGCAGTTATTCTATACTTGGTGCTATTTGACACAACCTAGGTAGCCCCTTATTACCTTCTTGGGCAACCAAAAATATGTTTCCAGTTGCTCATTGGGATGAGAAAGTGGTTAAGGGTTCAAGCAAGGGAGGATATTTGTACCACACTTTTGTTTGGTAGGGAAGGAGGAGTGAAAGAGAGAGATGGAGATATTTAGTTTTCATTAACATGTGTGTTTTATGTGTAGGTTTAAGAATAAATCGTATGAGTGTTGATAAAGAGACTCTTAGGAGTCAAAGGGTGCATAATTTGCATATATCCAAGGAAAGTATAATGATCATGACACGTGACAAGCATGAATGGGGGAAGGAGGAGCAGATTATAGCTATGTTGAGGGAATTTCCAACTCAAGAAATATGCAAAATCATGAGCAAGGAAGCAAGGTTGGAGTGTGTTGGCAGTGATCCCATGATTGGTGATATGGAAAATAATAGGGGCAAACCCTTGTTGGAGAGGGGGATAATAATTCGTTGTTGTCATAACACTTCCAACACACATGGACATAGGTATTTTCATAGGTAAAACAATGAAGGGCTTCAAAATAAGGCTTTATTTCCATGGGAAGAGGTTAAAGATGGATTCTATGTGAGGCCAATGGTTGGGGCAGGCCCCTAGATGTTACAACTACTTGAGGACAAGCAATTTTGGGTAGGGAGGATTGTCATGTCCCCCTTTTGGACATAGAACAGGAAAAGACCCTTAGCCAAATTCCTAGATGTTTACCATTAGGTAAGGGAAGGCAAAATCAAAGGGGAAAATTTGATTCTATTTTCAAGTTATAAAAGATACCTTTTGATATATCTTTTCTAACTATGGTTTAAAAGTAACTTATTGAACATGGGTTAACTTAACCCTTAATGAAGAAAATGGATGATATCTTTTAAACCACTCTAACTCTCCCTCTAAGTGGAGCACCCCTTTTTTGGGAAGAACTAGTGGGAAATAATGGTATAAAAAGTGGTATGATGATATTTGTAGAGGTTACCATGAATTTTTATAATTGAGTTTCAGAATTGAAGCATTAAAAGCTTAACTTATGGCTTTGAAGATGAAAACCTTCAAAGTGGTTGGAATTAAGGACAAAAACCCTTGATATCTAGTTTGGGAAAATTCATGTGGAAGTTGTATCGAGTGTAATTGGCATACAAGGGTGTTTTAAACACCATTTTATCTTTTACAGGCGTGGAGACTTGGTCCAAGGGTGAGGTGACTTGCTTGGGAAGCCAAACGACTAGGGTGTAAGGTAATTTAAGGGCAGTGAATTGTATGTATGTGTTGAAGACAATTAAACTAGGGTTGCACTACATTTTGGGAGGTTGAAGACCCTTCTTTAGGGCTATGCTTGGTGGATAATAATAATTTTATTTTTCTATAGCTAGACAACCCCCTTTGGGCATTGTATTCATCCATTTATAGGGCTAATTTAGCCTAGAAATCAGATTTGAACATTGCATAATCTTTCTATTATTTTATTGGAAATGACCCAATAATTATTGCTCCAAAATTTTAGAAAAGGTGGTGTTTATGACAATTGTTTTATTTTATAAATTCGATGATTAATTGATCATAAAATATTTAGGCTTTTAGTTGAGAAGGCATCTATAAAGGTCAGTAAAATTTCTACATATTAGCACCTTGAGGAATTGGTTTTGAGGGTTGTTTTCATGCCTTAATATTCTTCATAATATCCCATCAATTAATGTTAGCATTTGAAACATTTTATTACAACTTTGGTGTGATTTTTAATGAACTAGGGTTTGCTATAAAAATCATAAAAATATATTATTTGGCTAGGGTTTTATGCTATTCATAAATTATCCCAATTTGGGGATATTACAAGGAAGATCTTACTTTCAAATAGTTGTTGGTTGACTCTGACAAGGCATCATGGACAATAGATCAATACAACCAAATTGAAAGTTTATTTCATTAACACTTCAAGTTAGGTGTAGTGTGCAATTATAGATATTTTGGAATTTAAAACTGGAAAGTTGCCTGCCAAATATTTGGGCATCCTCCTTTTACAGGAGCTATTAGAGCCTCTTAGTGGGATAACTTGATCAAAGCATTTCAGGTGAGGTTTGTGGATTAGAAAGGTAAGTGTCTCTCTCTTGTTATAGGGTTTCTCTTATAAAGTTTGTGTTGAGCGCATTATCAATTTACACTTTATCGATATTATAACCACCAATTAAGGTGTTAAGGTGTTGAAGTAACTTAATCATATTATAAAGAACATTTTATGGCAAGGAACATAAGATAAAAAGATCCCTTTGTTCAAATATGACAAGGTGTGTTTACCTCATATTGGGAGGGGTGTTAGTGCTAAAATATTGAGAATTCAAAATTTATAGTTGGGTGATAAATTAATTTGGGGCATGGTGAATCAGACCCAGATTGTGTGGATTAAGTTGTTGCAATACAAGTATTTTGAGGAGTTCTCTCCAACCAACATCTTGAAGGTTGGGAATCCACTTAAGGGATCTCACCTTTAGAACTTCATTATTAACTGTTATCCAATAATGAAGGATCATGTAGCTTGGGTGGTGAATGATGGGAATTTGACTAAATTTTGAGGTGATTTGTGTAATGGGCACATGCCCTTGTAGGAGTTATAGGATTTAGATGTGGCTAAAAAGGTATTGGAAAAATCATGGGGTAGTAAGGTGAGGGATTATCTTGAACCAAGGTCGATGGCAGGATTAGTTCATTATTAATGGAGAGATATAGAGGCAATGTCAATTTCAAATAATCAAAATCAAGTGTTGAATGACATTTTAGCAAAGCATAAGATTTTTATTAGTAACACAAATGATATTATCCAATGGATTTGGGCTAAGACATGTGTGTATTCAATCAACCTAGGATACAAAATGGTAGAGCAGGTAGAAATTTCTTTTGGATGGGCTAAATCTTTATTCTGGAGTAAAGAATATCTACCCAAAGTAAGGGCATTTGCTTAGATTACCACACAAAGGAAGATTTTGACTAAGAATGGGGTACATAAAGTGGGGATGGTCGTGTGTACACATGGATAACACATGCTAAATTATGCACTTGACTCCTCGAGGTTAGGCTGAGTCAACCGACATAATGGATGGGATATGGATTAGGTTGATTGTTAGGAAGGATGGGATTTGCAATGGGTGGTGGCAATGGGTTCTCATGACAAAATTGAAAGACTTAACAATGTCACAGTGCTTGTTAAGAGTGTTGACCTATGTAGAAATAGATCTCTAAGGTCCTTTAATTTACAAGATCAAAAGAAGTTGAAGCTCATGGTCAAAGTTAGAAGTAAATAATGACTGGTGGAAAAATATCTACTCTATCAGGTTAGCTATGCCTAGTTAATGTCATCCATAAATGTGAATGATATAAGATGAGGCTAGACCTAAGGAGAAGGAGGGGAATGGATACAAGAATAAGGATGGGAGATGTTGGTTGGGTAAACTCTATGTCTAGGATGAGCAACTACAAGTGGATTTTGGATGTGTTCTTGTTCATCCAAAGTAGTCAAGGAGTCAAAAATAAGATTAAGAATTAGGGAGGAATGAAAAACCTTACATCTTAGCTTGGTATTAATGTCAGTTTGAATATACATATCTGGATCTAGTGCTCTAAATATAGGGAATAAATCTTTGCAAATAAGACCTGGTATCTCAAGAAGGGTCATCCAAAAGAGGTTAGGCAAAATCCAAGTTAGAAGCATGTAAGCTTGTTAGATAATGGCTTGTTGTGTATGATTGTTGTGATGTTGAACTAAGGCTTTGTGTGGGGTGATTACATGAATAATAAAGGCTTGGATTAAATTTGGACACTTGCATGTGTTGGAAAGGCTTATAATGAAATCTAGGTTCTTGTGTGTGTTGGCAAGGTTTGTTAACACTATTTTTTTGAGTTTTTATTATTTTTACCTTGTTTTCAAGTATTATGAGTCTATGGAGGTATAATACTTGATTGCTAAAATTAAAATGTTGAAAGAAAATAAATATCAATACTAAAATTTAATGAAATCAAAGCTCATTTTTATCCTTTTCTAATAATTCATGATGCATGCAAAAGAAAGAGATAAACCTACAGTTTATGCAAGGTGATGATTTTTTCTAACTTTGACTAGATGCAATCTAGATGGTGATGTTTTTGTAGTTTTTGTTTTGTTTGTGTGGGATAGATTAAATATGAAAAATATGTATTTAAAATGTGCAAGCAATGCAAAAATGAAATCTGATATAAAATAATAATATTACAGTACTTTTTTTGACTTTCTTTGTCTACAAATATGTTAAACCAGCCTTTTAACTTTCCTAGTTTTTTGTAATGAGCCTTTTTAATGATTTGTTAAAATGGAAACAAGAAATATTAATTATAAATTTTTGTTTTTAATAGGGAACAAAAACACTTTTAATTCATCCAAAATAAACAAAATCAAAAATGTACTTGTTTTGTTTGTGCACCTATGATTGTCTAGGATCTTGTAGTTGACTAGTTGGTTGTTTTGAATGCAAGATTACTTGTTTTGATTGTAAAAATGAAATGTTATGATGGATGGAAATGTTTTGAAAGTTCACTAAAGCCTTCCTATGAATTATTTATGAAATGGTTTTATAATTTAGACAAAATAAATCTATTGGAATGTAAGCACAATCAAAACTAATTACTTTTTATTTTTGGCAGCAAAAGCAATGAAAAGAAATAAACTTCTCTCCTTATTAAATTTGCTATTTTTTATAAATTATGAAATTAATATAATGTAATGATAACTTAATTGATCTAATCTAATAAATTATCAATATTGAAATCAAAAGAGACTCTAACTTGACCAAGGCATAGGTAATTTGGAATGCATGTAGTATGCTAATGAAAGAATCCTCAATGTGCTAGCTCCTTTTATCTTTGTGTGAAATATAGGAAATATCTAACTAGAGGATGATAAAACACTAAAACAAATGGGGAAGGAGGAGAGACACAACCATAAATAGAAAACAATTGAATTGAGGCTGACCAATGCTCTGATTTGTAAAGACTGACTTGCTAGACCAATAACACTTCTTCACTTGTGGTAATGTAGTTGACACACAAACTATAGAGGCTAAACTTTTAGGCAATTATAACAGGACTATGGATGTAAAAGCTTCTAAATAACAACTTCTAATGGAAATTTTTGGATATAAAATTAGGCCAAAAATGGCCTTTTATAGAAAGAGTTGGGAGCTTACATGAAGGAGTCTAATTGAATCCAACTGGGAGTTGAACTTGGGAGTAACTGAAAATGATTAAAAGTAGAAGAGAGAATCAGTTGGACTTGATTGGAGGCAAAATTATGACAAAGTAAACAAGAAACATGAAAAAAATCATGCAAAACACATCAAAGAATGATTACTAGGAGCTAATTTTGGAAGACAAAAACAAGGGGATAAAATTGTCACTTTATACAGGGGTAGTTGTAAAATTGTTGCTTTTGGTGATAGAACCACCACTTATATTTACACAACCTCCCTTGTTTTAATATACAACTACCTCATTAATATGAAACCGCTAATTCTATTATGAAACCACCCAATAGTTATGTGATTTAAGGGGTGGTTCTATAAAAGAGGGCGATGATTTTGTTACCTAGAGCGGTGGTTTTATCCTGCATAGGAAATTTTTAAAACAAGTTGGCTGAAGCTATAGAAGTTAAATAAAGGAGACCAAAAGGGGTCAAATGAGGAGTAGGGAAGTAAAAGGGGAGTAAGGAGTTAGAGAGTTCCCTGTGGAGCACAAAATAAGAGATCATTACATCATCATCAAATTTAAATCAGGAATATTACACTATGTAAAATTTGGGTGCATACAGGGCATGCCATCCAGATGTATCATGTGTTTGGGGAAGAGGAAGATGTGAACCACCTACTATTTCAATGATCCTTCATGGAGGTTGCATGGGATTGGTTGGGTAGTAAAATAAGTTGGTGTTAGGCAAGTTATGAATCTTTATAATAATCCTTCACATTGTGGCCAATAGGGTCTGATAGAGACACCTTAACATGCTTGTGGTAGGTGTGTCAATTGATTCTAATATGGACCCTGTGGAAGGAACATAACCAACATATATTTGAAGATAGGACTTGTACCTTTGATATGGTGATTAAAAGAGTAGAAATAACTATGTTTAAAGTTAGATCTACCCATGCCAAGAGATATAAAGGCAATCTTTTAGATTTGGACTTGCATATCATTTCATCTTGGTGCTAGTTGAAGGTACCCCATGTTAATGGGTCAATCATGTGCTCGAAGGCAATGAGAGATGCTAGTAAAGTAGATTAGTTGGCCCCCATCTAAGGATGTTCAAATTAAACTTTGATGGGGCCACTAGGGTAAATCCATGAGCTTTAAGGGTAGGATGTGTAATACACGATTGTGTTAGTTTGTTAATTCAAGAAACTTCGATGAAGTTTGTGGATGACACCAATAATGAGGTGGAAACACAAACCCTAGTTTTGGGGCTTGATCTCCTGGTGTAGTGTGGCATTGATCATGTAGTGATTAAGGGTGATTCGATGGTAGTTATTTAGGATCTACATGATAATAAGGTTGGTTCGTGGAATGTCAAGAACATCCTTAGTTAGGCTTGGGGTGTTTTAGATAATTTTAACTTGTGAGAAGCTAAACATTTCTTCCATAAAGTGAATTTGATAACTAAAGATCATATAAATAGGGGTATATTACATGTTGATGATGTCATTATTGATAATGATTGGGGGGCTTGGATGAATGATGGGACAAAAAAAATTATGTAGTCGAGATTTGGATGTGAGGGTTGAGTGCATGATGACAAGTTCTGAAAGGTAACCGTCATTGGAAAGGTTGGCTTCTACTCCCAAGTTTGGGATGTAATTCTGTCATACTCTCATTGGGTATATCTTTGATGGTAGTGAATTTATTTTTTATTATGTTGGGGGTCTTTGTCACTCATGCTGGGAAGATTTTACAGTGGTTGGTAGGTGGAAGAGGCTGAAAACACAGAGAAAATGTTGTAGGTGGAGTTGAGCAAGCCTCTTATGCATGTCAAAGTAGATAATAGGGAGATGACATTTGAGGGGAAGGTGTCTGATGAATGCTTAAAGAGGGTGTTTATTCTTTAGTCGGGGAACATCTTACAAGCAATTAAAGAGATCATAGGTTTGGTGTTCTTAGAGACCAATTGTAGGGTGAAGGTGAATTCTTTGGTAGCTTTGGTATTTATGGGAAATCTACTTATGGTATCGAAGAATAAGGAGATAACAATGGTAATTACAATTAGATTTATCTGCTTGAGGTTCAGAGTAGGACCAGTGATTATGATTGAAGGATTTTCATTGGGTGAACAATGTTCCTTTATTTTCTCTGAGTGGGAGGTCAAGGGTTAGTTCTTATGCATTTTTTAAGAGACCTAAAGGATATATTTTATAACATATTGGAGCATATATAATTCATGTATTATTGTCTCAAAAACTCTGGGTTGATGGATAGAGTGTTGTCAGTGCTTGATTTAAATTTTTGAGGGCACTAATGGCATCAATGGTGGTTTCATTGAGCACTAGGAAGTCATTAGAGTTGGCTTTGGAAGTTAATTTGGTGGTCCATCTTTATGGTGCTCATACTCCCATTTCATATCCCTCTACTTAGTTGTTAGGAAAGGGTCCTCCCATAAGGCGGCAGGCAACTTCAATCCACACGAGGACTTGCCTGGCAAGCATTTTTGTGGCATCGGGGTTGGGAGGTGCATTTATGGTGAAGAAGGTGGATATACCTCACTTATATAGTTGGAAAATAGTGTTGGTGGTTTAAGGTGGCTTAGTGGAAGGGGAGACTAGTAGGGGGGGTGGGTTGGTCAAATGACAAGGGTGGTTAAGGGGTGAGGCATTAGGCATTAGCTGAGAGATGGTGAAGTGTGGTAGTGGCAGGATAGGTGGTGTCCCTCTAGTGGCCGATGATGGTGGTGCTTTGTAGGCAGTTGGTTGGTCATGTTGTGGTCCATGCACATTGAACCTGGTCTTTTGAGTTATGGCAATTGGTTGGATTTTTGGTTTGTTGGCTAGTTTTTAAGGTTGGTTTCTTGGGTGTCTCATGGTGACCCTGGAGATTCATTTTTTCATTGGCTCATCCTTCAGGGGTGCTTATGTGTTGTTTGGTTTATTTTGTGGTCTTGTGGTTCTATTTTTTAATGGTTATTTTATTGTCACTTTTTGATTAATAAATGGGCAAGGGACCCACCAACCCTCATTACCTATAAAAAACAAAATCTTGTTTCAAAAATAGGTACTTGAATTAATATGAAAACTAGGAGGACCATGAATCCAACAAAGAGAATGGGTCCTAGAAAACTAAAATTATGGCCTTGTCTTGCAGCCCATAATGTATATGCCATCGGACTTAACACTACCACAACTGTTAAAAGACATCTAAACCAATCCAAAAAAATGTTACCATTGATAAAAATATAAGTTAATCCATTAGTAAAGCTTATGCAAACTATAAAAAGACCTGAGAGAAAATGATTTATAAAGTGCTTCTACAAGTAATAGTGACATAACAATAAAAACAAAGTTCATTTTTTATGATAACATATTACTACATAAGATTTGACAATTTGTGAGTATGTCATGTTTTCCATTTTAATCTTGAACAAAGAAAACTAATACATCTTTTATATAATGTTTGAGATTTTTTTATTGTTGCTACCATATAAACCTCACTACAACCTTTAATGAAGAAGATATAAATAGATATTAATTTTTGGTGATACTTTCATATGATATTTGAGATTTTCTTTTTTCTTTTTAAATTTATCTTTCAAGTTGTATAAATATAAATATGAGACTGTGGAGGCCCACCTAACCAAACAAGTGTTGCAATTGCTACCTGACAAACAAAATATCAAAAGTTGTATAATAAATACATCATTACATTTTGTGGATTTAAAAGAATTCATCCTTGATATACAAAACCTTATCGAACAATGATACATCCCAAGCAATTTTCATCTTAGTGGTGTATTATTGTAGTTGAGGAATATCAATTTGTGTCATTTATGATAAGTATTTTCAAAAGTTGTACTACTCTTTACCATCTATTGATGTGGGTACCTCTACTAGATGTTGACATAAATACCACTTTTTTATAATGTCAATGCCACCCCACTTTTATAGTTATTAAATGAGGAACATTTACAACTGCATTAAAGTTATAAGAATATTCTTATAACACATAAGGAATGTGTTAATATTTATATGTCAAACTTTAGGCAAAACTTTATAATTGTTATCATAACATGTATTTCAAGATCTTTAATTGGCTAAACAAAAAGTAGGTAGTTGAAAAATGACTCCATTAGTCCTGCCTTGGTAGGGACTAATAATTCTCATTATATTTGGCTTATGGGAAAGTGGTTTTATATCCAAATGTAATACATCTACCCATTTAACTTCACACTCAAATCAAATCATATTTAATCAAATAAGATAGTAATATTAAAATTAGTTGTAGAGAGGAATATTTAGGAATAATTAAAATGCGTAAAGAGAGGGTACTTATAAGAACATTGAGTTATCGCAAACCTAGGGACAGTCAGGAGAAACATAGACTAGGAAAAAATCCCAAACAACAAAATAAACAAAAGCCCAAAAAATCAAAGTCAAAAACAAACTTTTCCCCAATGACAAGAATCACAACACTTCTTAACTAGCATTGCCATAAACATAATACTATGTTTTTAGTAATTATAATATTCTACAAATCTATATTTAAACCCATATTCTTCTACTCCTGGGCTCCAAAAACTTCACTTGATTTTCCAAAATTCTGTACAAATCCCTATGAAACAATCTCCTTCCTTGAAACCTTGACAACTCATCACAAGCCAATAAAGAATAGAAAAGTCCTTCAATGACGTATGTTATACCTCCTTTGTTATTAAACACCTATTATAAACTAATTTTAAAATACAACAATTGATGCACTTCAATAATAAATCCATTAATGCAAATCCCTAATCTCTACATGAAATTTCACACCAGTATGAACAACTAGCACAATATAAGATGAAGACTCCAAATTTGAATCAGAGTCTCCTTTTAAACACTTCAAATTATTCTCTTTCAATAAATGCTAGAGTATTGCTTTAAATTCACTTATTTTTCACTTATATATCGATTGTCTCATGTTCCTAAACATGACATATTTTATCCTATATTGTAAATGTGTTATTTTGTTATAAAGTTCAAATTTATTCAAATAATGTTATTAAGTAGTGGTGTTAGGTAAGTGTTTTATAATGGTAGGTGGATTACTTTTAAAGTTACTAGTAGATTCATTGTAATTAACCATAAGTTGTGTGTAAGTAAATTGTGTGGAAATTTATTCACTTGTTACAAATAAGGGATTACCCTTATCAATTGAAATTAAGAAAAGTATTGTATGTGTGGAGTGGTTAATTCCAATGAGGAGCATTATGGAGTGGTTTCTTCAAGTAAAGAGCATTGTATGGTGTTTCCCTACCTTAGGGGTTTGATCTAGTTTATGATTATATTGAGTTATTGTATTTATGCATTATGAAACAAAATTTTATTATCTACAAGGATTCTATTATTTGGTGTAGAATATGAAACTAAAATAGAGGCATAGATAAAATTGGAGGATTATTGTATTGAATGATATGAAGATTTATTTCATTTCAATGAAGATATTTTTGAGGCTGTGAAGGTCTCACAAATTCTATTTGGTGAGTCTCTTTTCCCTTATAGTAAATATTCCAATGAGGGAATTACAGTTTTGGAAAGTGATGTTGAGGCAAAAAAGATTGTGGCTATTCATGAGCATATAATGGAAGATATTATTTAGCATGATTCTTATCCCTTAGAATTTCTAGGAGATAATGATGATGTGTTTAGTCTACTCTCACTTAAATTTGCATCATAACTTGTTGATACAATAATGTTTCTTCATCACCACAACTCTCATTTTACATGCATATAGATGACTATTTTTATAAAATGTTAAAACAAAATTATGATGTCTTGGTGGAGCCATACACATATCCGTATGACTTTCTTTAACATCTACATCAGTGTTTGGTGAACAATTTCATCATGTTTAATGAAATAAATCATGATCAAAGCTTTTACCTATTCAAATTGGTATATATAATCATCTCAAAGTAAAGGAAAAAGAAGCAAAAGAAGAAGAAGATGCATGTGTGAACTTCAATTTGGTAATAAATATTTAAGGACAAAGCTTCTCGATGGGAAAAATGTTATGTTTAAAAACACAACATATTCTGCCCTATAATGCAAATGAGTTATTTTGTAATAAAGCTGATATTTGGTAAAATAATGTTATTTAAGTAAGTAGCGGTGTTAGGTAAATAATTAATAATGGTAGTTTTGGGGTTTTTCATATACACTAAACAAATTTTTAGTGCCACTACACTTACCCTAATATATTTCAATCACCATGTAGACACATCACACAAGTAGGCTTGCTTGTTTATCGAGGCATAAAGAGAGACTTCCAGGGCACATTAGGTTAGTCACAAAATATGACTTAGCATATCTAATCATGTTACCCTCTAAGGAAATGATAGATTAAAACAACACCTAGACATTTTAAATTAATGAAGAGTATTCACATATGCAATTCACAGATGAATCCAATCATAAAAATTAAATAACATTAAAACATGCTTCAAATAGTATAGTCATGCATCATTGGTGCATTCAACTCCTTTGTTTTACCATATCAGAACATAACAATGATACATCAATGTCTCAATAAATAGTAGTAATAATGTACTCTGGTTGAGAATCAATTATGGGGAAAACCATGAGGCAAAAGCAAAACTAGGAAAGATCTCCCCTGGTTTTTGAACCTCTAGGCTACACCATGAAAGATCTTTTGTTAACAATAATATCATGTTATTCCTCCTATAAATCATTGGCCCTAGTGTCATATGAAAATAAGGATATATTGTAACTAAGACTTGGATTCGTAGAGCTTATCTCAAGGGGAAGTTCATTTCAAGAATGGAAGCTTACACTAACACGAGGGTACTACAAACTCTAGTTATGAAGTTATGCTAGTGATTATAGAAAGCTAGACTGGTCTTCAAGTTGGGAAACCTGTTATAATTTATCATGTGAAGTATCAGATGATGCTTCAAGTTTTAGTCCATGGAGGAGTGGACCTACTTCATAGTTGTTTCACTATGGTTCAAAGTTATGTGAACTTGCAAGTGGTCAACAACACTCTCCTGAGTTGTAGGTATGTTGAAGGCTCTATGAATCTAGACATATGATCCATTAAGACCCACTTCAAGGTTAGAATATTGTGTGTGAATCAATTTAAGGTAACGGCTTCTCCCCTGTCACAATTTGTTGTCAGATTATCGAGTGTTCGACTGTTAAAACCTAAATTTTGTATGGATTGCATTACCTATTTAGTTGGTGCCAATCCTATGGTTAGGGCCCTAATTAAAACCCTAGCTCTCACCACTGATAACTCAAAGTTGGCAAAGGCTCTAAGGTTGGACTATCTTTTCCAAGGATATGTTGAAGGTTTCATGAATTTGGATTGGTCTTTAATTTGGGAGACTTGCTTCAAGTTTGGCACCCCATGGAGATTTCATGTGAGCTCGGGTGGTGTTGTAAGTTTTGGTCCACGGATGGGTGGACCAATCTCAAGTTTGTCTCAATTTGAATCCTTCAAGGATTTTTTAGGTCTATTGTTAGTTTATTTTTAATGAGGTGCTACTAACACTTTGCTTAAGGGATCCTAAGGTTAAGCTATGTTTTGTTGGTTCATTATTGTATTTTTGTTGTTTTATAGTTGTTTCACTTTTATTTTATGTTGGTTGGCCTCTAGGGTCAATATGTTTATTTTTATTTATTTTTAGTTCTTTATTTGTTGGTCTACCAATCTTATTGGTATTGGATAGGTACTCTTTTTTGGTTCCATTTAGGTGCACTACTTTATTTTGTTGTAGAAGTGATGGGTCCTACACTTAAAAAAACCTTCTTTTCTTGATGTAAAGGTTATGAGACCTTATTTCAAAACCCTCTTCTTGGTTGTGGGACCTCTAAAAAGCCCTCACATTTTACCCATATCTAATAAAAAATAGTAAAAATGTACTCAAATAAGTTCACAATTACCATTAACAACAAACAAATCCAATAGCTCTAACAACTCCAACAACCTTAAAATAAGATGCAAGGTGGGCTTAAATAGGTATCAACCGCTACCTTGAAATTACATTGAATAAATACAAACTACTTAGAGATCAAAATGTTCTAAATAGAGTAAGGAATAAACATTTTTCATAAGGTCCCCTAATTAACAATAAATCTCCATAACTAACAAGGGTTGTGCTAGATCTACTCAAGCCATTCCAAATGATAACTTTCATTAATGTTTCACTACCTGAAGACTAGTTATTTTTGTTGGACCCCTAGGTAGGTGCTCTTGAATTTGCACTCCATGCTTTTTGAAACCTCCTTCTTGCTTAATGTGTTTCATTTTTTTCACTGATCATATGTGCATGCCAAAAATTCAATGGTTAGTTCTCTTGATTCAATCACTCTTGGGTTTCTTGGTACAATTGTGCAACCACTTCCTCACGCACCACTAAGCTTGGTAGCAGTTTATTAGACTTGATAAATTGTGGTAGCATTTATTAGATATACTTTTTGTCCCCTATGTCTTTTCATGCTACTTATATAAAATAATTACACCTCTTATCCATTTAAGCACTAACAAAATTAGGTACACACTTCCATAATTGGTTAAAATTACAGGTGAACATCACTACATACTAATTTTATTGTCCAACCTCGAAAAACTTATCATCCATGTGAGGTTAATTTAAATATTTTAGCCTTATTTTTTGAACTTCATCTTCAAATAGTCCCCATCTTGCAAGAGTGTCATGAATTGTAATTACTCTATTTAACATTTCCATATGCTTGGTATTTGCATGCCTATACCTTTGCTTTTTTGCTTGAATTTATGAGACATAACCTTAATATGCCTTGCACACTATTGTTTCTTCATCCATGGCTTTTCATTGTAATATTTTCAAACTTTATTCCCATTTCTTTACACTTTTATTAAATTTGTTCTTTCTGTTCATTGGCATCCTTGAGGATTTTTCCCTCTCAAGCATGTCCTTTATTTGAAACACCTTGGGATTTCCTTTTCTTTGGTTTCTTCTTCAAGTAGATGTGCATTAATTACTGATGTCTGACCCATAAACTTTTTAAATACTTGGTACACGATATTTTTTTTCCTATAGCTTCTTTATTAGATTTCCACAAGATTTTAATTGTTCATCAAACCTTATTTGCACCTTCTCTTTTTCCTCTTGCTCCATTTATTCAATGACAATATTCTTTCATTTTAATAATAACCTATCCACAATAAATCCTAATTGATCGATCTTCTTTATACTTTTCAAAGAAACCCTATCCATCAAATGGGCATCCTCGCAAGTGAAATTTGTGCAAACCTTTAGTAATTTTTGTAGACACACAACTTTGGTCATATATACTTGACAATGCCAATTCTTCATATATCGTTTGGGTTTTCCCACATTTTTCATAAGATCGGCCAAAGGAAATTGTAAAAATATTCACCTATAGATACATGCCAAAATTAATTCATTAAGGGATTGGACATTCACCATGTACAAGTATTTACACTTATACATATTGAGAAAATATGCTCTATTATACCCAAAATCTACATTATTCATAAGGAGCATTCATAAGTCAAGTCAAGAGCCTTCAAAATCAAGTCAATATCTATCACTATCAAGTATAAAAACCATATTTTATATGCATAAATATAGTTAAAGGAACACAATTGACATTCAATTTAGGTGGGAAAACTACATGGGCTTGACTTCCCTCCTTGGAGTATTGATTATACAGGGAATGATTAATCATCAAGGGGGTGATTAAGGGAAAATCAACCCATTATTGTAGGTTTTAAAGCTATCAAAGTGTCTAAAGGGTTTAAAAGTTAAGACAAGTGAAACAACAATTTTTACATAGCCAAACCCTAATTGTGATATATTAGATTTCTCTTCATCTGCAGGCATAATAGGTGTAATAGTTAGTTTGAGGACATAGTCAACCTAGACAAGTCCATAGTCTTGTCGAACATAGATGCATTACTTTTAGCTCTGCCTACTACACTGTTGTCTAGATTCATCTTTTTCTTCTACTTTTTATTATGTTTTATCATTTCCAAATTCCTACTTTCTTTGTTTTTTTTCTATCTGTAATCTATCACATGTAACTTATACAAGTATGCAATCAACAAAATGGAGAACACTACACTATCATCCACTTACAACAAACTTTTATAGACTTTGTTTCTATTTTTGATTTCAATTCTAAGCCTAGATAGTCATCTCCTATTCTTATTTTCACTATCAAACAATTGGAACAATTAACAATGATTACTGTGCAAGCTATGTATTTTTCCTTCTTATTGCTTTCTCATTTTTATATCTTTAACATTGTGATATTTTTAGTTTTCTAGTTATATACACATAAACACTCCTTTAATCACGTTTAATGTTTCATCAAAAATAGGGAAAAACATATTGGTGAACCCAAGCCTTTGTTTTTAAGCCTCTACTTTTTGATTTCATTTTTTTGTTTGGTTTTCCTAGAAACTATGTTCAAATAGTTTTAGAACTCATAGTACTTGTTGTTATGGGAAAAGTGTTTAGTATTTTTCCTTGCACCATGGTGTGAAAGGTAGTGCTCCATTACTCAAGCCATTGAACAACACTATACACATATTATAGTTTTTGTGTATCTCACAATATATTGGAATGCCTAGGGTTTGTTAATGTTCTCATAGTGGACCAGTACATAGTTAGCCCCAGGAAGTTACTCTCAACTTACCCCACAAGATGGGATAGTATGGTTGTAGGAATAATGGAATCCTCCATAGTGTCTTTGTAGCCATATTCACTATTTATGACTAGGATCAGTACATCTAAGAGCCTACAAAGCAAATACACCTTTGACTAGTTACACCCTTCTTCCTCGTTGTCATTTTTTAAAAACCCAATCATAATGAGTGTTTCTAGTTCATATCTTTTAAAATTCAATATTACATGTTGTTTTACTTTCCAAGTTATTATTTGTTGTGTGTGTGTGTGTGTGTGTGTGTGTGTTTGTGTGCATTATTTAAATCCAATAATCATAATAAGGCTACATGCATTAAAGTAAAATATCAAGCCATCATAAATCCATATTGTTGCAATATCCAATTTGGGTTGTTACCCATCACTACTATGCACTAAAGGGCATGCATAACTCAATTTATTCCACGTGATCCTAGACCTTGATGTTAACTCAATCCTCATTATGTTCCCATTATTCACCTAATACTCATATTAGATTCCAATGTCCATGTCATCAATACCCAATGAGGGTGAATACCTCATCTACCAAGGCACAACCCCACCACCTCCCATGAGGTAAGAAAATCAATCTAAGTGTTATGTTATTCTTGATCATCTCAAAAATACTCCCACTAATTTTTTTATTTTCAAGTTACTAAAAAGATCAATAGTTTACAAATATATCTTATATGATACTTTGTGCGATACAACTCTTCCAAGTGATCCACAACCAACAACATTTGACTCTATCATGAATACACTCAAAGCTGTCAACCAGGCCATCACTTTCAATAATGAAGGGTTACCTCCTAAACAGGTCATATAATAAGATCTTCCACTATTTTTTCAAGGTCAAATACATGGAAAGGGTGTCAAACATATTTTAGTAGGCAATGGCTCGGGATTGAATATTTGTATCTCGACGATCTTAAAATAATTATGTATCAATACAAATAAAATTCAAAAATCATAATAAAATATTAGGGGATTAGATAACCCCCTTGTCATCAAACACTTGGAGGTATTACACCAGATTTACTAGTAGGCCCCAAGATACAACCCACAAATTTTTAAAAATTGCCAAACCAATTACACTACAAGTTACTCTTGGGTAGACCTTGGATCTGTGCCATGGAGGTTGTACCTTATACATTCCACAAATGTATAAAATTTGTAAATGAAGGATACATATATACTCTTCCAATAGATGATTAACCTTTCCAATATTACAAAATGACTCAATCAAAACTTGACAATCATCTTATTATACCACCTATAAAACCTATCACACTCAATCGAATACATACATACAAGGTAGGGGAGTCAAGTAAAAAATGTGATAAACCACCAATCATAAACATTCATGAAGACACACATAAAACTTTACCAGTTACCATACAACATGAGGATAAAATATTAAATCTCCATCTTTTGGCAAAGTTTGAAGATCTTAATTGCATAATTATAGATTGGTATGATAATTATGACGATGATATGCAAAATCTAATAGATGGAAAGTTATGTTAGTGTAGTTTCAACCCTATTGAACCCTAAAAATACTTATTGTATGCAATAAAAAATGAATCAAGTCTATAAATCAATCCGAACTCGGAGAAGATATATCCTACTTACACTTCTGATTGGGGATACATTAGATAATTGGGAACATGACGAATATGTGGATCCACTAGACCCAATTAGGGGTTCTCTTATTGTAACAATAATACTAGGGAGGGTTTAGAGGCCTCCAGTCAAGCACAATCGATTAGTAACCCTAACTAAGCCTTATGTTTTCATATTCGCTAAACTAATAATAAGTAAATTAAAGTCTAATCTAGTGCTCACCAAATATTATGGCACAAAGTGGGGGTAATAAATAATAAAAGTAAACATGCATAAAAGACATATACTCATGTCAATGTATATGAAATCCTAATGTATGGAAGAGAAGTATAAATGCATATCTATCTACTCTTACAAGGGAAGAACAAAGTTAGGAATACTTACCTTTTAAGACAAACCCATCGTTCCTCAATTTCTCCTTTGGCCAAGGTCCTTCACAAGAGGTTGTTGTGGTATGCAATGATGACAAGGATAAATCAACTCTAGGCTACACAACCTATCAATGCATCTAAAAGACTTCTCTACAAGATGAGATCTATATCTCCAAATGAAGTATGAAACCCTAAGCTTGTTCCTCAAGTAGAATGGTGGATAAGCATATGCACAATAGCTCTTACTTCTTTTTATCTTCTCTAAATAATGGTAAAATAATCTTGTATATATAGGCATATTTAACCCTAAGGCCTTCTGAAAGTTTTGACTAATGGCGTCGACCCAGTCGACCTAGTACTGATATTGATAAAAATTCACTAGGTCATGGGCTAGGTCGGCTAAGAGCTGACCTAGACCCTAAACAAATTTCACCAATAAGAATACTAGGTCAACCCAGTTGACCTAGTACTATAAACTATTGAAAGGGGATTTAGGTTAGGAAAAGGGGACAAAAGGTGGGAAATGATTGAAGGAGTATATAGGAGAGAAGAACAAGCTTAGGGGAATGGTTTTCAGGAGACAAGTTTGTAGATAACAAGTGAAAAGTGGGACAACAATCCTACAAAGCATCAATGGTCTGCCCACCCCATTTTCAGTGCACACCTTAAGGTGTGCACTCAGAGAGATTGAGACTCGACAGGTTCCTAGAAGATAAAGAGTGTTAGTACTTGATAAAAGTTTGAAAATATTATATGTATACATATGTAATACTTAAAGATCGTCACGTGTCATATGAGCACAACACAGGATGGTGCTTTAGGAATATAACATGATGACACATAACATTGATGCTAAGTAAAATGAAGTAAGGAGTAAATAATATAAATGAAAGGACATAATTGAAAAACACATACCTTTACTTACCTTAATGTTGTAGATAAAGAAGGAGACTATAAGAGATGTGAAGACGTCCAATGTGAAGAACATTAGGTGAACCTGTAGAGATTAGTGTAAAAAAGAGCAATTTTTTTTTTTTTTTTTTTTTTGGAATATAGGCATATCGTAGTGGAAAAGATTCTCCATGATGTCAGGATTCTAGAACTTTTTATAGTTTGAAAATTGAGTGAGTAAAAACAAAGCTATGATCAAAATAAGGAATCTGACGGTAAGTATTTGAAAGGTAAATAATTGTGAATAATAACTTTAAATAGGGTGAAAAGAAAGTCATTTGCTTATTATTTAACTTATTATGAGAGAAAAATAAAGCTCTGAGAGACCAAATGAAAGTTGAAAGAGCCAAGATGGTGAGGAAATAACAACTGAGATGAGGAGGATGCCTAGTGACTGTAACGAGTGTAACATAGGTAGGCAACTAAGAATTTCAAACTTGTTTTGAGTATTTTATTGGAAATTAAGTGTTTTATAAAAATTTGTAAATTAGACCATTTCTAGAAACTAAAATGAACCCCATTAAGTTGTTAAGGGTACTAGAGGCCAAACAAGGAACTGGGTTGAAAGGAATCAGAGTAATAGATATCGAAGGCATTATTACAAGTAGGTCAAAGAGTCAATAGTCTGAACTAACTAGGTCGACCTAGTCGACCTAGTAGGTTAAAAATCAACTTTTAACACTACCAACTTAGTAGGCATGGGTTAACTTAGTTTGTTTAGATAAAGTGATGACTTAGGACCCCTATATCAACTTTAATTGATTAATCCATTTTATTCACTTATTACTAAGGGGAAAATGAAAGGGTCGACTTAGTTTGTTAAGTCCATAGGGTCAACCTAGTACTATTTGGTCAACTTAGTATGTGACTAAGTGGCTGATATAGTATTGAAATGTAAGATTGGCCAAAATAGTATGTGGAAAGCCCAGCTTGACTAAGTACTGAAATGGCCAAGGAGGCTAAGAATAGGTGCAATTATTCAAAAATGAATAGATTAAGGCAAATTAGGTTCATTTTTATTAAAATTTGAAAAGAATGATTATAAGTGACATGGAGATCTAATACATCTTTTATTGTTTGATGGTTGCAGGGGCATCACAGATTTTGGTGATTAGTGGATGCTTCTTGGCTACTAGATTTATTGGAGTGATTGACGGTGCAAGACTGAGCTAGGTTAGTCATACTAGGCATCATGGAGATGTGCCAAGTGCTACTGAGTGCAAATCTAGTAGTCATGTTCCTAAGAGTTTGAGAGCACTTGACTAATACCTTTAGGTGGGTGGTGGATGGGGATACCATCGAGGTGGGTATCATACTCGAGGATGTCCATGCTATACTTGGACTTCTGATAAGAAGGATGTTGATGGTCACTAGTATATCAAATGGGTAGGAAGAAAGACAAGTATTAGCCCAATGGGTGATGTGCTAAAATAGGATATATTTAGGGCTAAGGGTGAGCCTTTTTGATGTTTATATATCCCATGTTATAGGTATCCAAAAGGTGGTGATAGGACTTGTGACAACATGAGTACTGTATCACAAGTTGAATGGCAAGGTAATTTTATATGCGATAACCTTGTGTAAGTCAATTTTGAAGCAAGGGCCATTCTATGACCTAGGCTATATCATCTAGGTTGAGCTCATACATGATATGTATGGGATGTTATCCAGAGGGCAAAAGATCATGGGGCCATTGATATTACTGAGTGCCTAGATATATGAGAGGTTTTCAATATATCAACCAGCTGGGTTACCCTGTATGGTCGATGATCAATTGCCTCTAATGTAGAGATAGAGATAGGATCAAGTGGTAGAGGCCATGCCCCACATGCCAAAACTATAGATGGTCATGTGAACATATATCATATAGTAGTCATATGCACACATGATGATAGTTTGGTTGAGTTGTAGGACAGTGGCACCAGAATTGGCATGAGCATAAATCATGGGCCACTACCCGTGGTCGATAGAGTTGTATCCAATGATACATTTACTAAGATAGTTCAAACTTCCTAACCCAACATATCTAATAGTGGTGCCCATATTTTGGTTTATATATGTGAGAGAGTTGAGGGGGAGAGGAGGAGAGGGACCACCAATCATGAGACCAAAGATCAGACCATAGTGTGAGAGACCATAGATAGGTTGAGCACATCGACTAACAACTAGAGAAGAGATGGACGTGGATGTAGGAGTGCCATGAGTACCACAAATAGAACCATAATAAGAGTGGTGACCACCTTGATTGCACCACTGATAGAGATGCTAATGGTGAG
>JARHVA010000322.1:1835000-1995000 GCA_037957365.1 Torreya grandis
AACTTCTATACAGATCTTTGCAAATGTTCTTCAAGTTAAGTAAAATGATCAGTATAAATATCATTTATAAATCTTTGATGATAAAACTATTCATCAATTGAAGTCTCAATCTAAGTATAAATTTCTTCACATAGGTGTTGTTTCTATAGGCATTTTCCCTTTGTTTAGATAAGGTCTAAATGTCAGTCTGTTAGCCTGTTTACTTGATAATCGGCATACTTTTTTTGGTGCTTGCTTACAGAATGCTATTCAGACCGGCCTTCATGATGGTCCAATCTATACAATTGTTTATCCAAATTACCTTGTAACCATCCATTAAGAAGAAAATCTGAATAAAGTTCTTAAAATGTTTCTTCAAACACATGGTCTTGAAATGATTACTGGTTCATGTCCTCTTACTATCAAATACTAGATCATATATTGTTTAATTAATACTCTTTACCCAGTCATCAAGCACACCCCTATGCAAGGCAAAAACATGGTGAGTCGTGCCACAGAAAATAGTCAAATTATTCTTGTTAAATCCATTTCATGGTCTGATCTTAAGTTTCCTCGAAAATGGATAGTTGATACAGACTTTGTCCAGAAACCACATAAATTCTTATCCTTTGCTACCTCTATTAAAGATCTACCAGATAAATCTATTATCAGATTTAATTCCTAGAATCACTTGAAAGACCATATGCAGAATATTCAATCCTTGCCTATGACTAATTCTCATTGTCTACATATCAAGAAAATCCATGATCCTCAAATAGATTCATATTTTTATGTAGACTGTCAAAAGATCATAAGTCATCCTAACCAATCTAGTACTAATATGGTTAAAAGAGATCTAGCCATTCAAGAACTATTTGAGAGAAATAAAAAATTACTTGCTCAAGCTAAAAAGGTTAATATGGAAGGAACTTTTCAAGAGATGAATAAAGAAGAAGAAGGTCATGTATGGAACTCCTCTTGGAGATGAGTCTTATTCTAAAAAAGGATTCATAAAGGCTTTAGATTTTAGTCAGTATTCACTTGATGGTAGATTCAGAGTTCAGATGTATTATCTAAGGACATCAGACAAAAGTCTTGATCAGTCTCCAGAAGTTAAGTTATTAAATTGAAATAATTTGAAAACTAAATGTCTCAACAATAAAGTCTCAGATATTCAATAGAGCCTTGATCAGGTATCTAAAATGTTGAAAAGATAGAGTTATATTCGAAAGGAGAACTTAACAGAGCAATTAGTGTTTTAAATGATAAAGGTTCTTACCAGCATAGTCAGCTTATTTAGAAAGTATATAAGGAGTCTAATAACATTAGACTACAACAATAGTCTGCCGATACAAAGATAGAAAGTCTAGTAGCCCAAGAGAAAATTATTAGCCAAAGTCAAGATCAGCTTAATTCTAACATAGTTTCTCTTGAAACAAAACAAGAAGTGTATCAAGAAATTAAATAGCTATCTTCAGCGTCTGACAGTATAACTAGGGAAATAGCTAATCAAAGTGTAAATCTTTCCTCTATTCTTGAGATTCTAGAATCCATCACAAGTAAAGGTCAATCTTTTAAGACACTGTCAAAAGGATTGATTTTTGATGACATGGATTATAGTCAGAATATCCACTCCTAGCAAAATGTAGTAAAACTACAAAGAGAGTCAATTCTAAAATCCAAATCAAAGAGTTTGCCAAACACAAAAAAATCTATTGATAAAATTTTCCAAGTCGACATGGCCAAAATAGAAGCTGAAGAAAAAGAAAGCTATTTTGAAAATGGCGAATCTTCTAGACCTCCATTAGACTCTCAGATAAGAACATCAAATCTTCAACCTTTCTTCTCGAGATTCAATTGTGAACCACTAGAAAAAAGGAAAGAAATGATTCATGCTATGCTAGCATGGGCCAATGTTTAGATATATGGTCTTAAAAAAGATCCCTTTAGTGTTAGTAAGCAAATTGCCAATGGATTCATAGGAAATATTAAAGAATGGTGGGATGCTTGTGGTCAACAATTCATGATAGTATTCACACACATCCTGAGTCAATTTCAATGCTCTGCAATGTTTTATTTTTAGAATTTATTGGAATAGTTGATAATGAAAAAAAATTAATTAAAGCCAAGTTTCTTAAAGCTCAGTTATATGACATGACTAGACTTGATGAGTATATGTGTTATATAGAAAACTTGTTTTATAATTATGGGGAAATTTTCAATCCTGCTTATAAGATTAGATATATAGAATCATTTATATAATATTTTGCTACTAAGTATAAAGCTGGAATGGGTGATAATCTTCCAACAATGTCTTTTGGAAGAATCAATCAAAATATCAAAGCAGTTAATAAAAAAATTGTGTGCAAAAAGGAAAGCATAAAAAGAAACTATGAAATTTCATAAGCAGATTGGTGCAAAGTTCTACAATTCCTTAGATAATACTTTTGGATGCATAGATGTTCATAAGTACAAGCAATATAAGAAAAAGAAGAAAAAATCTCAATCTTGTAAGTGTTAATTTGAAAAGCAATTCATTGATAAACCTTGGAAGTCTAGCTACAAATCTAGAAGAAAGAACTTTGGTCCAAGGAGAATATTTAGAAAGAAGAAACATGTTTTTTAGAAAGCCCCTGTTAAGTGTTTCCTTTGTTAAGGAAATCATTATGCCAATAAATATCCCAATAAGAAAAAGGAGTCTAAGAAAATTAATTTTTTGGATAGCCATAATATTAATGAAAATGAATATGTGTTATTATCCGAAGATGATGAAGTTCAGTATGACTTAGATATTTTATGGGAAGAATCTGATAGTGATGCAAATCAGATTAATATGAACCTAACAGAGTCTGACACAAACACTGAATCTTCAGATTATGATTCTAAGATTGGATTTCAGATTCATATGATTTCTTCTCATTTTTTAGATGCTTTAAGTTTATCTCAGCAACTATCTTTCTTAAAAGAAAAATATGATAGAACTCCAGCTTACATGATTTTTGAATGAATGTTTCTCCAACAACAGATTGTGGATACTGAGAGAAGATATTCTCTTCATCTCTCTCAACAACAAAGACAAAAAGATGTTTTGTCTCAGAGACAACCTCATAAGACATCTCAGGTTGAAGCTGCATATCAACCAAATAATTATGATAGGGCCACCCAACGAACAAAGCAGATTCCTCTGCTCCAGTTATTTCTTGCCAAAGCCCAAATTGAGTTATAAGAACTCTTAAAAGAAGAAGCTCTTGCTGATGAGAAAGAACACCTCTTTGAAGAAGAGCTAATACAAGTTTCTAATGAGATTGAATCTCATTTTTAGGAGGGGGAGACCTCTCAGAATTAGAATAGTATAATTCATCAGATCTCAGTTACAGTACCAATAATCTAGTTTGTGAAATACAAATTAAATGGGATAGTTTTAAACTATACAATCTAGATGTTCTACTTGATACTGGTGCTGACATTTCACTTGCCCGATATCATGCAATTCCTGCTGATAAGTGGAAAGCTGATTTTCATAAGCTAATCTTTAATACCAAGATAATAGTTTCATAATTATATGCTATTATACCTATTGTGCTTGGTGATAGTATTTATCAGTTCAAGATAGTCTAGCATGAGATGCCAATGTATGATATGATGCTAGGATAAGATAATTTAGCAAATTTCTATCCTATCACAATTCAGCCACATGGAATAATTATTGCACAAAAATATTCTTTATATAAAATATCAAGATATGAGTGCAGAATCCCACTGAAAGAAAAGATAAAGAAGCCAGTTGACACTAGATGGATCCAAAAAAAGGTAAATCTAAGTCATGTTAGTATTGATCCTATAATTGAAAAGCTAAAAAAAAATTGTTGTTCTAAAAATCCTTTAGCATTTAGAAATAGGAAAATGCATGAATGTAGAATTGAGTTAAAAATGATCAAAGACAAAGATGGGAAAGAAGTGGAACCTAAGTTTAAGGCACACCACTCAGGAATGTCTCCATCACTCAGAGAAGAATGTTTATAGAAAATAAAGCAGTTAAAAGAACAAGGTTTGATCAGAGATTCAAATAGTCCATGGGCATGTGAAGCTTTTTATGTTAATAAAAGATCAGAATAGATTAGGGGGAAGAAAAGGTTAGTAATAAACTATATACCTCTTAATAAATATGTTTTGCTAGTGTAGCATCCAATTCTTTCAAAGGATGAAATTTTGCAAAGAATTTTTGGAAGTAAAGTCTATAGTAAGTTTGATTTAAAATCAAGTTTTTGTTAGATCTAAGTTGTAGAGCAAGACATGTATAAAAATACATTCGTTACTCCCTTTGGTCAGTATGAGTGGAATGTTTTACCTTTTAGTTTAAAACTAGCTCCTAATATATTTCAAAAAATGATGAACAAAATCTTTTCCAACTACTCCAATTTTATCATTGTCTATATTGATAACATACTGATATTTTCAAAATCTCCTAAAGAGCATCTTGGTCATCTTGAATAATTTTATCAGATAATATATGACAATGGTTTAGTATTATCTGAGAAGAAAATGACAGTATTCAAAGATGAAATTGAATTCGTAGGAGTCACTATAAAATCAGGGGAAGTTGCAGTTTAAGAACATGTCTTAAAAAATATAAAGAATATCCCTGATGTGTTAAAAGATAAAAAGATGTTGCAAATATTTTTAGGTTGTGTTAATTATGTTGCTAGATATTATTATAATATACTTCATGATAGAATTCTTCTGAATAAAAGACTGTCAAAGAATCTTTTAGATTGGTCAGATGAAATGACTAAAGCTGTTTAGAGAATAAAACAAAACTGTCAGAATTTGCCACCTCTTGTGTTGCCTGGTAATAGATTAAAAATTATTGAAACTGATGCTTCAGATTTATATTGGGGTGTTATTCTTAAAGAAAAATTGTTAGATGGCATGGAGAAGCCTTGTAGATTCACTTTTAAGAATTTTAAGCAAGCCCAGAAGAATTATCATCTTACTCATAAAGAAATTCTTGCAGTTATTAAAGCTATTCAAGCTTTTATGTTCTTTGTTAGATCTGAAAAATTTATTGTTAGATCTGACTTATATAATTTTTTGAGTATTTTACAATCCACTGATAATCTAAATAAAGGATCTGTGAGTAGGTTAACTAGATGGGCTATCTATCTATCAGATTTTGACTTCACAGTTGAACATATTCCAAGAATGAAGAATTGTCTTGCATATTTCATTTCTAGAGAATTCAACTCAGAAAGGTCAGAAGATTTTGTAATGGCAATAACAGTTGTAGAAGTAAGGGATGAATTCCATCAGTATATCTGGAGATCAACTCCATCAGTTGCAATCAATTGACAAATGAGATGAATGCTCTTATCAGAAAATCTCATGAAGCTTCTGATGAATTAAACAATACTCATTTGGTATGGACTACTCAGTTTTAAGAACTTGATGGTAAAAAATGGTGTTCTACCATAATGCTGTATCACGAGGCCAACAACCCAAGGATTACTGGGATAAATAATCTTTTCAAAAATCTTATTTGTAGGCATGGTTTTGAATTCCTCATCCAATGGTCTACTTTTTGGCCTAGTTTTAATCCTGCTATTGAAAATTTTTGGGACTCAGTTGAAATTCCAAATTATTTATTTGAGTTTTTAGATTACATAATACCTATAAAAGCGTCGGATGATCCCGTTGTTCAAATTCCTCCTAAGTAAGTGAGGAATATAATTATTGCTCTGAGAATACCTTTTAGATTTAAATTTGAATTATTTTTAGTCCAAAATTTTTAAGTTAATCTACATGTTAGTTTAGCTCTTGCCTAACCATTAGCTGTACTTTGGAAGCAATTTATAATTTCTCATCAAGTTGTCTTTCCTCCTACATGTAATGGTTGGATGCTACAAATTTTGTCAGCATTATACATGGACCATATTGATCCTGATGATGATGACACTCATTATTCTCCCCAAGGAGAGTATGAGTTTAGTGATGATGATTAATGACTAGTTACGGGGTCTATTCGTAGCCATGAATGTGGGCATGTTAACCCTTTTCCAAGTATAGTGGACCTCACCACTTTCTAAAGGTGGTATATTGTCAGTCATGTCAGTATATTCTTTTTCTAGCTGCTTCCCCATTGGCAGTGCGTAGTGGGCCCATAACCCACTTTCTTTTGGCATCTTGCCTTTTGTCTGTTGATCTGGCATCTTTGTGTTGACTGTTGATCTTCTCATTTCCATCTTATAAATACAAGAGACTCTTCATGTTACAAGCATCAATTGCCTAATATCTCTTCTTAGTAGTGTGTCTATAGTCCTAGATCCTCAATATGTTGTAAGGAATAAGTGTATGTTCTTTGTTTGCCCGTTTGAGGCAACCTGTGAATCAAAAGCTTTTCCATCTGTCTTATTAAAAGCATTTATGTTTATGTTTCTATTTCTATGTCCATTCTGAAGTGATCCTATATGTAATGGTATTAGAGCCATGTGATTCAAGCTATGTTGTTTCTGTAATATTTGCCTGATATATCAATAAAATTATACTTTTATCTTTTGTTATTTGTCTCTATTCTACTATTACTCTAGGTATTTATTTCCATACTCTCTTCAGACAATAGGGAAGGGAATGATCCTTTGATACCATTAAAATACAAGATCGGTTCAGAATGGACATAAAAATAGAAACAGAAACATAAATGCTTTTAATAAGATAGATGGAAAAGCTTTTGATTTATAGGTTTCCACAAACGGGCAAGCGAAGAGCATACGCTTATTCCTTACAACCTATGGAGGATCTAGGACTATAGACACACTACTAAGAATAAATCTTAGGTAAGTAATGCTTGTAACACATAGAGTCTCCCATATTTATAAGATGGAAAGGAGAAGATCGATGGTCGACACAAAGATGCCAAATCAACGAACAAAAGGTAAGATGCCAAAAGAAAGTGGGTTATGGGCCCATTATGGACCGCTAAAGAGGAAGCAACTAGAAAAGAAATCTACCAACACGAATGATAGTATACCAACTTTAGAAAGTGGTGAGGTCCACATTACTTGGAAAAGGGTTAATGTGTCCACATTCATGGCTATGGACAGACCCCGTAACTAGTCATTAATCATCATCACAAAACTCATACTCTCATTGGGGAGAATAATAAGTGTCATCATCATCAAGATTAGTATGGTCCATGTATAATGCTGACAAAATTCATAACATCTGGCCATTAGGTGTAGGAGAGAAGACATCTTGATGAGAAATTTGCAAATCACTTCCAAAGTACAGCTAATGGTTGGGCAGGAGCTAAACTAGCATGCAAATTAACTTGAAAGTTTTGGACTAAAAACAATTTAAATTTAACTTTGAAAGGTATTCTCAGAGCAATAAATATATTCATCACTTGCTTAGGAGGAATTCAAATAGCGGGATCATCTGCTGCTTTTATAGGCATTATGTAATCTAAAAACTCAAATAAATAATTTGGAATTTTCGCTGAGTCCCAAAAATTTTCAACAGCAGGATTAAAACTTGGCCAAAAAGTAGACCATTGAATGAGGAATTCAAAACCATGCCTGTAAATAAGATTTTTGAAAGGATTATTTATCCCAGTAATCCTTGGGTTGTTGGCCTCATGATACAACATTATGGTAGAACACCATTTTTTACCATCAGGTTCTTGAAACTGAGTAGTCCATGTCAAATGAGTATTGTTTAATTCATCAGAAGCTTTATGAGATTTTTTGATAAGAGCATTCATCTCATTTATCAATTGATTTGTAAATGATGGAGTTGATCTCCATATATGCTGATAGAATTCATCCCTTACTTCTGTGACTGTTACTGCCATTACCAAATCTTCTGACCTTTTTGAGTTGATTCTCGAAAAATGAAATCTGTAAGACAATTTTTCTTTCCTGGAATATGTTCAACTGTGAAGTCAAAATCTGACAGATAGGTAGCCCATCTGGTTAACCTGCTCATAGATCTTTTTTTTAGATTATCAGTGGATTGCAAAATACTCATAAAAGTATTTAAGTCAGATCTAACAATAAAATTTTCAGATCTAACAAAGAACATAAAAACTTGAATAGCTTTAATAACTGCAAGAATTTCTTTATGAGTAGAATGATAATTCTTTTGGGCTTGCTTAAAATTCCCAGAGGCAAATCTATAAGGCTTCTTCGTGCCATTTGACAATTTTTCTTTAAGAATAACACCCCAATATAAATTTTAAGCATCAGTTTCAATAATTTTTAATCCATTAACAAATAAAACAATAGGTGGCAAATTTTGACAGTTTTGTTTTATTCTCTGAATAGCTTTAGTCATTTCATTTGACCAATCTAGAGGATTCTTTGACAGTCTTTTATTCAGAAGAATTAATTCATGAGATATATTATAATAATATCCAACAACATAATTGACACAGCCTAGAAATCTTTGCAACATCTTTTTATCTTTTAACACATCAAGGAAATTCTTTATATTTTTCAAGACATATTCTTGAACTGCAACTTCTCCTAATTTTATAGTAACTCCTAAGAATTCAATTTCATCTTTGAATAATATTCATTTTCTTCTCAGATAATACTAAACCATTTTCATATACTATCTGATAAAATTGTTCAAGATGACCAAGATGCTCTTTAAGAGATTTTAAAAATATCAGTTTGTCATCAATATAGACAATGATAAAATTGGAGTATCTAGAGAAGATTTTGTTCATCATTTCTTGAAATATACTAAGAGCTATTTTTAAACCAAACGGTAAAACATTCAATTCATACTGACCAAAGGGAGTAACGAATGCAGTTTTATACCTGCCATGCTCTGCAACTTGGATCTGCCAAAAACCTGATTTTAAATCAAACTTACTATAGACTTTACTTCGACAAATTCTTTGCAAAATTTCATCCTTTGAAGGAATTGGATACTGCACTAGCAAAACATATTTATTAAGAGGTATATAGTTTATTACTAGCCTTTTCTCCCCCCTAACCTGTTCTGATCTTTTATTAACATAAAAAGCTTCACATTTCCATGGACTATTTGAATCTTTGATCAAACCTTGTTCTTTTAACTACTTTATTTCCTAGAAATATTCTTCTCTAAGTGATGGAGACATTCCTGAGTGGTGTGCCTTAAACTTAGGTTCCACTTCTTTCCCGTCCTTGTCTTTGATCATTTTTAACTCAATTTTACATTCATGCATTTTCCTATTTCTAAATGCTAAAGGATTTTTAGAACAATAATTCTTTTTTAGCTTTTCAATTATAGGATCAATACTAGCATGACATAGATTTACCTTTTGCTGGATCCATCTAGTGTCAGCTGGCTTCTTTGGCTTTTCTTTCAATGGAATTCTGCACTCATATCTTGATTTTTTATATAAAGAATATTTTTGTGTAAGAATTATTTCATGTGGTTGAATTGTGATAGGATAGAAATTTGATAAATTTTCTGATCCTAACATCATATCGTACATTGGCATCTCATGCTGGACTATCTTGAACTAATAAATACTATCACCAAGCACAATAGGTATAACAACAGACAATTCTAAAACTATTATCTTGGTATTAAAGGTTAGCCTATGAAAATCAGCTTTCCACATATCAACAGGAATTACATGATATCAGGCAAGTGAAATGTCAGCACCAGTATCAAGCAGAACATATAGATTGTATGGTTTAAAACCATCCCATTTAATTTTCATTTTATAAACTAGATTATTGGTACTGTAAACTGAGATCTGATGAATTATACTATTCTGATTTTGAGAGGTTTCCCCCTCCTAAAAATGAGATTCAATCTCATTAGAAACTTGTATTAGCTCTTCTTCAAAGAGGTGTTCTTGCTCATCAGTAAGTGCTTCTTTTTTTAAGAGTTCTTGTAACTCATTCTGGGCTTTGGCAAGAAATAACTGGAGTAGAGGAATCTACTTTGTTCTTCAGGTGGCCCTGTCATAAGTATCTGGTTGATATGTAGCTTCAACCTGAGATGTCTTATGAGGTTTTCTCTGAGACAAAACATCCTTTTGTCTTTGTTGTTGAGAGAGATGAAGAGAATATTTTCTCTCAATATCCATAATCTATTGTTCGAGAAACCTTCGTTCAGAAATCATGTAAGCTGGAGTTCTATCATATTTTTCTTTTAAGAAAGATAGATGTTGAGATAAACTTAAAGCATCTGAAAAATGAGCAAAAATCATATGAATCTAAAATACAATCTCAAAATCATAATCTGATGATTTAGTGTTTGTGTCAGACTCTGCTAGGTTCACATTAATCTAATTTGCATCACTATTAGATTCTTCCCATAAAATATCTGAGTCATACTGAACTTCAACATCTTCGGATAACAACACATATTCATTTTCATTAATATTATGGCTATCCAAAAAATTAATTTTCTTAGACTCCTTTTTCTTATTGGGACAATTATTGGCATAATGATTTTCTTGACAAAGGAAACACTTAACAAGGGCTTTTTGAAAAAAATGTTTCTTCTTTCTAAATATTCTCCTTGGACCAAACTTCTTTCTTCTAGATTTGTAGGTTTATCAATGAATTGCTTTTAAAAAGAACACTTACAAGATTGATATTTTTTCTTCTTTTTCTTATACTACCTGTATTTATGAACATCTATGCATCCAAAATTATCATCTAAGGAATTGCAGAACTTTGCACCAATCTGCTTATGAAATTTCATAGTTTCTTTTTGTGCTTTCCTTTTTGCACACAGTTTTTCATTAACTGCTTTGATATTTTGATTGATTCTTTTAAAAGACATTGTTGGAAGATTATCACCCATTGCAGCTTTATACTTAGTGGCAAAACATTTTGTATGTTGGTAGTTGGATGTTGATCTTATGTATTTATATTGTGGTTGTGTTTGTGGATGCATGGATATATTTATTTCTAGCACATGTCTGTAGCTTTTGTTGTATATACTATAGGAAATATATGTGTTGTGTTTTTTTTAGAGCATTATGTAAGACACATGCATGGTTACAAAGAAACAGGCAAAAAGGACTCTGGTAAAAGATAATCAATCAAAAACAAATGTACTACACACTATTTCATTTTGGGAAATGTGTAATAACAAGAAAGGACTAATTATAAGAAACCTAAGAAAATGGTAATTAAGAGGGCAAAAATTTGTTTTTAAACCATGAAAGAGCTTTTGACACCAATTTTAAACAAGAAAAATCATACTAAATCACATTGGGAAGTATGAAAATAATGTAATAAAATGAAAAGTATAGAGAAGAACAATGGTATAAAAATAAATCAATTCAGTCAATCGATCATACTAAATCACATTGGGAAGTATAAAAGAGAAACAAAATTAACAAAAATGGTCTTAAATTAATCACACTAATTCAAGTTGGGTAGTATGAAAAACTCAAGAAAAATGGTTGGATTCTTACATGCAATTGAAAAATAGGAAGATAAAAGTGAAAATATTAATAAAGTAAGCATAAAACATACTAAATCAAGATGAGAATCATGTAAATGATGTGTAACTCATAATCAATCACATCTTATCTCATATTTGACACATGTAATTTTGTTGTGACTTGGATATTAGAAAAAAATTGTGAGGAAGGCCAGGTCCTATTCATGGTCTTACACTGCAACTCACCAAAGGATCACCAATGAGGTGTAAATAATGTGAAAATTTGGTAAAAGGGGATGTTTGGAATGGTAATGTGAAAATTTGGTAATTTGTGAGGAAGGCCAGGTCATATCCATGGTCTTACAATGTAACTCACAAATGGAATCCCTAGGGGAGTGATCAGTGAACAAAACAATGTTTCTCAAGAGGAAATATTATGATTATAGGGAGTGAAGAAGGGAATGTAAAACACATAATGTAAGTGTTTTATGTGAAGACTTAAGAGACATGAGGCACACTAAGGAGATGAAATGACACTAAGTGACTAGTGACCATCAATATATAGAGAATACATGTTCGTTATAGACACAAAGATGTGTAGGTAAATAAGTGTGCTACTAAGGTCAAATCATGTAGGTAGTTTTGAATAAGAAAATTTAAATGGACCTACCTTCTCATGACGTGTTCCCCATTCTTCAAGACCCCTTACAGAGTCATTGGTCTACTACGACGAAGATTGGGTATTTGCATGTGAAAGTAGGCAACACTAAAAGATCTTTTTATTCTCCTTTTCTAATCTACTAGCTTATTTTACCCCAATGGACCTTAGTTCTATTGTGAGGCCAACTGTGGAGTTTGAGATTTTATTAGAAAAAGGAGTTGTGCTTAGAATCATGTCTTTTAGTGTGAGTTAACTTTTGAGAATTTTGAATGTTGCCTTTTAGATCATTGCCTTTTGTGAAATGATTTGAATTTTACATGGTTTTATGGCTTTTTAAATATTCCACCTCAATACCGACTTGGAATGACCAATCATGAGAGATAGAGTGATACACACAAAGGATCTTTAGGCTTTGGCTAAAGGAAGCTAAGTATCTAAAGACAATATGGACTATAACATTTATGCTTAACTATGAACCAACATGTTATCTCAAGTCTCAACCATGTATATATTTAGTTTGTGAAAGGGAATAAGGGGAATAAAGGGAGATCCAAAGTGGACTGATAAAAGGAGAGTATAATGAGATGAATTATTTGCTAACTGATCACATGGTAAAGAAGGAATGACTAAAGGGAGCAAGGTTTGTATAACCAAGTCATAATAACTATTATTTGTGTGTATAGAGATAAGAGAGCAAACAATCATAAAAAAGAGAACAAGGAAATCATAAGAAATGAAATCATGAAGAAAAAGAAGGAAATGATAAAGAAGAAATCCATATGAGAACATAATGACATCATAAGCAATATAAAGTGTGAAACCAAAGTCACTATGTAAGATAGATAAGAATTTGACACAATGTCAAATGATATAATAAATAGATAAAGATAAAATTAGATCACATGTCCAAAGCAAATGAAAATGTAAGAACACCATGCATGTGTTCATAAATACTAATAAATTTGTCCACACATATTATCCATAACATCTGATAGGTGTTTATGAAGTTGAATGCAAACTGTAGCTAATATCTCATCAATCTTCAGTGAAAGCTAAATATTTCACGTCGAATCACTTCAACATAAAATGTAGGAATGCTTGAAGGATCATGCTGAGGAGGAATATCATGTAGGGGATGCTCAGGAGGATGCATGGGAATGGACTCTATAGGAGATGAAGTGGTCATTAGTGGGGAAGGATCCATTAGTGAGGGACTCATGGGTGGAGGAGGATCCATATGTGAGGGACTCACGAGTGGAGAAGGATCCACAAGTGAGGGAAGGTCCATGGGTGAAGGAGGGACCATAAGAGGAGATGGAGCCACAGGACGTGGAATCATGGGGGAAGAAAGGGGAGCCTTCTTGAGAGAATGACCTGTGTGAAGAATGGTAGAAGGTACAAGAATGGTTAGGAGATGATCCTTGAGATGGTACTAAAGGATGCGATAATGATCAGTGTGATGTGCATGACATTAGTGCTAGAGACAATATACCTCTCCATACTTGGGAAGATATTTAGGTAATACTTTTGGGGGTGGTATAACCTTGTTTGAGGATTGAGGAGTAGTAAGATGCAAAGTATTGATATATTATCGTAGCTTACAATAATGTATGGATGAATGGTTATCTATGCTATGGAAGCAACATATAGGCCTATGAGTAGTTTTGATAGGTGTATTCATAGGACGAGATGTAATACAAGTGGGAGGAGCTTGGTATAGGGAATAATCTTGAGTCTAATGATTGGTAACTTTATGAATGTCATGATAGGGTTGATCATGCCATTTAGTGGATGAAGAAGCTAGATATGGTAAAGGGAGTAAACCATCACCAAGAGAAGGTGGTGCTAATGGAGAGATTAGATAAAGTTTGACTGCAAGAGTGATAGGATTGGAAGTAGGAATAAACCTAGCCAAAGCAAGTGTGGGAATGGGATCTAAACTGGGCACTACTGAGGGAGGGGTGGGGTCTACAAAAGGCTGAAGGAGAGTCACATGCATCTCAGGGATAAATAGGCTATAACGGTCATGGTACTTAGAAAAGTGATAGGGACCAATCATATCATGATCCATAAGCATACTCCTACGAGGTTCTTTAGAAACTGGAGGTGTCTGCACCATCTCTACCTTGTAATAAAGAGGAAAAATACTAAAATTAGGAATGATATATGATGGAATATGGGAAGATATACTAAAATACTGAAGCAAATAGGAATGATAATGAATAATCTTAGTGTCTCAGACCTGAACAAGACCTCCCAAGAATGGACCATCTAAGGTATAACCATCATCATAATCATGTGTACGAATATCAATAGCACAGGTAGGGATGACCTTATCATCTGATGTGGTGTGATGAATGGAATGTTGAGTCTTGGTTAAGACAAAGAGGATGTCATCACAAGGTGGTTGATGAAAATGAGGTTACAAAGAAGCGAGAAGCTAAGAGATGACATGAGGTGATAGATTGGAAGTTTTAATCTTGAAATTGATCTCATTATGCTCATTGTCATTAGAATCTAAGAGGTTAGGGGGAATATTCCCAATGAGTTTGATATGACCTTTATAACCTCGAGTGAAATTGATGGGAAAGTTAAATCATTGAGATTCATGAAATGTAATGCTTATTAAGGGTTCAAGGGTAAGAATCTTGAATACCCCCTGATCTTAGAATTATTTCAAATTCCAAGGGTAAGTGGCACATTGAATCTTATAGATGGATCCATTGTGAGTAAATTTGATGCATTAGCAAATAGAAGAGGAAACTACTTGCATATGATGAGTCCATGGCCTACCAAGTAGGATGTTGTGAGATAAAAGAAAGTTAAATATTATCACCTTCACATGAACCATGATAGGTGGGATGATAATTGGGAGCCACACACAACCTAAAAGAGGCATTTACCTTTAGTCATAGCCTTGCCATGTGTTGCATGTGGATTTAAGATTACATTCAAAATATCCAAGGGTTTTGCTAAAATTGAGAGAGGCAAAACAAGTGTCAGAACCCTCATCAATCAAGGCACGTTTGACTTGGATATCACCAATTTAAACACTAATGAAAAGAGGATGATCATCTAATTGAAGTAGAATCTCATCAGAGATCATAAAATCAATGGGAAATTTGAGGCAAAGAGAAGTGTCTATTGTTTCATCAACATTGATGGACATATCTTTGCACTATTGTAAAATACTATCTTCAGATCCAGATAAGGTTGATTTTCGTCCTGCTAGGGGAGGACAATGGATGTTCATTTTGAACCAAAATTACATAAGATGGTTATGATGATGCAGATAGGTCCTCATAATTTCTATAAATGGGATTTGGGATGGGGGATTAGTGAGTTCCATGATAGGGTCCTATTCATCATAACCCATAAGAAGATTATTGGAAAGAGGTACATAATGTTAAAGGAGGTCCT
This sequence comes from Torreya grandis, assembly GCA_037957365.1. Lineage (NCBI taxonomy): Eukaryota > Viridiplantae > Streptophyta > Pinopsida > Cupressales > Taxaceae > Torreya > Torreya grandis. The sequence goes on from JARHVA010000322.1 coordinate 1,850,461, forward strand.
CGGAAGGAGGAGCTAAAATACATGTGAATTTATGTTGATAAGAGGTAAAAGGCTTGGTTAGAGGACAATTTTATAGATTATGTTGAGAGGATGAAGTAGTTGATGCAAATGTGGTTTGAGAATTGTTAGAAGAAGTGCTAATAGAAGCTTGAGTGTCATTGGTGTTAGGTAAAGAAGATGTAAAGATGGTAGAAATGGAATGGGAAGTGTTATCCAAGGGAGGGGTTGGAAGTGGCTCATCAAAAGATATACTGTCATCTTTCCCCAACTTGTTTGAAGGTGTGTAGATGGGTTGAGGATCAATAAAAGCAACCACCCTTCTCATGTTAGTCATATTAACCACATTTTCTTCAGGAGCTGGGTTAGGGAGACTATCAAAATTATTGGTATAAGGGGTGGGCTTGTCTTGGGTATCTTGGTGATTTGGAAGAGGATCTTTATAGATGGCCAAATAAGCATTAACTTGATTCAAAGGTCCTGATTTAGTATGTGTTTCATGGGCTTTGAAATAAATATCATAGGCTTGTTGGCATTGAATAATGATAGAATCATGGTCAAAATTGGGACCAAGAAGGAAATCCATAGATAAATTATGAAGCTACCTATAGGTCTCATGAGAATGACCCCAACTAGCATGAAACCAACAAAATTTATTAGGATCATACCAAGATTTCATAGGAGGAGTGGGATCAATCTCTCATGGGAGAGGCCTTGGTAGACATTTTAGTAATTCTACTAAGGATAAAGGTTTGTGAACATTGATGTTATTGGTTGAAAAGAAATGAGGATCAGTGAATTGGTTAGGAGGGGAAGCTTGTTCTGAATATTGGTTAGGAGCAACAACTTGAATAATGTGAATGGTATCATAAGAGTCCATGACACCATCATTGGTAGCACGATGATTCTTATTCTTAAGTAACATGCGAGTACCCATAGAAGGTTGGGATGGCTCAAATTGATGCATAAGGATATATTAACATTTAGCTTGGTCAATAGCCTCTTCCAAAGTATGTAGAGAGAGTCCAAACCTGATATTACAACTTGGGAAAAAGAGCATTTGTAAAGAGATGAAAGAGGTTGTCATCTACCATATTATCTTCACATTTGTTAGACAAAGTCTTCCATCGTTTAATAAAATCTTGGGCAGTTTTGGTCTCAAGTTGCTTACAATTTATAAAATGGGCCAAGGTATTCTTTGGAAGATCATTAGTTTAGAACTCTTGGACTAGAACATTTACTAAATCTTCCAAACTAGTAATAGAATGAGTTTTAAGTTGATTGTACCTATCTAAAGCATCACCTATGAGAGTTTTAGATAATAGCTTGGTAGCAGCAAGGGTATTTAATTTTACCCAGTATTTATATAAATTTTCAAATGTTTTAAAATGAAGGGCAAGATGAGTTAACCCATTTTAAGAAATGATAGGGGTGATACCTCCTATATCAATATTAACAATTTGAGATATAAGACGTTCATTTTGAAGATGCTTGATTGTCTTATTGACAAGTGGAGGTTGAGGGATAATATTACCATGGGAATCTCGAAGAGGAGGTAGAGGAAGATTTTGATTATGCATTCCCCATGGCATCCGTTGAGGATGGGTTTGGAGATGGATAAGGTGATTTTGCATTTGCATCATTTGATTTGTATTATTAGTTTTAAAAGCATTCATTTGATTAAGGGTTTGTAATATGATTTAATGGGTTTGCATTTCATTGTTGGCATTATAATTAGAAGTAGTGGTTTGGGTACTACTATGAGTACTGGTAGGAGTTTGAGAATAATTGTTGGTAAGTGAGGAACTAGTGGCATAATTTACTTGTGTGGCAAAAGTTGGAATAGTAAAGGGATGAGAAGCAACAACACTAGAGGCATGATTACCATGGGTAGAAAATGATGCATTAATGGAAGAATTGAGAAGAGTGGGTCTTGGAAAAGGCCCACTAGATGTAGAACCTACCATGTTAGTAGAGATAATAGGCATGGAGGTAGAGGAAATAAAAGAAGTCATGGTATGAGAAGGGGTCAAAATAGAGGGAAGAGACTGGGAAGCAAAGTAGCTAGTATCTCCAAATCCATGTGAGAATGTGGGAGAAGGTGAATGAGTCTCCGCAGCTTGACTACTTATCACGAGTTGGTAAATAGTATAAGGATCCTTTCCTCAATGTTGAAGAAGAACCTTTTGGGTGTATACTCTAATTCAGGTTGATCTTCAAGTGAGAAGAGAGGACTATGAAGTGAAGAGGAATGATGAGGGGTCCCATAGTTTATTGTGTGAGTGGCTATATGAATGTTAATTTCATCCAGGATAGGAGCCACAAACTAACTATTAGGGTTGGTAAGACTCATCATATTTGTTGAATTCAACTCAGTGTTGTCTTTAAACAAGAAGTTCATGATAAAGGAGAGAGATTAATAAAGTCAAAGGTGATGCAAAAGTAAGGAAATACAAAGGGATAGATAAGATTACAAAGTCGATTAGGTTGACCTAGTACTAGAAACAGGGTTTGAAAACTAAGTAAATAAGGATACATAGTCGATAGGGTCAACCTAGTACTATAACCTAGGATAGAAAGTAGCTTAATAAGGATATAGAGGCAATAGGGTCGATGTAGTATTATATCCTGAGAGGTAGAAAAGAATATTAGGTCGATCAGGTCAACTTAAAACTACAAGTAGGGGAAACAAATAGTTTGTAAGAGATTGTGTCAAACTAAATGATAAAGTACTAAAATAGGATTTTTTTTGAAATATACTTTTTAAAAGCAAGAAATGGAAGTAAACACATAATCAATTAGGTTAATGAGGATGATCTAATTGAGGCACACAACACAAAACCTTGCACCAACATTGGCCAATGTAAGTTTTTGCAATGTAACATATAATGAGCAAAGAACAAGCAGTCAACTGAAAAGTAAATGCTAACTAAAAGGTCATCCTGAATGTTGTTAGATTATTATAGTGTTATTTTAAGAGTGATAGGGAAGTTGGCTAAAATTAGGGAATTAGAAAGCAATATATGGATGGTTTCAGGATGTTTATGCTGAAAGGGATCTATGTTGGCAATGGTACTAGATTTGTATTGGGGCCTACCCCCTCACTTCACAATCCTATAGCGATAAGGGTGTCAGATGCTTTGCCAATATATATCATTAACCACGTGTTTATACTTTTCCAGAAAACCAAGTCGCCTTCTCCCTTGCTGTTAAAATCTAAGTATGTAGGCATTTGGTAGACAATTGTTTAAATGTGTTTTGAGATTATGTGATTTATTAGTGTGTGCAAGAAAGAGAAAAATAGTGCAGCTAAATGGTATATTTAAAAACCACCTAATTAGACTATGTGATATAATCTAAGCATGCAAACAATTAAAAGTGAAAGTGTGAATTAATTACTAGCATATAGATGTTAATTCCAATTTAAAACATAGTACATTGTAAGTTCATATGACAGTGTATGAAAACATTACAATACAGAGTTTATAGTGTCACTACTATACTACTGAAGCAAGGGTCTTTAAGAACTGTGTCGACATGGTTGACCTAATATTTTAGACAGAATACAAAATATAGAACTAGGTTGACCAAGTCAACCTAGTTTATTGTATGATGGTAGTTTTAAAGACTACAAACTGTGCAAAATAAAATTGTAAGGAATAACTGAAATGAAAGAGAAAGAGAGAAAGGAACCTTGGTGAGTTGGAAGATGTTGAGGAATGTGAAATTGCTGTTGAAGTGCCTTGAATGTTACTTGCAAATTCTACCAACTATGTTGACTGGGTCGACCTAGTTCTGCAATTCCTTATTTGTTAAAACATGTGAAGATGACTATATCAACCTGATCAACCTAGTATGTTTTATTTAAGCCTATAAGATGACTATATCAGCCTGGTTGACCTAGTATGTTTTTTGGAAGCTTATAAGAGTATTATGTCGACCTATTTGACCCAAGAGCTTGTATCTGATGAAGACCTGCACAAACAAAATAGACCTGGGCATAGAAGTTAGAAACTATACCGGCCCCATTGACCTAGTATTACAAATATGAAAAAATAATATATAAAATGATAGAAAATTAAAAAATGTGAAAGAAAACTTGCAAGTGTTAGATTCACATCGGGTTCACTAGAATGTATGCAATCAGAAATGCATCAAATCTATAAATCAATCCTAACTCGAAGAGGATAGATCCTACTTACACTTTAATTTAGGGATACATTAGATAATCAGGAACATGACCAATATATAGATCTTCTAGACCCAAGTAGGGGATATCTTATCACAACAATAATACTAGGGAGGGTTCCAAAGCTTTTAGTCAAGAACAATCAAGTAATAACCCTAACTAAGCCTTATGTTTTTATATTCACTAAACTAATAACAAGAAAATAAAGTCTAACATAGTGCTCACTAAAGCTTGTGGCACAAAGTGGGGGTAATAAACAATAAAATTAAACATGCATATAAGACATATACTCATGTCAATGTATATAAAATCCTAATGCATGGAAGATAAGTATAAATGCATATCTATCTACTCTTATAAAGGAGGAACAAAGTTAGGAATACCTACCTTTGAAGTCAAACCCATCGAGCCTTAATTTCTCCCCTGGCCAAGGTGTTTCATAAGAGGTTATTATGATATGTAAGGATGGTAAGGATAAATCAACTCCAGGCTACACAACCTATTAATGCATCCAAAAGACTTCTCCACAAGACAAGATCTATATCTCCAAATAAAGTATGAAACCCTAAGCTTGCTCCTCAAGTAAAATGGTGGATAAGCAAATGCATAATAACTCTTACTTATTCTTCTCTTCTTTAAATAATGGAGAAATGATCTTATATATATAAGCAAATTTAACCCTAAGCCTTTCTAAAAATTTTGACCGATAGGGTCGAACCAGTTGACCTAGTGCTGATATTGACAAAAATTCACTAAGTTACGGGCTAGGTTGACCAAGGGCCGACCTAGACCCTAAATGAATTTCACTAATAAGAGAACAAGGTTGACCTAGTACTGTAAACTATCAAAAGGAGCTTTAGGTTAGGAAAATAGGGACAAAAAGTGGGAAATGACTGGAGGAGTATACAAGAGAGAAGGACAAGCTTAGGGGAATGGTTTTTAAGAGACACGTGTATAGATAACTAGTGGAAAAAGGGACAACAATCCTATAAATCACCAATGGTCTGCCCACCCCTTTCCTGATGTACCCCTTAAGGTGTGCACTCAGAGAGATTGAGACTCGACGGGTTCTTGCAAGATAAAGAGTGTCAATAATTGATAAAGTTTGAAAATATTATGTGCATACACTTATCACAAATTCTATTCACACCTAAGGAAGTGGGAACCTATAACAAAGATCTAATAAATAGAGATCAATGAAAAATTCCTATGGAAGAATAATCTTCAAGGAACAAGGAATTTTTTTTCCAAGAGGAACAACATAATGAAAGCATTAATAATTGTTGCCATGATAAACCATAAAAATAACAAGAGAAAATTCAAGATTTATTTCTAAGGGTTACATCGCTTGAATATAAGATTGTAGATACTCCTAAGCTTCCAAATAACACATCTCTTTAAAATCAAATACAAAACAAACAACAAAAGTAAGTTGATCAATAACATTTATAAATAACACAATGAGAAAAGGATAATTTTCTACAAGAATAAATCCAAAAAAGTAGTTACAATTAGATTAAAAATTAAAATCCAATTAAGACAAATGGCATTCTCAAGAAAGGTTTTCTCATAAAGGATAGACAAAAATAATAAAAATCAAATATGACTAACATGGTTTTGAAGGAGGCAACTACCAAACATTCATCATATCTAGATCCTCTGATTCTTAGTCTTTGCATTGATGGAAAACAATGTGATTTCTTTCATGAGGTTGATATGTTTAGCATGACACTTCTTCAATATCTAGGGTACAATAAGAATCATTTGGAAAATATTAGTTGGGCAAAATGCTACACTTGATCCATTGAGCTACATGTCACGCTTAGCCCAAAAACATGTTCAATCACATTTCAAATTAACCCTACCATGGATTAATGCTAGGCAAAATTGTGAAAATAATGGATGAGAGCAATGGGGGTAATATTAGACAAAGATTGTGACCCTGTCATATTTAAACATGAAGTTGCAATGATCACAATCTCATGCACAAATGAGTCCATCATGCAAGAGCAAATAAAATAAAATGACTCTTCAAATATTCTTCTAGTAAAGATAAATAACATGATCACAGTAAAAACACATGATATGACACATTTTGAAGCACACAAGACATCCAAACATTCACCAACATACTATGGTACATTTTGATTTACACATACATATATAAACTATGGTCACAAAAACATTGTGAATTTACGAGATCATGAAGTTGATTGTAACCTTGATTTAGATTATGCATAAGATTGGTATGACAATCCTGGAAACTTAGAATCTATTCAAAGGCATCCCATTCAAATTGGTGGATTAATATAAAATTCAAATGGTGATTATATACATTATGAAATAAATCCATGGGAATGACCTGTATATCAAGTCATTTGTTAATCAAAACCCATTAAAAAAAAGCAAATATTAAAAAAAAAACACAAAAAAAGAATATTGTAAAAATATACAAACATTCAAAATATTTAAAAAATAAATTAGGACTTGAGTATGACATGAGGTGCTAGTTATTCCTTTTCACATGTTATTTATGATATATGTTGGTAGATAACATATTGTTTTCTATACACACATGTATTTCACGAGGAATTTGAGTGTGATGTAGGACATACATTATAGATGCATCCTTATATGTTGGGCTTCACTTCTACCTAATGGTTGTGCCTATGCTGGGAGTATCTAAATCTACAGGTTGTAGTACATATAGGTTATATCTACCTATGACCTCAAATGAAATTTTGAGCTATATATTTTACAAGTGGGTTACTAAAATAACTCATCTTTTACATTGTGCTACTAAACATGCTATTTTTTAACAAATGTGACATTAACACATGTGGATGGGATAAACTAGTTCCTATTGTTTTATAATCCTTCAATGTTGTTTTATTTCTTGCATGATAGGCTTAACATTGATCGATTATCGTGTGTGTCACTTGACCCTGGTTTGAAATTTTCTTGAGCATCTCTATGAGATCATTGTATATTATGTGTGATGTTTGAACATGCCCATTGCTTGTGGCCTTTGGCCTTATACGTGCAATATTTGATTATGATACATTTGAACATGTCCCTTATATGTGGCCGCTTGTATGCGTAGATATATAAATTAACATTTATTACTAAAAATGTACTTGTGGCCACTCCTTATACACACTTAGCTCATGTTTGATTCTATGGTCCTTGACTGCCCCTCCTTCACTTTTTATACTAATGACCCTTACCTCTCAAGTAAATTATGATTCTAAATATCCCTATCCAACACCCTAAACAACCTAAAATCACTTTTCGACTGATCCACACTTCTATTTTAACTATCTTTGCTCTTCAGACAAAGCCACTCCTTTTGGACTATCCCACTCCTTAGTACTGTGCAATTCCACCAGCGACATCCTCCTACTAAATAATGACTATTTATTCAAATTAAAATTCACCAAATAGGCCATCCTACATGTTTCTCAAGCCCCATTTGAAGGAATTCTAAAATGGTCACTATAAAGCCAGATTTTCAATCCATTATTCACTATAGGCTCATATGATTGAAAAGCACAAGAATATCTAACTATACATTGAGAGAAAAACACTTATTTTTTCCATTTTAGAGTCCATACAACCGTAGTAGCCTTGAGCTAAGTCTGAATACACCTCCAAGGTCACAGGTCATTATTGAAGAACTTAATCACACTAGGATTTCACCAACATTTAACATTGCACTAATATTTTACACACACCACTGTAACATAGAAAAACTACATGGAATTTGATCCCTCTTCAAAGTATTAGTATGTAGGCAGTGTTCAACATAAGTAGTGTTGAGGTCAAGCACAACTTCAACCACTAATCCCTTTTACCTTATGATTACATTCATCCTCTTGTGTCATTAAGTTAGGGTTTTGATGAAGAAAAATATACATAACAGCTTCCATAATGGATGAAAAGTTCTTACATAGTCAAACAATACATACAACCACAAGCGAACCTATCATATCAATCACATAACAAACCCTTACCAGTTATTGATACTCCCTAAGGACACTAATGCAGGCCATCCCTGTCTAATTCTAGTGATCTTATCCCAAATCCAAGTGAAGCCCTATTCTTGATTCACAGTGTCGTCATACAGTTAGATAATCATTTTTATAGTTGTACTTATAGTCTTGCACATTCGATTCCTAATTGAGTTGTATTTCTTTATATTTTCCCCTTTCAGCATAATTCTAAATTTAGGAAGTTTCAAATCAGTTTATGTCATTTATTACATATTTTTAGTATTTTGATTTTAAGCACAAGTTTGTCTAATTAGGATTAAAACTCTCTTATTTCTCAAAGTTGATAAAATATTTGGTAAACCCTTTTATTGTTAAACAGTGCACAAACCTTAGTTATCCTAGGATTCTCCTTCTTTCATTGTAGCTTTCTTATTAGGGTTTCAAGTTACTGATTTTCATAATAATCATAATACACCTTTTATGTTTGTGCTCACTTCTGTTGACCCTCTTCAATATGGTGATAACTAATTTCCCTCTAACCAAGTCCATTCCATCACTATCCCAAGAGGTAAGGTAGCCCACCATGTAGTGGCAAATGAAGGTAACTAACATGTCCTTCCCTACCCCTATCCACCTCCCACATCTCCTCTTGATGGTGTTTGTATTCATATCCAATTATAATTACCTAGAGTTTGTGCTTATGAATCCCTTCAAGATCAAATAGTCACTATGGGAAGATACTAGAAGAGTTGTAAAAGAAAATTTAATTTTTTAGTTCAAATATCACATCATTGAAAAATTAGTTCACACATCCAAAGAATTTAGAATATGTCAGTGTTAATCATGTATTTGTATCTTCATTTAACAATTTTATACCTAACAAGACTTTGTATCAAGAGTGGAAGCTAAAATAGAATACATCTACAACTAATGCTTAAAAAAGTAAACAAAAGGCTAATACGAGTTCAAGTGAGATTTTAGGAGAAATACTTCGCAACAGGTTGATCAAACTACCTCCCATATATCCTTTAAGAAGATCAAAATAATATTTTGCATATCATAGAATTCATGTACATCATACAAATAGATGTGTGGCTTTGAATAAAAAATACAAAATATCATTGATAGTGGTGATCCTATAATAGACACATCAATCAAGCAACCCACTCACTTTATGATTTCATCTACTAAAGAACAAGTGTAAACAAAACAAAAAGAGAAAGTATGGCTTCAAAAAGATGATTTAGCACAAGAAAATATTCAAAATACACAATTAGAGTAAATAAAATTACAAAAGGCATAAATTAAAAAGAATAATTACAAAAGGAATGTATTGCAAAGACAATGTTACAAAAAGAAAAAGAACAAAAGTTGCAAAAACAAGAGAAACCTAAGCAAGAAAGTATATTTAAGAAAAGGTTTCTAACAAAATAAGTTGAAAAGAAATAAATTCCTAAGAAATCCAATGTTATAAGAGTGGTTTCAAAAAATTCAACTCAAAAGTGCTCATCATTTCTAGAGCTTTTGATTCTTAACCCCCTCATAGACAACAAACAATGTACCAATGTTGTGATCAATAACACTATTGAAATGAATGTTTGTAGCACAATGCTCCTATAATTTCTTGGATATGATAAGGAACATTTGAGTAAGACTACTATATTTAAATCATTTATCAGATCCATTTAACTACCTTTCACAATTGGTCCAAAAACATGTTCAGTGGTATTTCACATGTCCTAGTTTAGCCCAATATAACACTGAATTAGAAAGACCATGAATGACCAAAATGGGGGAAACAATAGATAAAGATCATAACCATGTTACATTTGAACATGAAACTGAAATTATTACATTTTCAAGATAAGACGAAACCTCTTTAAAGTAATAACAACTAAAAGAAAGCATATCATCGACTAGTAAATAAATAGATACAAGTAATGGAATAATAATAAAGGTAGATAATACTGTACATAGTGCAAAAGAGAAATAAAAAAGTCAATATCACATTATGGATCAGTTGGTTATATATATAGAGATACGAAAGAAGACAAGAGTGGCATTCCACAATTTCAAAATCAAGATGATGATGATTATAATACTATAAATTGATATGATCCTGATGAAAATGATTATGCAAAATATGAATATGGCAATGATACATGATCTATATAGGCCATCCCCTTGTTGAACCTTGCTCTATAGTATCATCATTCCTTGTACATAGCTTATTTTCTTATCATACTATTGTTTTTAAAATACAAAAAAGCATAATAACTCAAAAAAATCTAAAGAACATGACCTATTATTGGTTTGTTTAGTTCATTTACATCAATTGAATTGTGCTCAATATATGTTATTTCTATATAACTAATTTTATATCAAATATGAATCATGAGTGTAATTGAGTGAGTTGCATAACATAAAAGTTGTCATTTCTAGATGCAATTACAGGTGGTGATAATTTATCGGGCCCATAAATTTAATGTTGGGAAATAACGGAAGCACACAATTGATTACCATATACAAGCAACTTAAGATGCTGAATTAACCAGAAGTAACAAGTAACTAGAAACCAGAAACAACACAAAATATGAGAGACAATACACAACTTGTATTAAAACTCTTCTAGAAGGAAATACAACAAAGAAGATTGCCACAGTTCTTCTTCCTTACACACCTCTAGGGCTCCCACACCTCTAGGGCATAAACAGTAAATCTTCCCTCAAATCTCTCTCTCTTACAGTCCCAACACACAACTCAAACATAGAGTTGGTGTTCACCTCCAACCAGTCAGTATCCACTACTGCCAGTACACCAGTGCTCCACGCACTCCAAGTACACAATCAAACTTCAAGTAGATCTCCCCTGAACTGCAACAACCTGCAACCCAATCTGATCTTACTTATGGAAGGAACTGCCTTGCCTTCCTCTCTTGCTCTAAACCGAGTACACACTATACTCCAAACGGATCCCACCTGATCCTGCTCCCTGTTGTGTTGCTGTCCTCCCTGATCTTGCACACCTACAAATCAATCTGGCTCTGCACACCTACAAACTTGGATCATACACACACATATACCTGCAAATAAATGATCTTACTTACCATGTAGATCTCCTAAAGAAGCCATGCACACCTGCTGACCAAGATCCTACACCCCTGAAGAATCTTGCTGATTCTCCAAAACCAGCACCCACACTTGGCACTGCTGTGGAACTAGGAGGAACACCCTTGCTCACCTCACACACAGAAGGAGCTAAATTTGCTCAACTCAAACTAGAACACCTTACAGTACAGCCTATGAGTCTCTTAAATAGATCTCATGCAAACAATAATTAGACATCTAATTACAATAATTAGATCCACAGCTTCTAGTCTAAATTTGGCTCTTGACATGCAAACACTTGGTTCATTAACTAACTGCCCATAAAACTTGTAGTTCTGAACCACACAGGCGACCGACGTCGGTCCCTGTCTGCTTGGAGGTGACCGACGTTGGCTGATCCCTGATCAACGTCGGTTGCTTCTCTTCACTAATCCTGCCGACGTCGGCTGATTAGACTGACGCCGGTTGCTCTACAACTCATCAACCTTCAGCAACCTCCTCCCCTGTTTGCATCAGTGAAGCTTTTAGCTCCACAACCTAACATTTAACATAAATAAAATCACTCTATCCTAGACAGTAATGCACTATGCTCTTGTTTTATTCTAGCAGACTTGTCCAAGTGAATATAGGTTTTAATTTTCCATATTTGAACTAGTAATAGGGTTTCTAAAATTTTTATATAACAAAAAAAGTTCATTGGGGGCATCCTCTTACACATGTTTTATCATTCTATGACTATCCCTATTGTTCATACTTCATTACATTACATTGCACGACAATTTGCTCACATAATTTCACATTGCTAGATTACTAGATACTTGAGTTGCTGAATATATTAGTTTTAAAAGTTGCTAACATGGATTAATTTTACTTATTCATGCATGCTTTTAATGTTTCCTTCCTTTCTTTGTGTTTTGTGTGTATTCAACTTATCTAGATTGTGGATATTTGAACATGTCATTGATTATGGATCTAAGTCTTATTCTAAGTTTCTATGTGTGTGAGTGACATTTTAACATGTCACTTATATGTGGCCCCTTAGTATTCTTGTATGCTTTGTGTTTTTTATGTGTATTCTTTGTTTATGCATGTTAGGGCCATGACACTTATTTGCTTAGTTTTTTGATGCCATTATGGATATCATGCATATTCCCACTTTTTTGATGCCATGATGGATATCATGCATCATCCCCAAGTTTTTATATTAAGTTCACATGCTCTATAGATATAAAACCATGATTATATTTAGCATCTTAATATTGTCCACTTGAAAAATAGCAATAAGGGATCTATTATTCAGTTATAGACCCTCTTATTGCTGAAAGGCTCACATTCGCCATCTCATTGTGCCTAAATACTTATCTTATGGACTGGACCTATCATTTTGATGAACCATATAACCTATATACTACAAAAAGCTTAAAACATGATTTATATCCTTCACTATCAATTACAAACCTTCAACAATTTTCTACCTTATTAGACACTTGCATTTTATAGAGGGACACTAGCATCAAGGCTAGTGTCTAGTTTCCTTATTGAGAGTTTATACATTAAAAGTCATCCAAATTATAAATATTTCAAAACATATGGGTCAATCTACTTTTCTTATCTAACCTTTATGTAATAAATTATCAAAATGTGTGGTATGATTACAAATCAAAGCCTATTCATTATTCATCTAGGAAATACCAACCAAACACCTATTCAAGCTCATTTAATCAATTACACAACTGAGTTATATTTCCCTATTATTCACTATTTATAAATTAGTTATAGAAGCAAACATATCATAAATTTGAAGCATTAAAAGAATAACCCATGAGTAATATTTGGCAAGTTACAAGCTATATCATCGTATGTACTTACATATAACATATTTCATCCTTGTGCTCACATAATCGCACACTTAGGGGAGAAATACATATGTTTGAGGCCCTCTTTAGAGTATTGACTATGTAGGTAGATCTTATTGACAAAGGAGTCCTTGAGTTTGGCTTGAATTCATGAGCTTACTAACCCATTTTTGGAAAGATGACCTAACATAAGGTGAAGAACTTAGGGTTTGAGATATACACAGTCATATAGAGTATATGCAAGTGATCCAAATACATCAACAAAAAGGTGACAAAAAAAAAGGCATAGGGGGTTGTTTCTCAATACAACAAATATTTAGGACATAAGCATTGAGAGATAAAAACACCAATGTAAGTGCTCACAGGTTGATGTAAGTGTCTAGGTCTCTAGAAATAATATTTCTAAAATGTAACGACTAGATCTTGAGCATTAGCCTAGCTATTTCCATCTTTTTACATATCAAAAATGCCTGCACATCTACAAACAAGCTAAGTGTTATCTCTTCTTTATGTTGTAATCATTAGAATATCAATTAACATTATACTTTATATATTTGGTAAATTTCCATATTTAATATATTGTGTTATCTGAATTAATTTAATTGAACTGCTTTAGAATAGCTTTATTCATCCATTTTATTAGGCAATTATATCCCTTTAACCCTCACACCTAATATTAAAAAGGGTCAAACATTTGGTGACATAGTAGACTCCACAGAGTCCTCAGTTAGACCTACACGATCCACCTTATTGCTAAGAGCAAATAAACATGTTCTAATTATGGCTACATCAAATAAACCACAAAGCACTAAACAATGTGTTCCAAGAATGACTAATTATTTTATCACCTCTTCATGACCACATAGTCCTATGAGACATACATAGAGTACCATGAATTGTACAATTTTATATATGACACCTATACATGCCCTTTAGTAGTATCACCAGTTTGAAGTACCATATTATGAGTTCAAGGCTCCCTACAAGCATCCCTTAGATGGGATCACATGATAGACTTTTTCCTTTCAAATCTTCCAAAATTCTAAAAAATAAATATTCCAAGAAAATACCAAAACATTTAAATAAAATAAAAAATACAAAAATTATCCAGCACACACATGTTTACTATCTCCTTGGTGTTTATGTTGTTTGTTTTATGTTAGTAGATAGTATATATTTTATTTCCACATATTCATCATAGGTACTTAATTGTGATATAGGCATACATGATATCCATGATCCATAGACATGCAGATGTTGGGCCTTTCATCTTCCTGCATGACATACTATGTTGGGGCCATCTTGTTTCCATTTGATCAAGACTGATATAGATTATATTATTTTATGATCTCATTCCCATTATCATGTTGAACTTATATACCAATGCTAACACATTCCTATACGCACGCTTACATATTATATTGTGTACTTGATATGCTATGTTACATGACATTTTTTTCTAACATGTATATGCAAGGACTAGTATGATATGTTTATGTTGGTTACTTATACTTCATTATTCACATTGTCACTTCCTTGAGTGTACTTCTTGTTTGTTATTGTCTTGCTTGTGGAACATTTGAATATGTTCCTTACTTGTAGCTCCCTATGCCACTGAGTTTTGTTTATTCATGGGTGGACATTTGAATATGACCTCCCTTTGAGTGTGCGACATTTGAACATGCCCTTTGTTTATAGTCTCCTTAGACCTCTTTTGTATGACATTGAGTGCTCTTGTGTGTGTGCTTGATTATTTTTTGAACTTGTATTATTAATTTCTAAATGTTTCCATGATCCATATCATTCATATTATGGATTTTTGTGATAAAATATTATGAGCTTCATTGATATATTTAATAAGACATGTTACTCCTATATGCTACATGATTCATACTCGAAAAATATAGTTATCTTATCCTTTTAAGGTAAGGTGACTGTTGTCACCAAATCTTGCACACTAGAAGAAGTTGTTCAAGCTTCTTCTAGATTTGGGTGACATAAGAACATTTCCAGGTATGTGGGTGTACCTATATTAGAAATGAGCCTCTAGATTTAAGGGCTAGTTTGCTAAATGTATCTTGGAATGCTCTTATCTATGCCAACTGATTACTTATGGGGAAAAGAGTTAGAGATTTCATGAATTGAACTTACTCTAAAGGAGGTGATGCACTGAATGTTCAAAGATCCACTCTCAAGATTGAACTTATTAGCACACTAATAGACTATGAATAAAACTAATGTAGTGTTTGCAATGGTTTCTAAGTAGTAATGCTTCACCTAGAGGTCAATTTGATGGACTTAGGCTGGAGGGCGATGAGAGTAAGGCTTGATTGGAAGCACTTATAGTCAACAATCCACTCTATACCCGAGACATCAACCTTAAAACACGTTACATGACCTGTAAGAACAGTGTATTAAAACTTAGGTTGAACTTGTACCTACAAAGGGAAGATGACAACCACTTTTGCATGTCAAACAAATATAAAACACTAAGCACAAATTAGTAAACAACTACAAAAATGCTCTATTCATTACTCCAAGAGGTGCAAAATATAATTTTTGCCAGAGTCTAGTCGTACCAGCCTGAGGGATCCTTAACAATAACTCAAAGGCTATATTTATAGAAGAAAAGGGCCGTTAGAGAGAGGATTTAGTGATAAAAGAGGAATTAATGAGCTCAACTCCATTTGAACTATAGTTACATTTACCTCTACATTTACCTCTACATTTATGCTCATTCAAACTTCTTGATTGATTTTGGTTACTTTAAGTGGTTGCACAGTTACACTATTCCCTCATTGATGTTCCTTGATATTTGTAAAGGTGAGATCAAGTTGTTCTGAGCTGGGTACTTGTCTTAATGTAGTTATAACCATTAGATCAATTTTTTAAAGCTTTATCTTGGTGCTGATTGCTCTTTGCTAGTTTGTTGTGGCATGACAGATTGGAGAGAAGGGTTATTTTCATGTAGTTGGTCATAGAGATAAAATCATTGGGGTTTACATGTATGCCTTCGTGGAATCCTTTGAAATGTTAGCTCTTATTCAAACTGAATCATGCTTGAACTTATCCCCATGTTAATGGGTCCACTATAGATGAAAAACTAATGTTAAACTATTGCTTTTCCTATAGTCATTATGTTGATGTAGACCTATAGACTATATAGCCTCCTTTCTTGATTATATTAGGTCCAAAATAGACCCACTCTGTCTTTGAAAGAACTAAGAGTTCACCATATGCATGGATATTTGTTTTAGAAATGGTGAACATAATCACAAAATGAACCCTGCATGACACAAACCCTCGAGCTAGAGGTCCATATTAAGCTTTAATGATGGTCCCTTTAAGTCCTTTAACTTGACTGCATCAATGTGTCCCTCTAATGGTGTTTAATCGAGCTCTAATGATGATGGGATGACCCCTGTAAGACCTTGTTTACCTTGGTCAATTTTTTTTCATTTGGTTAGACTTTGTTCTTTAAAAATTGCTTGGGCCAATCAAAATGCTCCAACCTGTCTTTATTTCCATTATCCCCGCAGATCCCTACTATTAGATCTTGAATTTTTAACCTCTTATGCACTATTGATCTCCTTGGTATGAATTAATGTAGTCCAATGATTTCCTAACACAAATATCCTTTGAAATGTTGACTTTCATTCACATCGTTGGATCAATATGTATGAGTGAACGCTAGTCATAGATCTCATTGGGCCCATTTTCCTATCAATCAAAATTGTGCCATTGGATTATCAGTACGATTGAATGCTGATCAATGATATATATTAGACCCACTTTCTTGTCAGTGATCACACATCATCAGATCATCTACTTGATGAACTCAAACTGTAAGATCTTGTCTAGCTTATATCTCTTTAAAGGGCTTTAACCTAGGGACCTTTTGATGTGTTTGACCCTGGCATGAACCATTAGATCTCATGTATTAGTATGTGAACTCATGTAGAATTTTATATCTTGATCAAATTTGAACCTTTTAAAGAGTTTTGAACCCAAACAATTACTTTATAGAGCTCAATATTGACGTTAGTGCAAACATCTTATGCTACAAGTCCAACTTTGAACGCTCATAACTTGAGCTAGGAAGCTTGTGCAGATTTGAAATTTGTAGAGCATGTTCTTGCCATGAGAAAATCCATGGAACTACAAATTTTTGGATCACGAGGATTTTTAAGTGAAATTATCAAATGCACAAGTGAGCTAGTCCATTCATTTATGGATGACGTCTTAGTGATGACCTAATTCACTTAAGCTGGTACTTGAGCTACTGCTTGATCTTTGAAATATCAAACGAACTTCTTGAGGCTTATGTGAACTCTTTCCATGATCCTAACTATTTGGACACCATGAAAACCTACCACTTACATATATGACTCTAAAATGACCCTTAAGACACCAAATGATGAGGACTAAGCTAGGCTATGACCAAAGCTAAAATAACATATTAAATGACATAAAATGATCTACAACATACCCTATGACATAATAAAAATCCCCTATACAAGATTTTGACTATAGGGGGTTGACCCATTTTGCTCATGGTAAATATGGTCAACATTCTTGGTGATTTTCCAAGGGTGGTATGTTTGTTATGCCATGAACAGTTGCCTAATCCTGTCTATTGGGTTAAAGAGTCACAATTATGCAAGTTTGACATATAAACTGCCCTGACAACACACCAAACAATATAAAATAACAAGAACAAGACACCAAACAAGAAACACACATGTGCTTCATGAAAACTTATGGAACACAACACAATAAGAAAGGAAACACACACCTAATCTAATATTTACAAAACTAACCTTCAATTATTAATAACATGGTTTTAAATGTATCCCATTCATAGGGATAGACAATTCTTGTCCATTCATCCTTGCTAACTAAAAAGAGTTGTTTTACTTGCATTTGTTGATGACATATGGTCCACTCCATAGGGTATCAAATTTGGTATGTCTCCCTAGTTTTGCTCTATCTTCATCCCATTTCAATACTATGTCACCTTCTTAAAATGATCTTGGAGTTGTCTTATTATCAAAAGACCTCTTCATTAGTACTTGGTGATGCTCCATAGCTTGATGAGATTTATCTCTAGTCTCTTGCAACTCCATTAATTCTATCAATCTCACCTCCATTGGGGTATTATCAAAGAACTCTAGTTGATGTGCTAACTCTAAGGTAGGCAACTCTTGAGAGATAGACAACCTAGCTTCCCTTACATTGACAAACACAAAAGGAGAATTCCCTATTGACCTCTTGGGATTTATCCTATTAGCTCATCTGGGCAACAATTTAGGCGACAATTTGGGTGACAGTTCCACTCCAATTGATGACAAAACTTTCGGGAGCCATAAGTTTTGCACCGTAGCTCCAATTGACTCGCCGTTTGAACCGTTGGAAAGCTAAGAATGAGGAGAATGTCGTGAGATGGCATGGAGATTTGATCAATGAAGTTTGACCCATGAAAACTTAATGGAAGTGCCCCAAATTTCAATTTTAGTAGTGTAGTCTAAAAATAACAAGTTTCTAAAAATAGTAATTCCTCAAATACTATATTGTTTTAAATATTGGAAGTTGAACCACTTAATATCCCTCAATATTGGTGACCTTAAACATCCTCCCCATGCTTTCAAAATGTGTATAAATGAAGAGGTAACCCAAAATGTGAAGACAAACATCTCTTCCCAGAGATAAGCATATATTTGTATTGCGATCTTGAGTAATACGACATCTCTTCTCAGAGAATTCATTATTACTATTTTATTTCTATGCTATTGAAATATTTATCTACCAAAAATTTTGAGTTTTGGATTAGTGGTATCAGAGCGGTTTGTCTTGAGAGTGTATGATCTTGAGGACGAGGTCAGGCTACAAGAAGCTTGGGTGGGAAACAATAGAGCTTCCAAACTTTCCACCTGTTCACTCCAAACGACTTCAAATGGTGGACAACACTGAGACATCTTATCCTTTCAAGGAAATGGTGAATGAAGCCATCAAATGGCAACAAGCATAAATGCTACAACAATTTTTCCAAATTCTTCAAACACTTTTGATGGGAAATTCTAGCTCCGCGGCTACACTTCCTGGCTCCTCATGTAGGGAACGCCCTTTCAGTGCCTCAACACTCTTCAAGGTTTAGGTAAATTTTGATATTCCTAAATTTGAAGGCAAAATCAATGTTGATGTAGTAGAAAATTGGTTGGATCAACTGTCTTCTTACTTCTCTGTAAATAAGTTCACCGATGGAGAAAAGATCATTTTTGCTCTTTTGAAATCATCATTCTTGTGAAAAATTGGTGGGAAGTGTACAAAAAGAGGTTCAGTATAGATGACATTGGCCTTGAGGTGGAACCTACCTAGGATGATTTTGTGGAAGCAGTGAAAGAAGAATACTATCCCATCAGAGCATATGATGATCTGTACATATAGTGGCAACAACTTCACCAACGTAAGGACCAATCTATTCAAGATTACAAAGACACTTTTCATTCTTTGTATGAAAGATTGGGCATTCAAGAAAGTGAGAAATAAAAGACTCTCAAATATCGTGGTGGACTACAATGGTACATATAAGGGTAAATGGAACTCTTTAATTTGGAAACCCTTGATGAAGCATACAAATTCACAGTGAAGATTGAATAGAAGCATGGCAGAAAGAATACGAAGAGTCAACCCTCAAAATGGAAAAGTGACAAGGAAGGCCAAACATGAGGCCAAAATTGGAAGCAAAAGGAGTTTCAGGATAAGAAATCCTAGAAGTGGAAGGCTGGAAAATGGTGTGATTACCACAAAACTAGATATCACTCCAAAGAATAATGTTGAGACATCAAGTCACTGCTTTTTGAGTCACAATACTCAACATCTACTACTCTGACTCATACACAACTCACAGTCGAAGAGGACAAAGAAGAAATTGTAGATGCTGAGCCTGACACCATCATCACTTCATCACAGACCCGTGAGGAAAGACCAGATGACAAGGAAAGATTATTTCACTCCAAATTATGGGTAAAAGGTAAGCCTCTACATTTCATTCTTGATAGTGGGAGTCAAAAGAATTTAATATCTACCAAAGTTATGAAAAGTCTAAATCTATCCATGAAGCCTCATCCAAAGCCCTACACTATTGGATGGTTGAGCCTAGGGAGAGACCTCCGTGTCACCCATTAGTGTCTTATTTCATATGCTATAAAACCATTCCAAGATGAAGTCTTGTGTGATGTGGTCAATCTAGATGTTTGTGATGTAATCCTTGGTCAGTCATTCATGTATGAGCGACATGGCATCTATGAATCACAAACTTAAAGGATCACCCTCACTCTTGGAACACAGCGCTATAGGGTACTAGAGGTACCACCTCCCACATCTATCTCCCTGATCAGTGCTAAACAATGCAAGAGATTGATGGAGAAGACAAAGCAATTTGTTCTCATGGTGGTCAAACCACATAAATCCAAGAAGGCCGATGTTACAGTCCTGACTACACAATCAACATAATAATAAAAGTAGATAAGATGAATCACAAGAGAATATGATGACTTATTCAAGTCACCCATAGGAGTTCCACTGCATTACCAGGTAAAACATTCTATCGATTTGATCCCAGGATCACCTTTGCCTAATAGTCTTATGTATCGCAGATTAGTTTTGGAGAATGATGAGATAAAAAGATAAATTTAAGAATTGATCCAAAAGGGTCACATCAGGCCAAGCTTTTCACCTTGTGGTAGCCTAATTGTCTTGGCACCGAAGAAAGATGGAACATGGAGGCTTTGCATTGACTATCAAGCCTTGAATAAAATCTCTGTGAAGAATCGCTACCCTCTTCCCAAGATTGATGACCTACTGGACCAGTTCTATGGTGCAAAGTTCTTCACCAAAATTGATCTCAAATCTGGTTATCACCAAATTCCCATCGATCCCACTGATGTCTGGAAGACTGCATTCAAATCCAAGGAGGGGCTCTTTGAATGGTTGGTTATGCCTTTTGGCTCAACTAACGCACCTAAAACCTTCATGAGGACGATGGATGACATCCTACGACCCTTCACCAACTCATTCATGGTTGTCTACTTAGATGACATACTCATCTATAGAAGAACATGGGAAGAACATTTGCAACATGTTCATAAGGTGCTTTAAACTCTTCGAGAGCACAAGTTGTATGCAAATCTTGACAAATGCACATTTGGGATGACAAAAATTCAATACCTCAGGTATGTTGTGAATGAGGAAGGGGTCCATGTTGATCCAAAAAAGATTCAGGTTATTTGAGAATGGCCCACACCAAGGACCCTCACAGAGCTTCGCAGCTTTTTGGGTCTTGCAAATTTATACCGTAGGTTTGTTCTTGGATTTTCACATGTTGCTTAGTCACTAACCCAAGTGACTAAAGGAGGAGCTAAAGCTACATTTCAGTGGGGTGAAATACAACAAAAGGCATTTGAGAATTTGAAGAATAGACTCTGCTCAGCCCCTATTCTTGCCTTGCCAAATTTTCATCAACCTTTTGAGTTAATGACAGATGCATCTAAATATGCCATGGGAGTTGTCATCATGCAACATGGCCATCCTATTGCATATCATAGTGAAACTTTCACTGATACAGTCAAGAAATATCCAACATATGATAAGGATCTCTATGCCATTGTGCAAGCCTACAAATAATGGAAACACTACATCTTGGGGAAAAAGACAATCATCCACACTGACCATAGACCATTGGAATTCATTCAGATGCAAAGCAAACTATGAAATGAGAGGCACCAAAAGTGTGTTGGGGATCAACCAACAACTTGATTACTATGTGAAAGCAACTAAACATGGAATTAAACCAGAATGATAAGTAACTAGAATCAAAAATAACAAAGAATAAGAGATACAAGAAACCACCCTGAAAACTTGTATTAAACTCTTCCAGAAGGAAATACAATTGAAGAAAATCACACTTTCTTCTCACACCTCTTAGATGTATAGATCTCTTTCCCTCAAGAGTTCTCTCTCTCAATTAAAATCAATTCCAACAACCTGGATTGATACACATATATTATACAAATATCTTGTACTGTTCCACATCTACACAAGCTATGAAGATTTAATCCTATATATAATATTAGGAAACATGAGCATGCATTCACAACCATTAGATGCACCTCCTAATCAAGGGCTCAAAATAGTCCTACTAAAGATAGAGATGCGGACTTAAGACTAACACTTAATCTTATCATGCAAACATTCTGTTCATCTACGAAAATAGACTTTCGGGAACACACAGGTGACTGACGTCAGTCCCTGCTTGTCTACACATGACCGACATCAGCTGATCTATGACCAATGTCAGCTGATCTATAACCGATGTCGGCAGCTATTGGTTGACTCCTTGCCATCGTCGGTGACTGTGTAAATCCAGCAACTTCAGCATCCGCTCATCTGGTGAAGCTTTTAGCTCCACACCTCAACAAAGCGGGCCACATATCTTCAAAAATTCCACCTGATAATTAAACACAAAAAGGGGATCTCAAATACAGCTGTAGATTGTCTGAGCTACCCACCAATTACTACACTCACAATAGTTCTTGACCTGTGTTGACATGAGACTACCACTTGGGGTGCTCTGTATGAAGCAGATCCTACCTTTGCTGATACATATCAAGCACTTCAAAAAGGTAAACATGTTTATGATTTTTATTTGAAAGATAATGTCCTCTGTCATATGGGGCACATCTATGTTCCAGTTGTAGAGCAACAAAAGATGATATGGAGAGCACACTTCAGTAGGATAGCTGGACACTTTGGTATCAAAAAGACATTGCCAGTTCTTCAAAAACACTTCTACTGGCCCCATATGCAAAAGGGCGTGGAAAGATATCTCAAATCTTGCACCCCATGTGTGATAGCCAAGCCAAAAAATAAGAAGCAAGGATTGTACATGCCATTGCCAAAACCAACCAGGCCTTGGGAATCTGTCTCAATGGATTTTCTCTCAGGTTTGTCCACTTCAAAACATGGTAAGGACTGTATTTTTATGGTAGTTTATTTTTAAAAAATGGCTATCATGATTTCTTGTAAGAAAAATATATCTACTGAGGAAACTGCTCAACTATATTTTAGTCATGTATGGCTCCATTTTATTCTCCCCAAGTCCATTGTCTCAGATCAAGATAGCAGGTTCCTCAGCATCTTCTAGTCCACTCTATGGAAGATGATGGATACTAAGCTGATGAAGTCCACAGCCTTCCATCCACAAACTGATGGTCAGATAGAGGTGGTAAACCACTTGATTGTTCACATGATTCAGATGTATCACTCCAAACATCCATGCACATGGGACGAGGGACTTCTTTTCATACAACATGGATACAATCGGGCATTGCATAGCTCGACCAAGCATAGTCCATACCAAGTATGTTTTGGGTTCCAACTCATGGCACCAATTGATATAGATGTTCCATTTTCCACCATGGAATACACACCTCATGGAATATCTGAGGTAGCAAAAGCAACAAAGTTTATTGAACAAATACAACACATCTAGCAACAAGTTCATGACATCCTGGAGAAGATGAATCAGAAGTATAAGCAACGCCATGACAAACATCAGATTGCACACCATTTTGCTGTGGTGATAAGGTTTGGTTGCAGCTTCAAAAGGAATGACTTACAGGCCCACATAGAAAGATTCAGCCTCTGTGATATGGTCCCTACACCATCACCAAAAAAGTTGGAGAAAATGATTTTGAGTTGAACCTACCAGCCTACCTTGGTCTGCATCCAATATTCAATGTGGAACTCCTCAAACCATATCACCCACCTCTATTGGACACTTAAGTTGTAGCAGAATAACTAGACATTGATGAGCTTGATCCATAGAGTTTTTCTCTAGTAGAAGAGGATCAGATTGTGGATACCTAGATGAAGACAACAAGAGGACGCTCTATTCCACTTTATCGAGTGGTCAAAAGGGGCCAGCTTAGCCACCAAGGTGAGTGGCTCATAGAGAATAAAATCAAGACACAATTACCACACCTGATGGGGAACATTGATGCAATGGGGACCATTGATTTTCAAGGAGGGAGGAATGATCTGGGGAATAATTTAGGTGACAATTTGGGTGACAGTTCCACCCCAATTGATGACAGAACTTCCGAGAGCCATAAATTTTGCACCATAGCTCCAATTGACTAACCGTTTGAACCATTGGAAAGCTAAGAATGAGGAAAACATCGTGAGATGGCATTGAGATTATATCAATTAAGTTTGACCTTTGAAATCCTAATGAAAGTGCCTCAAATTTAAATTTTAGTAGTGCAGTCTAAAAATAGTAAGTTTCTAAAAATAGTAATTCCTTGAATTCTGTATTGTTTTAAATCTTGGAAGTTGAACCACTTAATCTCCCTCGAGATTAGTGACCTTCCACATCCTCCCCATGCTTTCAAAATGTGTATAAATGAAGAGGTAACCTAAAATGTGAAGACAAACATCTCTTCCCAGAGATAAGCATATATTTGTATTGCGATCTTGAGTAATACTACATCTCTTCTCAGAGAATTCATTGTTACCATGTTATTTCTATGCTATTGAAATATTTATCTACTAGAACTTTTAAGTTTTGGATCATCAGCTCATAATTTTGTCTTCAATTTGGTGTGCCAAGCTCTTTGGTTATGCTCCAAAGTTCTCTTGATGATTTTAATTAGATTTTTGTTAGTATATTAAACCAACCCATTATATTGAGGGTAATAGTTAGATGAATTACTCAAGAATATGCCATTACTATTTTCCGAATTAGTTGTTTTAGCACCCATAAAAGCAAGAGCATTATTTGAAATAATAGTAGGAGTGCCAAACCTTGTGATGATGCTTTCATAGAACTCCAAGATAACATTCTCATTGGCTTCCTTCAATGTTGTTGCCTCAACCCACCTTGTAAAGTAATTAGTTGATATAAGTATCCTTTTATGACCAAAACTTGATGGGGGGTTTATCATACCAATAAAATCAAGACCCGATTGCATGAAAGGTTGGTCTACTTGGATAGGATTCAAATGAAGAGTTTTAAGCTTCTATTTTCCTACAAAGAAAACACATTGTCCACATCTTTTCACTCAAGCATGTCAATATTTAAAGAGGATATGCTAATAATAACTTGCACTCATGATATTGGTAGCTATGGTTCTTGGAGAGAAATGACCTCCTATTGTCCCATCATGGAACTTCTCAAGAAACACTCCAAACTTATCATTATCAATGCATCTCAATAACACACCATTAATGTATCTTATTAAGATCACACCATTCACAAGACAAAAGGGAATATATTTCAACATAAAATATATCTTTTGTGATCTACTCGTACCATTAGGATACTCACCATTTTGAATAAGTCTGATCACATCTTATGTTCAACTTTGTGGAGGCAATGAACCAACTGATTGGGAAAAACCATGATTAACTAGAGCCTCTTCCTTTGGCTCATAAAAATCTAAAGCTAGATGTTTACAAAGGCCTTTACCCCTTATCAATTTTATCACCTTGATATCAACATCATATTCTATTACTTTAGTGATCCACCCTACCCTCTTTTCACTAAGATCTTTGCTTAAGAGAAACTCTTTGATACTAGGATGAGAAACCATAACATGGATCCTATTATTTGAAACCATATGTCTAAACTTATTAAGTCCCCTTACAATAACAAGGACTTATTTCTCCACAAATGTGTACTTGACTTCATAATCTTTGAAACCTTGACTAAATAATGTGATTGCCTGCTCCACACCCTCATCATTCTTTTACATTAGCATGGATGAGATAGTATCAAGGTTAGCAAATGAATACAACACGAAATCTTTAGTATAATTAATATTCACAATAGTAGGAGATTCTACAATTTCTTTCTTTATGGCTTCAAAATTACTCTTACCCTCTTTGTTCCAGGAAAAGACTTGGTTCTTCCTGAGCATAGTTGTGATAGGTTTCACTAGAGATGTTAAACCAGGTATGAACCTCCTTACAAAATTTATCTCACCTAAGAAAATTTGAATACATTTATTATGCAAGGGAAATGATAATCCTATAATAGCCTCTATTATTTTAGGATCAATAGTCAAACCATTTTTGAAAATGATATGCCATAAGAGCTTACCTTCATGAACAACAAAAATGCACTTCTTTGGATTAAGAGATAGTCCATATTGCTTACATCTTTCAAAAAATTGTCTCAAGTGTTTCATGTGTTCATTAAAATCTTTATAAAACACTGTTATATCATCTAGATAAATCAATAACATTTCATTGATCAAACCTTAGAAGGCCATGTCCATTGCTCTTTAAAATGTGGTACTGACATTGGATAGACCAAAGGGCATCTTAATATAAATAAAAGTCCCCCATTTAGTTGTGAAGGTTGTCTTAAAATGATCATCCTCACTGACTACAATTTTATTATAGCCTAAATATCCATCCAGAAGAGAAAAACATTAATAACCTAAAACCATTTGTAAAATCTACTCCATTGAGGGTACATGATAGTCATCTTTGAGTGACACTCTATTAAGATCTCTAAAGTCTACACAAAATATTATCTCACCATTATTATTTATAAAAGGCACAAGGTTAGCTACCCATGTTGAATGCTTGATGAGAAATATTATCTCAGATTCAAGGAGTTTGGTAAGCTCTAACCTCATGAGTTGCTCAACTTTGGGGTTGATGGGTCTTTGCTTCTATCTAACTGGTTTAACTCCAAGTTTCAACTCAATGGTATGGTGTGCTAGACAAGGGTAAAATACTTTGAGGTCCTTATATTCTCAAGCAAAGATATCATGAAAATCTTTACACAGCTCAATGAATGCTTGCTTCTCTAATGTAGAACATACCTTGCCTAGTTTGAGGAGTTTGTCCTTGAAGATCAAGACTCTTTCATAATTCTCCTCTTTTGTAGACATACTCAATTTATCCTTATTATTTTGATCATTATAATTGAATATAATTTATAAGGTCACCAAACTCTTAGGTATCTTATTGGTTCTTAGTTGCACAATCTGATCACCCAATTGTTCTTGGATCCTCCTTTGATTCTTTGAAGAAAACTCAGCCTCATTTTGCAAGAAGCATATAATGTGTTTGTCAATAGAAAACACTTACCAATACAATTAATTATTAGGTACATAAGTTTTGATAATGATCTTAATATGAGACTATTTTACCTCCTCTTTTATTGCAGTTGGAGTATCAAATTGAGCTCCTATGCCAGCTAGTTTATCAACATGACTATTTTGCTCCCTCAGGATTGATTGAATATTGAATGCATTGAATTCTTCAAGAAAATCCAATACCTTATGCTTGTGTGACTTAAGAAAAGGTTTCTTGACAAAAAGCACATTGCTCACCTGATGCACAACTAATTCACTGTCTCCATATACTTTCAAGTTCTTGATTCCTTTTCTCTTTGCCCATCGAAAGCCATGAATTAAACTTTCATACTTAGCCACATTACATGCACAACTGAAATTAAATATATATGAAGTATAATAATATTTTTTAGATATGGAGAACAACATAACACTAGCTCTTGCACCAACTTTACTTCTTGAACCATCAAAAAACATCTTCCATATCTCATCATCTTCACCCTCTTCCTTGGCAAGTAGAGGTGTTGGTACTCCTTCTTCATGTATACAATACACTCCTAAATCAGTTTCCTCCATAAAAACATAGGGATCATGCTCATAAGTATTAGTGTCATATTCATCAAAAAATAAATCTAAAATCCCCTCAATCTTGGAAGAAGTGCCATCATCTACAATAGTCATTTTCTTCATGGGCCACACAATTCAGATTGAAACTTGTCTCAATATAAGGCTCAATATGAAACCTTGTAAGTGGTTATATCCTAATTGTCACCTTGGCCCTGTACCTTGTTCTAAAGGCCAATAAATATTAGTCAACTAAGAGATAACCACTTATCTTGGCTGTAAAGTCCCTTGATAGATAGATTGCAAAGTGAGCTGGGAGATCAACCACAACTATGTCTTGCAAGATAAGAAAACTAGGACAATCGTACAAGAAAACATTCAAGCCTTTTATTAGTCATATTAGCTTGGTAAGTGTACCATATAATTGAAGGACCCCTTTTCTATGTGGCTCATATTTTAGGCCCAACTTATCAGCTATAAATTTAGACATGATAAAAGTAGAAACTCCACTATCAACTATACAATTGTGTACCAACATGTCACCTAGAATAAGGGTGAGGTAAACTGGTAGAGGTTTCTCAACCATAGTGGATGGTTCAACAATGGTACTAGGATAATTTTCAAGAGCAACATGGCCATGACTTTGATTTGAGGGTGAGGCCCTAATAGGGATAGAAAATAATTGGTTTTATAGGAGTTCTTTTTTACCAAGCATATGAAGAACATCCCAAAAAGAAATGGATGTTTTAGTGTTCTTCAAAGAATATACAATGTTTGAATAAGCCATACCTACTTTAAATTGGGCTTTTGTAGGTAGATAATTACTTATAAATTGAGGAATAGGAATATACCTTACCATATTTTGACTTGATGGGGATGTAGAGGATTTTGGAACTGTCACACTTGCAACTATGTCTTGTTGCCTTGCAGGAAGATTGGATGAGCATGTGGGCATACTACTACCACCTCCTAGAGCCTTCCTCTTGGCCCTTGTATTATCTATGATAGAGGCTCCTTGATTTAGCACAAAAGTGTCTTTAACCAAAAAATTGGTGAAGATTTCTCCTTGAGGTTACCAATCCTCATTAACTTGTATCATCACCTCATCCTCATTTTATAGGAGGGGAGTAACTCCTCTTTGAGCCACCAGAGCTTGCTTTCCATTCTCATTGGCATCCATGAATTGGTCTTACTGCCAATCTTCTCCCTACACCAAATTGCTATAAACCGATACCATCTCCATTATATTGGTTGTAGAGTTAGGACTGTATACATTGGCATGCATGTTGGGGTTAGGTTGTCATTGGCCTCTTCTTGTTCCATATTATTAGACAAATTATTATTGGTAAAGGTATGGATTTTGATGAGTAACTAGTTTCATATTGACTCGCTTAAGCTAAGCTTTTAGCTTTTGATTTTTTGCATATGGATCCATGACATTTTTTGCCTTATTAGGATTAGCCTTGGACTTGGTATTGACATTAGGAATTTGAGCCACTTTTAGAGTGCTAGCAGAAGTATGAGACAAAGGAGGCATAAACACCTTAGGAGGTAATCTTCTAGCTTGGATGAGACTATTCTCAGATTTGATAGCAAGATCATACACTTTGAGAAGAGTGGAAACTCCCATAGATTGAAGCATCACAACAATTTTAGTTCCAATGGCTTTCAAGTAAGTAGGGAACACAAAACTAGAAAGTGATCTCATGGGATGAGGAAATCTATGCCAAGTCTTCTGAAACCTTTCGTTGACATCATGCATTGTTTCTTTGGATCCCTTTTTTATCACATTGAGTTGATATATGAGAGAGGCATGGTCACTTTCATTTCCAAATCTGAAAGTCAACAAAACTCTAAACTCATCCCATGTTGTGTTGCATCCACCTTCTAGAGTCTTATACCAATAAAAATCCTTCCCTTTAAGGGACATGGAAAGAAGTATAATGACAATGTTCTCTTGAATAATATTGTAGAAACTACAAAAGTTAAAAACATATTTAATGTGCTCACTAGGTGTGACATGACTCTCACCATTGAATGTGGGCACACCATTCATGGCGTTAAGAGGAATAACATCATATACTTGAAGTTTAATTGGATATTTAGTATTGAAGGTAGGGAAATCATGAGGTTTAGCAATTTATTCTTCAAGATCTTCAATTTATTTAGACTCTTCAAAGGCCAGATTAGGCTGTGGATATTGAACTTCAAGAGGAATTTTAAGTTGAATGGGTGGATTAATCAGATTGAATGCTCTACCAAAGGATGACCTAATGAGAACCATGAATTATGAAGGAAATTTTATAATAAAGCAATGGCCTTGAACCAGATTTATGGTGAAAGATTGACCAAATGTTGAGTAGCACACCAATTTGTAGTTGATGTTGTCAAGACCAACATTCACCTTGACAAGTTGTCTTGAAGACAATGGGTCCCATCGGGTGTGCCAGAACTATTGTCACCAAATCTTGCACCCTAGAAGAAGTTGTTCAAGCTCCTTCTAGATTTGGGCAACATAGGAACATTTACAAGTATGTGGGTGCACCTATATTGGAAATGAGCCTCTAAATTTAAGGGCTACCTCCTTGAATATATCTTGAAATGCTCTTATATATGTCAACTGATTACTTATGGGGAAAATATTTAAAGATTGCATGAATTGAACCTACTCTAAAAGAGGTGATGCACTAAATGTTAAAAGATCCACTCTTAAGATTGAACTCATTAGCACATTATTTGACTATGAATATAATTAATATAGTTTCTAATATGGTTTCCAAGTAATAATGCGTCACCTAGAGGTCAATTTGAGGGTGATGAGGGTAAGGCTTGATTGGAAGCACTTACAGTCAACTATCCACTGTATACCTGAGACATCAACCTTAAAACATGTTAGATGACCTACAAGACAAGTTTATTAGCACTTAGGTTAAACTTGGACCTGCAAAGGGAAGATGACAACCACTTTTGCATATCAAAGAAATATAAAACTCTAAGTATAGATTAGTAAACAATTGCAAAAATGCCATATTCATTGCTCCAATAGGTGCAAAATATAATTTTTGTTAGATTCTAGTTGTACTAGCATGAAGGATCCTTAACAATAGCTCAAAGGCTATATTTATAGAAGAAAAGGGCTGCTAGAGAGAGACTTTGGTGTTAAAAGAGGAATCAATGAGCTCAACTCCATTTGAATCACAATTACAACTGCCTCTATATTTATGCTCATTCAAGATTCCTGATTGATCTGGGTTACTTTAAATGGTTGCACAGTTACACTATTCCCTCATTGATGCTCTCTAATGGTTGCAATGATAGGATCAAATTATTTTGAGTTGGGTCTTAGCATTAATGTAGTTACAACCATTGGATCAATATGTTAGAGATTTGTCCTAGTGCTAATTGCTCTTCATTGGTTCTTCATGTTGTGAACAAGTGGAGAGAAGGGAACTTTTCATGTAGTTGGTCCTAGAGATAAAACCATTGGGGTCTACATGTATGCCTTCATGGCTTCTTTTGAAATGCTAGCTCTTGTTCAAATTGGATCATGCTTGAACTTGTCCTTATGTTTATAGGTCCACTATAGATGGAAAACCAATCTCAAACTGTTGGTTTTCCTATAGTCATTATGTTGATGCAGACCTATAAATTATATAACCCCTTTTCTTGATTATATTAGGTCCAAAATAGACCCATTATGTCTTAGCAAGAATTGATAGTTTACCATATGCATAGATTTTTCTTTTAAAAATGGTGAACATAGTCATAAAATGAACTCTGCATGACACAAAACCTTGAGTTAGAGGTCCATATTAAGCTTTAATGGTGGTCCTTTTATGTCTTTTAACCTAACTACATCAATGTGTCCCTTTAATGGCATTCAGTTGAGCTCCAATGGTGAGGAGATGACCCCTGCAAGACCTTGTTTGCCTTGGTAAAAAATTATTCCTTTGGTTAGACTTTGTCCATCAAAAATTTCTTGGGCCAATCAAAATGCTTCAACTTGTCTCTATTCTCATTGGCCTCATAGATGCCCATTGTCAGATCTTGAATTTTTAACCTCTTACGCATCGTTGATCTTCTTAGTATGAATGAACACAATCCATTGATTTATTACCATGAAGATCCTTTGATATCTTAACTTTTATTTGCATCATTGGATCAAGATGTACAAGTGAATGCTAGTCGTATATCTCATTGGACCCACTTTCCTATCAGTCGAGCTCACACCATTAGATCATTGATAAAATATCATGTTGATTATTGATCTAGATTGGACCCACTTTTTTGTCAATGATCACACACCATCAGATCATATACTCAATGAACCCACACCATAGGATCTCACCCAACTTATATCTCTTTAAAAAGATTTAACCCAGGGACCTTTTAATGTATTTGACCTCAGCATGAACTATTAGATCTCATGTGTCAGTATGTGAGCTCATGTGAACCATTAGATCTTGATCAAATTTGAACCTTTTAAAGAATTTTAAACCCAAATGATTACTTTACAGAGCTCAATCTTGACGTTAGTGTGAACATCTTATGTTACAAGTCCAATTTTGAATGCTCATAGCTTGAGCTAGAAAGCTCATGCAGACTTGAAATTTATAGAGCATATTATCGCCATGAAGAACTCCATGGAGATGTAACCTTTTGGCTTGTGAGGCTTTTTGAGTGAAATTATCAAATGCAAAGTGAGCTGGTCCATTCATTTTTGGATGATGTCCTAGTGATGGCTTGATTCACTCAGGCTTGTGCTTGAGCTATTTCTTGATCTTTGAAAGTTTGAATAAAATTTTTGAGGCTTGTGCGAACTCTTTCCATGATCCTGACTGTTTAGACACCATGAAAACCTACCACTTGCATATATGACTCTAAAATGACCCTTAAGACACCAAATGACACAAGGAATAAGCTAGACTATGACCAAAGCTAGAATAGAATATGAAATAACATCAAATGAACTACAACATACCCTATGACATTATAAAATGCCCCTATACAAGATTTTGAATATAGGGGGTTGACCCATTTTGGCTTGTGATAAAAATGGTCAATAATGACTATTAGATTTAACTCCCCTCACCTCAAAATGGAGGGAATATTAATAGGGGCATGTCATAGAGATATGATTCCACACATACATAGTTGTCACAATTTAATATAGTTTAGATGATTTTGATATACACTTTGGTCAAAATCTCATACATTTGGCACTGATTTTTACATATTTGAGATAGAGTTTCTTAGATTTGTGATAAATATTATACATAATTATAGATTAGTGGTTACATTTTGATAGATACTTCAGCTTGAGACACAGTAAAAGTGCATATGCCATGCAATTGTGTCAAAAAATACAAATACATATTTTTAAAAATTAGCAAGAAACACCATTTTGACCAAAAAAAATCATTTTGAGCCTTTCTTGTCTATAGCAGTTGGTTATTTTGAATAATGTGATTGAGATTCTATGAACTCTATGGCCTTTGCACTACTTCCCTTTTATAGGTTGAGTTGGTTATACCACTTTATTGGGCTTTATTATACTTTCACTTGAGTTGTGCAATTGAGATTCAATGATATGACTTGAACCTTTGCACCAGATTGGGGGCATAATCACCCTCCAAATTTCACTCTTAAAATATCCAAGGTTCAAGTATGAACCTCTCTCAGCTCCAATGCTTTAAAATAAATTATCTTTACCAAACAAAGCATATAGGGGTAACATGGTTGCATCGACATATAAGTGTACTCCTTCCTTTCTCTGTTTACTTTTGAAAGCATTTCAATTATTAAATGTTAGATTACATGCATTGATTTATACTTTAACATGCTCTTGGTTACAAGTCATATAATAATAAAATCATTGGGGCTCAAGCAAAGGTAAGGTGTGTTGTACACACCTAGGTACACATTTATTTAGGTTTAATTTCATCCTTATGCATTACTAGATTAAAGTGGGAGGAATTACAAGTACTAAAATCTGATTATATATAACATCTTAGTCTTGTATACTTGACAAATATCAATCAGGACTCTACTTTCAATTATAGACATTCCTACTATTGTAACGCTCACATTCACCATCTCACTATGCCTGATTACTTATCTTATGGACGAACCCTATAATTATGATGAATAAGATCACTTGTACACTACAAAAAGCTTAAAACATGATATATATCCTTCACTATCAGGTACAAATCTTTGATAATTTTATACCCTGTCAGACACTTACATTTTATAAAGGGATACTAACATCGATGTTAGCGTCTAGTTTCCTTATCAAGTGTCTATAAATCAAATGTCATCCAAGTTGTAAATCTTTGGAAACACATGGGTTGGCATGTTTATCTTATTTAAACCTTCTATGAGTGATCTAAGAGATTTTCACCCCATGTTTCTAAATAATTATTGATAATATTTAATTATTGTTGCAAAAATATTTAATTATTGTTTTGAATGTAGGTGGGACATTATTTGGCCAATAATGTCACACCTCCACTTGCAATGTTTATAATTAATTTTGAAAAATTGCTACCAATAAAATATATTATAATATATTTATTATTTACTAATAAATATATTTTTATTAAAATATTAAAATTAATCTTTTTATATTTTAATATATTTTTTTATTAAGATTTTAATTATATCTTTTATTACCAAAAAGTTAAAAAAACTCCATACCATGTGATAAAGTTATTATTATTAAAACTCAATACATGCAAATCCTTGTGGACACTTGCCATTATAATGGCATGGATGTTTGTTTTGGCGCCAAAGTTGAAATCCAAGAATTACCAAATGAAATATGGTATTCTTCTACGTTGGCATATATTTTTTGCAAACCACGTGTTATCCAAAGAAAGATGATAGTTGTTATTAGCAATTTGCATGTATTTTTAGCATGGCATTGAGTTTTACTTAACACCAACCTTTGATATACATGTATTTGAAATATTATAGTGTAAACATGGACAACGTGGCATGTTGGCTTATGATACCAATATAAGAATTGGCTTTGGCGCCATCCAATATGAAGTCTGGTTTATCTATTAAATGTGAAGCTGTATGTCTATGGTGTGGAGTTGATGAATAGACACATGGACAATGTATGAAGGTTTGCATCTAGATCTGGTGCCATAAGTATAGCATGGTATTTAATGGAAATAATACTCTTAGCATTAATAACATAAAGGTGTTAAGATCTACACTAACTCTAGTGTAAACCTTCCACTTGGCAATTTATTCTTTAACCTTATCAAAGATTCTTGATAGGTGTTGTTTGCAAAAACATTAATGGTAAAGGGTTTATAGCTAGCAAAGTCTATTCAAAGCTTGCTTTAATTACATAATTTTTGTTAGCACTAGAATTATATATGGCTCATTTTTAATATAATGTCAACCCAAAAATAGAGAATATTCCATTTTGGGATTTTGGTTTCGATCTGTTGCAGAGAAAAATCGAATACAAGTAGCAAGAAATCTTAGAGAGTGCCTGAGGAAGTTTATCCCAAAAGTTTACCACAAGGTAATGTTTTGGAACCTAATGTTATAGGAATGTGTAATGAATGAATCATAATTGAGAAGCATAGGTGTTGAAAATGAATAATAATTTGATATGGTTTTATAGGAATGATCACAGAGACTTACAGAGTTTTTGATCGTTGAAATTTTGAATGATGCCATGCTATTGAAATAGAAAAAACCTCAATTCAAGGAAATTATTAGTACCCCAGGGAAATTTGTTATTGACTAACCAATGCCAAATAGTGTTGATAAGAAATATATAACTGCAGGTTATTTTACAGAGTTGGTAATAGGATTTTTGGCAGAGAAGTAGTGGATTTGCACATAGAAAATTACATATAGAGATATCTAGATATAGAGGCATCAAAACCTCTGGGAGGTTTATTTTGTTGCACATTTAGATATTTGGTACAAAAATAAATTATTTACTTATAAAGATTTTTGTAATCAGTCTAAAAGAGTTTTTAATAAGATTGAAACACTCTTAAAGTGGATTCAGGGACGTAGCCATTTGGTGAACCTCATAAACAAATATTCTGTGTTATATTTTGTTTTTAATTTTCTCTCTGTGATAAGAAATTATTTCAATTTATTTTATTAAATCATGAAAGATTTATAAATTATTTTTTTGGATTTATTAAAAAGAGAAATTGAAAATTAAAATATTTCATTTTAATTTAAATCCAATCCAAGTAGACTATAAAGGTTTTTATAACTTGGAGTTCTGGATCAATTAGATATTTTCAAAAGGTGTATAAATAAAAATCAAAGCATACTCATTATTCATCTAACAAACACCAAGTAAGCACTTATTCAAGCTCATTCAATCAATTTCACAATTGAGTTATACTACACTATTCTTCCCTATTTCCATATCAATCATAGGAGTAGTCATATTATAGGTCTGAAGCATTCAAAAAATATATCATAAGTAATATTTATCAAGTTATAAGCTAGATCATTGTATGCCCTTGCATATATGATATTGCACCCTTATGCACACACAAGCCCACACTAAGGGGAGAACTACATATATCTAAGACCCTCCTTGGATTATTTGCTATGTAAGTAATGCTCATTGACAAAGGGGTACTTGAGGTCAGATCAACTTCGTGAGCCCATTAACCCATTTTTAGCAAGGTGACCTAACCTAAGGTGAAGAAGTAGGGTTTGAGTTATACACAATCATACAAAGCCTGTGTGTATGATCCATATTCGCCAACAAAAAGGTTATAAAAAACCTTAATAGGAACATGAAGTTATTTATAAATACAATAAATATTCTATATAGGAAAGAAGTGTTGAACCACAGATAAAAGCATCAATGCAAGTGTTCAGAGGTCAACACAAGTGTTTAGGCCTCCAGAAATAATATTTTTAGAATCTAATGACTAGATCTTGAACATCAGACCATCTTTTTCCACCTATGTATATCTTAGATTTACCTACACATCTGCAAACTTGCTAAGTTTTATCTCTTCTTTGTGTTGTAATCATCAAACTATCAAATAACAATGTGCTTTCTATATTTGGTAATTTTCTAGATTCAATATATTATGTTATCTGAATTAATTTAATTGGTATGCTTTATAATAATTTTATTCATCTATTTGATTAGGATATTCTACCCCTTTAACCCTCACACCCAATCATTAAAAGGTTTAAACATGCTTAATATACGATCACTGCTCATTATGTTTCTCATTTCTAACATATATATAGATAGAACACTGTGTATGCTTGGTTCTACATGCATCTTATGTTATTATATTACTCAATTACTTATGATGATGCCATGATCTCCAATATTATCGTCACTACTTTAGATTTTAATCTTTTATATAACATCATTCGCATAAGTTATTTCTTTTGAGTTAAGTTATTGCGTATGATTCACAACTCACCTAAAAAGAGGAGGCATACATAGTGGCTTGTCTTAGAGACTAAGTTACAATAACACATTACATAGACAAAAAATTAAAAATGACATTTTCTTGATTACAGTGCATACACATAATTCATATAGAAACTAGTTTTAGATGATAATACTCCATTGAGATAAGAATGCAGGTTGGTAGTGTCCAAAATAGTGTGTTATTATCCTAGCAGTCATAAAATAATGATTTCTAGAAATTATGAGAATCACAATCAATTATGGGATAGTTTGTAATAAGTATATAAAATTATTTTAGAAAAATACTCATGTTTATCATAGATTTTATCCAGAATGGGGCATCATGTGTGACATGTGTTCCAAAGTTTTACACAAATAATTTGCTTAAAAAATCATATGATACTACTCAATTTTAGAAAATATATACACTCAAATATCGGATTGGGGGAATGTGCATGACACATAACCACCTCCTTACTCCATTTTGCACCAATTTCATAGAAGGAATGGCAATTTATTTCATTATCTATGTTATGTACACCAAATTCAAATTATGCTATTTTTTGCACCATTTTTGTGCCAGTTTTGCACTAAAAATGAATATTATTTTGTATGGAGTGATTGATTCACCTTTTTGTACTAGTTTTACACTAAAATAATCTATTGGAATTCATATAAGGATTCTAAGTTACTCTACTACTTTGAGTGTGCAATGATGGATTAAATCACACATTGAGTTCTTAAGCACACTCTCCTATCAATGAAGATTAGGGTATGCATAGTCCAATCTAAGTGTATCAATGAAGAAGGAAATATCCAATGGTATTACCCTCTACATCACCAGTTTTGCACTAAAAACACAATGGTTCATGTACTCTATCAGGTGTATTCATTTCTTATTATTTAATATATAAGTTTTATTGTCTTTAGTTTCATGTTTTCATCTTAAGCAAGACCTAATTTGTATATGTTTCATTGTAGGTTTGCATGAAACACAATTCAATGTATGGCCTACATTCAAGATTGTTCTTTGTAGATAATTTAAGGTATAACTCTTTTCTTTTTATTCTAGTACTTTACCTTTGTTTCATTACTAGAATAAAAGGGTAGAAAATGTAGACACATAAATTAACATTTATTTCTACAACAATGCACTTGTGACTACTCCTTATACACACTTAGGTCATGCTTGAATCCACAGTCCTTGACCACCCTTCCTTCACTTTTTATGTGGATGATGCTTACTTTTAAAGAAATTATGATTTTAAATATCCCTATCCAACATCTTAAACAACTTAAAATCATTTTTAGACTGATACACACTTCTCATTTTGTTGTCTATGCTCTTTAGACAAGGCCACTCCTTTTGGACTATCCTACTCCTTCGTATTGTCCAATTTGCTAGTCACATCTTCCCACCAAATAACAACTATTTGATCAAATTTAAATTCACCAACTGGGTCATACTACATGTTTCATAAGCCTTATTCGAATGAATTTTAGAATGATAACTGTAAAGACACATTTTCAAGCCATTATTCACTAGAGGTTCATATGAATGAAAAATACCATAATATCTAACTATACATTGAGAGAAAAACAATATTTTTTTAAAATTCAAAGTCCACACAACCCTAGTAGCCTAAGTTAAGTCCGAATACATCTCCAAAGTCATATATCACTTTTGAAACACTTAATCACATTAGAATTGCACCAATATTTAGTATTATACCAATTTTTCATGCACACCACCATAACATGGGAGAACTACATGGTGTTTGATCCCTCTTCGGAGTATTAGTATGTAAGCAACATCAACATAGGGGGTGTTGACGTCAATCACAACTTCAGTTACTAACCCATTTTTACTTTATGATTGCATTCATCCTTTTTTGTCATTGAGCTAGGGTTTTGATGACAAAGAAGGTACACAGTGGCTTCTATAGTATATCAAGAGTTTTCACATAGTTAAACAAGACATATAGGCACAAGCAAACCTATCATATCATTCACAAAGATAAAATCCTTATTGGATGATAACACACCCCAAGGAAACAAGTGCAGGATGCCCTTATCTAATTCAAGTAGCCTTATCCCAAATCCAAGTAAATCCCAAATCCTAATTCATAGTGTGATCATGCAGTCAAATAATCATTATTACAATTGCACTTACAGTCCTTCACATCTGATTCTCAGTATTTTTTATTTCTTTGGTATTTCCCCTTTTATCATATTTATAAATTTATCAAGTTCTAAAATAGTTTGTGTCATTTATTGCATACTTTTAGCATTCTGATTTTATTCATAAGTATGTCTAATTAAGATTAAAACTCTCTTAATTCCCAAATTTGTAAAACAATATGACATTGTGTGACATTATTGTGCATTGTGTTTGTGTACTTATTTAACTTGA
Organism: Torreya grandis; assembly: GCA_037957365.1. Lineage (NCBI taxonomy): Eukaryota > Viridiplantae > Streptophyta > Pinopsida > Cupressales > Taxaceae > Torreya > Torreya grandis. The sequence continues at coordinate 1,890,162 of JARHVA010000322.1, forward strand.
TTAGTGGTGCCATGATCTTCATCATGCACTTATAGGGCATAGTCTACTTCAAAGATACATTAATTCATTGGTAAAATATATTTAGACATGACACTTGTATGCTTTAATTTCCATATGTTACATACATGCTTCAAATGACAATTTCATTTATATGATCACATACTCTATAACATGATGACATATTACTACACAAACATATCTTTACCATGATAAAACTAACTCCTTTTTTTAGATGGGTGACTTGCAGGCTACATCCATCATAAAGAAAGTGGAGCATCACAGTGGCATTATCTTAAGATATTCACACCTCTATGGACATATTTGGGGATAAAATATAGGTTTAAAGATACAAAATAGAGGTTTTCAAAAGATTCAAAGTAATGCAAAATCATATTTTATGACATAATATAGTTCTAGAGATTCAAATGGATTCAAAAATCAATCACATGACATTTATTAGCACATGCAACATATGACATGTGTATTCACTCCTCAAAGTTTTAAAATACACTATTATACATACTTGAATGCATATGCATGGGTATATGCAAAATAATTACAAGATCAAAGTTACAGGTTGCAAATTTATTTACAATGGAGCATATAGATGTATGGCATTATTTATCATGGGCACATATTCAGAGGTGGCATGATACCCATTTATGCTCAAGATTTTTAAATATGTAAAAGTTCAAAGTTTTCAAAAATTCAAAGTTTCAAAGTTTAGGGAGCAAAATATGCAAATTCAAAGAAAAAATATCAATTTCAAAGAAAACTCTATGAGAAATGCGATCATGATGGACAAATGAATATCATTCATTTTCTTTCGATCATGGAAGTTTAAAATCTAGATCTATCTGAAGGAGTGTGATTTGAATCTATGTGAGTGATATACGTTTGAGTCCAGTGACACTCAATGACCTTGACATCACTTATTGTAAACCTAACATGGTTCCACCTTTTTAGGGTTAATACATTTGGTTCTATTCCTCATTTTTTAGAGCCAGAATAAGGCACTTCAACACAAATAACTACATTATCCAAATGCTTGAGTAAGAGGACATGGTTATCCATTATCAATCATTGGTTATAGGGCAATTTGTTTTCACTTGTATACAATGTACTCCTTCCTTGCCTTCTTTTCACATTTTCAGTTTTAAAGTTCAATATTTTTCAAATTTCAAATGAAAAAATGACTATTTCAAGAGCTATTTTAGTGATTACTAGATTTAAGTGCCTTGCACAGTTGAAGTATTTGCTCAAAAATAATGTGTGTTGTACACACTCAGGTTCAAATTATTTCTCCTTCACTCTATAAATTTCATTATTGCAATAAAGACAAGAAAATGTAGACACATAAATTTGGTCATAGATAATTGACAATGTTAAATCTTGACACATTCCTAACCACATGATTTTCACCCAATTAAATGACTCTTATTCACCATTCCTCTAATCCGTCCATCTATATGCGAGTTTGGCCTTATGTTTTCCATTATCATTACATGGAAATTTTCAATACCAAATTTTCAAGCTATCTAAAAACACCATTAGGCTATCTCCAACTCTAAACTCAAGTCCTTAACCTCTCTACATAGGTATGCCCTAGGTAGATAAGGACATAATGCACTAATTCCCACTTAAGTCGGTCACGTTCCACACCAAATAATAGCTAGTTTCTAATTTTGAATTTAATCTTTTTGGTCTTTGCACATGTTTCATAATGTTTAATACAAGAATTTTTCAAAATATTCACCTATGAATACATGTCAAGAGTCATTCATTAAGGATCTAAAAATTCACTATGTACAAGCATGCACACTTCTACACATTGAGAAAATCTACCCTATTCCCAAATTTTTCTTTATTCATAAAGAGCAGTCATAAGACAGGTCAAGATCCTTCAAAATAAAGTAAATTTATATCATTTTTAAGTATCAAAGACATGTTCTAGTTGAGTACATATAGTGAAAGGAGCATAATTGCACATTCACTCTAGGTGGGATAACTACATGGGATTGACTTTCCTTATTGGATTGTTGGATATATAGATAATGGTCAATCATGAAGGGTGTGTGTAGACACTAGAAAACTGTACTAGATGTCTAAATGCCTCAAGATACATTAGGGACCACCTAACCCTTCTCGACCCACTGAACAACACATCAAACCTTGAATCTAGTTAGCTACTAAGCTAACTAAACTAACCAACTTACTAACCTGACTTTAACCCAACCCTTTTAACTCAACTTGACCCCTTTTCTTTTGGATACTTGATCATTGATGGTCAACTTGACCACTGACAATTAGGCTGACCATCAATGATTAGGTCCTCCTCATTCTTACACAAATATTAGCTATTTAAGATAATGTGACATAATTAAATATATCCACCTTGCTCATTGTTAACAAACTCCCAAGCATTGAAATCAATAAGCTAACCTAATAGGCAACCTTCTATCCTCCATCTCTCTTTGCCTATAAAAGGAAGGGAGTAGGAGGTGAAATGGATCATCACAAGCATTCTTGTACATATGTATTCAAGCTTCTAGTCAGCCAATCTTCTTCCAATAATTCAAAAATAATAATAGAGATCTAAACCTCTATTAAAATTGATCTTGAGGCAAAGTACCATTACTCTACCAAAATTACTCTAGCCATCAACCATCAACTATTTAACAAATAACAGGTATAATTTATGTTTCAGTTCTATTTAGTTTTTGACTCCCAGGTCTGAATCATATCTACTGCACTTATCTTCTGACCTCCTATCCTTAACTAGACCCTTAACCAAACCCCCATCTGATCAAGAACCCATTCTACAACTCTTTCATGACTTAGCAAATTGGCTTAAGGCTCACTCTAGGTTCCCTCTATCTCTATACAATTTTTATTTATTCAAAACATGCTTAACAATTACTATTTATCCTCCCATTCCATCTACAAACCTTTCTAACCACCCCTATTGTACACCCTACATCTTTACCATTGTTGTAATATCTCCTTGTAGCCTTTTTAAGGGATTTTTCCTAAAATAATGATGTATAATTAACAAACATGATCATAATGTATAGAGTAAAAAGTAAAACTATATCATAGCAAACCAATCATGTAAATTAAGAAACATATAACTCTCTCATAATCAACATATGACATAAAGCTTAATAAAATAATAGTTAGTCAACTAATCAACCATAATAATCCATGAATCAAATAGTTTTACTTGAGGGATCATCATATGATAGCCTATTTTGAGTCTTTGGATGATTGATAAGTTGTCATGGATATTCTTGGGTTAGTGGAGGGGTGTCAAGTTCCTTTTGAATCCTAAGGGGTGACTTGGTGCACTATTTTCTATTGACTATTGGATCTTGAGAGTCAGTTTTTATGCATCTTTTAACCTAGTCCTCATGTTGTACTATAATGATGCCTATCGATAAAGTGATAAAGAAAAAATTAGATTAAATAAGTCTACCCAAATCCATAGGCAACCATCGACAGTTAGTACAACTATTGATGGTCACCCCCAATCATTGATGGTTACCAAATTATTGACGATCAGCCTAACCATTGATGGTTAGCCCAACCATCGATGGTCACTGTGACATGAAATAATAACAAATTATTTCCAATCCCTCACCTCCAACCAAATTTAACTTTTTATGTCCTTATTTATTCATAAACCCTTGCCTAATTTTTTGAACCTGATTTGATCCATTTTAGCATTAGTATTGACCCACTTTTGCTATATTTAGTTCTTTTTTATATCAAGCATTCACTTTTTTCTTGTATTTCATTTCAATACTTTTTATTATTTGATGTAAGTATCTTTATTTTATCTCTTTCAACTTAATTGTTAACAACGAGTGGATTGACAACCTCCTAGTAAGCTCACACTTCTTGGATCTAGCTCATGCTAGGCAGTCCACCTAACTATCTTTTTAATAATCTCTTTTTTTATTGCTTTCTTATCTATAGGGTATTCCTTCCAAGACAAAGGGGAGATCTCCATTCTCATTTGGATTACACGTGCATCAACAACTAGGTATTTCTACCACACCTTTATTACTAGTTTCTTATCTTCTTCCAAAGTTAAGAAATGAGTAGAAATTAAGAATAATATTTTGGCACATCTGGTGGGACACTAGCATCATCTAGGTGCCTCTTTCTTCCTTTATTATATGCTCATACAAAAAAATCTAAAATTTCTTTTGGGCTTAAAATAAACCTTGCATACATTGATTGCTTGCTTGTTTTAGTTCATCTAGTTAACTTAAAAGTAAAGTAATTAATCATAGTTTCACTCTTATTATCACACACTTTACCAAACCATATAATCAATCAACACATGAAAATAAAAATTGAGAGAAGACCCGACTAGGATTTCATTGCCTAGCAATAACCTTACCCTTTCTTAACAATCCCACTTGGAGGTCATTACCAAGGGGAGAACTAACTCAGCTCTCTGATTGAGTATAAACTCTGAAGTTTATTATATCTTGGCTAAGCATCCAACACCCTTATCGCTACAGTGTGTGAAGTGAGTGGGTAAGCCCCAATATCAAGCCATGTATTAATGTTTAATATAGTTTTTTTTGAGAGACCAATCAACACATCAAAATAAAAATTGAGAGAAGACCTGACTAGGATTTCATTTCCTAATAGTAACCTTACCCTTTCTTAACAATCCCACTTGGAGGTCATTACCAAGGGGAGAACTAACTCAGCTCTCTGATTGAGTATAAACTTTGAAGTTTATTACATCTCGGCTAAGCATCCAACACCCTTATCACTACAGTGTGTGAAGTGAGTGGGTAAGCCCCAATATCAAGCCATGTATTAATGTTTAATATAGATTTTTTTGAGAGACTTTAACACCCAAAACCAACCTTAGATTTCTTTTTTAGTACTTGATCTACAAACCAGATTTCTTCTTCACACTTTCTAAGGCATAAGCCAAAAATGATCTAAAAAAAATCCTAAGTTTTAAACGCACTTTAGTGTATATTTTGATTGCCTTGAGATTCTTTTCCTTTTGCTTTCTTTGTGTTTGAGTCGTGAGTTTTTCATCATTTCTTTTCTATTCCTCACATGGTCTTTACTAGACAATAGTTGAGGGATCAAACCAACCAAGAATCACCATCTTCCTCTTCCTCTTCTTCCATGGAGTATACTTCTAATGTTGAGAGTTCTCCTCATCTTTCTTCCCCTCCTACCATGCCTCAGATAGTTGTCAAGGGTGATGTGGATTTCACTACATTCCTTGATAACAACCCTATAGCCCTTCAACATTAACTCAACACCTTAGCTCACCATACCCCTATTCTTTTTGTTCTTCTTATGGATCCACCTTATGGTATGCCTCCCCATCTTATGGTTGGTGATACCTCTACCCAATCTATGATCACCCAAGCATCTTCTTCCACCCATAACTCATCTTCTACCACCACCCAAACTCAATCTAACATCCCAACCAATTGCTAAACCCCCCTACACCAACCAACACCTTTAATATAGGGGCAACCTCATCTCTTATTATCCATACCTCATCCACCATGGGGGTATCTTCTACCCCTATTTCTACCATTCCTCTTATCACCACCAACCCACCAATTTCTAGCCCTCTTCAAAATTTGGTACTTTTCATACCTCCTACCCTTACACCTATTATTAAAATCTTTACCACTCAACCCCAACCATCTACCAACCCATCCATACCTCCAAATCAACCCATATCAATCCCACAACAAATACCCATGACATCCTACCAATATGTTCCTAATCCACAAGGATACATAACACCTTCTACCCAACTTTTTGTGCCCATTAACCCTTATGTGGAGCCATCCCAACCTCCAATGACCACATGCCAATATGTGGTATCTTCTCAACCTTCTACCACTTATCCATATATTTTTGCCACCCAACCTCAACCAAACTTACCACACAATTATGGAGCTTTCCAACCTCAAATAGATTTGGTCGAAATGTTAATGGACAAAATGACCAACCTAGAGTTATCTATCTCTGGGGCTCATAATCTTCTATCTTATGATAAAATCTATAATGAACCTATCCATCCATCCATCCATCCATCCCTATATGATCTTATCCTCCTCAATGGGAACTACCCAAGTTTTCCAAGTTCCAATGCAAGAAGGATCCCCAACAACACTTAAGAGCATTTTGCCATTCTTGCTATTTGATCTCACATGATGATGCTCTCCTCCTTCACACTTTTCCCATGTATTTATCAAGACCAACCCTAGATTGGGATAGTGCTCTCACCAAGCACTCCATTTTTTCCTTTTCTCAATTTGCCCAAATATTTTTAGACCATTTCTTAGTCAACATATCTAAAAAAGTCTCTATTACCGACCTCTACTCCATTAGGAAATTTGATGATGAATAAATTGCCGATTTCATAGCTAGATAGAGAGGTCTTATCAACCAAATTTATTTCTCCTTGCCCCAACCCAAGTTGATTAAGATTTTCTCTCGGGGTTGTGCCAAACATATTTCCCCTACTCTTCAAGTTCAAACTTTTTGGACTTTTGATAAGGTTTTCACCATGGCACATAAATTGGAAATCCGAGCCATTAATGAGGGAAAATTGAATCTAGAGAATAAAAATTCTAGCTTTAAATCCAATGATCCTCCCTCATCCAAAACTACCAATCAATCTAACCATCCCAACACCAAACCCAAGGCATCTACAAACTTGATTGTCCTTAAAACTGCTCCACCTCCAATTATCAACCAACCCAACCCAACCAATTCATTTAACTCTTCCAACTAACAAAATCAAAACCAAAACTGAGCTACCCAAAAATAATATACTCTGATAGGGGAGTCTTATGCTTCAGTTTTGGATAAATTGATCAAAGCTAACATTATAAAACTTCCTCCCATAAAACCTCCCTAATAATTTGATGCTTCTCATGCTACACCTGGTTGGTACAACAAGAATTATCTATGTGCTTTTCACCACGTCATTGGACATGATGTTAGTAGGTGCAACACATTTAAAACTATTATCCAAAAAATGATTGATAAGGGAGAAGTTGTATTTGATAATCCTAATGCACCCCCAAATCAGTCCCTTGACATCTTTCATAAACCTTTTACCAACCATGCCACTTCTACCAACTATGATGATAATAAACTGAAATCATCTCATGCTCATGAGGTCCATATAATTAATGTCATTATTAGTGAACCTATCATTGAGGAGACCATTACCTCAAATACCTCTTTCTCCATTCCACTCATTGAAGTGGTGGACTCACCCTCTATTCCTTTGGACACCCAAATAGAGGAAGCAACTACCCCTCTTTTTTTACTTGATGAGACCATGAACCTATCGATATCTCCTTTCATAAAAATACCAAAGGAGGCAATCATTACCTCAACTACCTCTTCATCTACTCCACTCATTAAATTGGTGGAATCACCCTCTATTCCTTTGAACACCCAAACAAAGGAAACAACCATCTCCGTTCCTTCACTTGAGGCCATCAAACCTTCCTCCCCTATCCTAGAACCACCCATTCTGTCTTTGGGAACCATCCCAAAAGAAGAGATCACCTTACCTACACCTTCCATAGAGGAGACATCCTCCTAATTATTGGAACCTTCCATATCAAGAACATAGGTAAATAAACCATTCCCGTACCTCAACCCATGGGCTTAGCCTTTGAAACCAATGACCAATGAATCAAACCTATTTACAAGCCTTTTTCTAGATTTGTCCAAAGTCTAGAGTTTACTTCCTAACCCAACCTAGATAGGGCTACCTTTTGGCACCATTTTGGGCTCCCTTACCAAAACAAACCTAAACTTTCAACCTCACTTGCATACACCATCAAACCTATCATCACCTCAATATCTTCATCAAACATTTATTCCTCCAAAACTATAGGATAACCATCCAACCCACCATCTAAAATTGTCAAATCACCTTATGCCTCTCTAACCAAACCCATCAATAATCTTGGAATATTTCCTACACCTAGATTTTTTACCCATCTTTGAATTTTGACTTAACCCAATCTAGTCCACCAAAGAAAACTCCAACCAAACCAACTAAGAAGGTGGAACCACCCAAACTCCCACCTCAAAATAGACCTATACCACTTCCTTCCCTCTTACCATCTATCTTAGGATCCCATCCTTATATTATCCCACAAGCTCATCCTTATACCAAGAAGGAAAACCTCCCACAACTACATATTCCTCATCTAGTAAACCTTTGCCTTTTGCACTACCGACACCCACCTCTACCAAATCATAAAACTCCCCATCATTCTTAACTAACCTTTTTACCTCTACCTTCCCACCTATCACCAAACCTTCACCCTCCACCTTTAAATATTCCACCTCTAAACCAACCACAACCAAACAATCCCAACCAAAACCACCCACCTAAACCATTCCACCACTAATAATTTCTACAATGAATCCTACTTCTAAGAAGGCTCCCACTCTTGAAACAAAAAACCCAACACCTTTGCTCAAATCTTATTCGACCATTCTATAAAGGTTGTTGTAAACCTCTTCCTTAAGCCTACCACCTATCAAACCTTTTGACCCTTCACATCCTAAACCATCATGGTTCAATGACAATTTGATATATTTACACCATAGGACTCCTAGACATGACACGAAGAATTGCTAAGCTCTCCAAACACTTATCCATAGCTTATGGGATGAGGATGATCTATTATCAGATGAAACTCCCTTGAGCCCACTACTAACCCAACCACCAACTCAACCCATCCAACATTTACCTACTCCTCCACTCTCATTTTAAAGTGAGGAGGAACTAAAGCAACCATCTAGCCCAACACCTCCCTTAATCCACACTATCTATATGGTTACCGATCAAGGGCCCAATAAAAAGATAAGGGAAAGGCCAAAGTATCATAACATAGACATATCGTTCTACCCCTCAACCTTTCAACCAAACCCAACCACCTCATCTTTATCTTCACCTTTACAAAAACCCAAAATATCCATTTGGGGTGCTTCCCCCTCTAACCCTTCTGAATCCATCCAATGAATGGTTCTAAAACAACTTCACCAGACACCGGTGAAGATAAGACTTTATGAACTAATCAAAACCTCACCCCATCATCTTCAAGCATTGATATATGCCTTACAATCGATAAAGGTTCAACCAAAATATCCTCAACCTCTTGCATCCTTTGTTGGAGCCCTTTAACTTTCTACCTTTGTAACATTCCAGGATTTAGAAATACCTTCTATTCATTATGAAGATCCTGATCCTCCCCTCTTCATTAATGCATATATCAATCAAACCCACATAAAAAGGGTGATGATTTATGGAGGAAATAATATTGACATTATCTCCTCTCATGCTTATGACCAACTCCAATTGCCTAAAAATATCATGTCAAAAATTGAAGTGGTCCTCCATTCCTTCAGTGATACAATGGCCACTACCTTGGGGACAATAATCCTCCACATCCACTTGGGATCTGACATAATTCCAAAACTATTTTATGTTGTATAAGGCAAGTTCCAATACAACATCTTACTTGGACACCCTTGGATTCATGCCATGAGTTGTGTCCCATCAACCTTACACTGATGTGTCAAGTTTGAGTATGAGGGTCATGTTGTTACCATAAAAGTTGACCCTAGTCCTTTTGTATCATGTAATATGACATATCAGCCTAATGACATTCTTATTCCTCCCTTATCCACCTCACCACCAACCAATTACAACTCCACCCCTACTAAGAAGCTTCAACTAGCTCATTTATCCCTTCTTCTCAGGTCCCCACAAAGGACCCTTTGGAACACATGTTCCAATGTCTCTCACTAGGGGAGTATCATATTTTAGCCTTAGATGCTTTCCCTAATCCTCAATAGTATGGAATCGTCAACCATGATCCTAGTTATGACCCCAAGATTGGGACCATCATCCCTTTTGGGCCTCCCAACCATCAAACCAATTTAATCTATGGGGGATTTGATCATCCAATTCTTACTTCCAACACTACCTCTACCATCCAACCATTTACCTCTGAATCCTCCTATCTAGACAAATTTACATTTACCAAATTTTACCTTCACAAGTGTTCTTGGAAGGGATTTAGCCTAGGCCATTATAAACATGGACATCATGAGTTACCTTCCATCAAAACCTAGAAACCTCATAAGTTATTTGTCCTTGGGTTCATACCACTAGAGGAACCAATTGATTCACTAAAACCCATCACCACCATTGAGGAGGACATCCCATCCTCACCAACCCAACCTCCTTCAAAGTATAAATATTTAAAAATAATTCTTCCCAATTTTTTTTTATCAACACTATTAGTTTAGGCCCCCTAACCTATCAAAAGGGTGGCCAATCTAAAACCCTTCCTCTCATTCATCTTGAAATGGTAGAAAATGATTCTCCTACCATCAACACCATCTAACATCAAGATGATTATTTCATTCTCATGTACATTGATGTATAGGATTATTCTATCCACAAATCCCTTCCTCTTGAGAACCAAACCATGTTGAACAAATCCATGATTGATGTCAACTTGGGTACTCAAGATAACCCTCACATTGTAAAAATTGGTCAATCTTTAGATTCCACATAACAATAAGATTACCCTTCTTTCCTTCAATATTGAATCATAGCATTTGTTTGGTCCTATTAAGATATGCCTATAATTTACCCTTCCATATCCCTTCATAACATTGCCACCCATCTTGATGTGAAGCCTGTTCAACAAAAGCTTTGCAGGATGCACCCTTGCATTGCTCTTCTAGTCAAAGAAGAGCTTTAGCATCTCTTATCTATCGATTTCATCCAACCCCTTGATTATTCTCAATGGGTTTCTAACATCATTCCCATTACCAAGCCTATAAGGGGAATTCACCTCTATATTGACTTTTGTGACCTCAACCTTGCTTTCCCAAAGGATGACTTCCCTTTGCCTAACATCGACCAACTTATTGATCTTACAACTAACCATGAGATGTTATCTCACATTTATAGTTTCTCAAGATATAATCAAATATTGATTGCCCCCAAAGATTAGCATAAAACTTATTTAATTACCCCTTGGGGGACCTTTTGTTACAGGGTCATGCCATTTGGTCTGAAGAACACTAGAGCAACTTACCAACGTTCGATGACCTACATCTTCCATGATCCTATCTATAAAATTATAGAGGACTATGTATATGATCTCCTTATGAAATATAAACAATGCGAGGATCATCTAGTCATTCTTACCATCATCTTTGAATGCCTAATCCATTTCCATGTTAGACTCAACCCCAATAAATGTATTTTTGGGGTTCTATCTAGAAAGCTTCTTGGCTTTATTGTCTCTCTTCAATGAGTCAAAATAGACCCTACCAAAGTTAGATTAATTTTAGAGATGCCACCTCCAACCCACCTTAAGCAACTCTATATCCTATCACTATCAGATATATGTTAACCCTTTCACCGTATACCTGATAGATGATAACCTTGTACCTATACCTATAGACCCCCACCAATTGGATCCACATACATGGCCTATTAGTCCCCATCATACCATCTAAAATTGGCCATTACATAAAGGGCCTGACACTATGTTGCATAGCCATTGACAACATCAGTATCATCAACCACTACTCTAATAGGTAGCTCCTCATGATTTGAAACCACCTCCTCTAGCTATGGCTTGGGTAACCAAAACTCAACATCTTCCCTCTTGTACCTCAAGAATGGACCTAGAATCCCTTCCACTAGTCTAAACTACCTCTAAATTTTATCAAAAGGGATGAGCTCAGTCTCACCCTCTCTCCTCCCATAGATCCATATCCAACTGTGCAATGACAATGTATGATGGATATAGAGGGCCCACCTTAGAAAGCTGACATAGGGCCTTCAGACCACATCACCCATGACAAAACCATCCAATGCATATCTAAACTATTCAATATCTTTTACCCCTCCTCCAACTCTTGTTAATGCATAATCTCCCCTCCATCGCATGAAACCCACTTTAAAATCCATTTGGGCGTAGCCCTCCCATGGTAGCCCTCCCATTATTGGGTGTATGCCTAACAATGGAGTATAAACCCCACATTGATCCTGTACCTCTTATGAGCTCAAAATGCCTAGAGCTCCTTATATATCTGGACCAATAAAATTGGTGCCCACTAAAACACTATACTACCAAGCAACATCTTCACTAACACTCTTAATAGTAGATAAGGAAACTACCCATTACTCAAATTAGGAAGCACAAAATAGGACACTTCTATCATCATCATGGCCATCAAACACTTCTCATCTAGAGCCCTATGATATAATGGCCCATAACTAAAATCATTAGCGTGCCACCTGATAAGGGCCCGCTCCTCACTGTATAGGAGATCCATATGTTCATCCCTCTCCTCACTCTCTCTATGATATATTGACTCTCCCCAAATGGGTAGTCATGTGATTCTATGGACATCTTTTAGTGGGATGGTCATCTCTGTTGTTGGCAAGAGGAAGGTGTTTGTGGTTGAATCCCATCTCTCGATGAGGGCCATGATCATCACCGCATCTCATGATAAGCACTGATAGTATCTCATATCCCTAAGATTGACCTCCCCCATGTGTGTCTAATTATCCTCAATCATCCCTCCATGGACCTCTATAAAGATCTGAGGAACTCAATCCCTCATCTGGATTTGATCTCATGCCTGCAAAAAAAATCAAGTTAGCATGTACACATAGTTTTCCATTACCATTGCTCATTTTCATTTACTTCAAATCCATCTCTTTATCAACCTCAACCCACCTAAATAAACCTATTTCCAATACTAACCCACAACAATTACCTTTACAACATTACCTCTAGCACTTGAAAGTGACCCTCCAAACATTTTAATTCCTACCCTTACCTATCAAGCCAACATCTAACTCTTTCATCAACAAAAACATCTACCCTAACACACAAAAATTTCAACACCTTTCCTAAACCTATCAAACTAACACCTAACCCTAACCAACAATCATTTTAACACATCAATCCTACTTGGAAATCATCCTATCCTAGCCTATACTTGGCATTTTACCCCTTTCAAACATTTTAAAACATTTCTACTATATATTTCTAATAACACCCACCTTCCTCAAACACTTGACCACCGATGATTACTACGACCACTGATGGTCAAGTGCCTTTGGTAATTCAGTAGTCGACCATCGATGATCAAGGCTAACCATCGATGGTTGGGTCTAACTGCTGATAATCACTATGTGTGACTGTCGATGGCAAACCACCTAATCCTACCTTCCTCAAAACCTGATGAAACAATAAAATTTTAACAAAGCACTCACCTAATCCTATCCTATACCCTACCCCCAACCAAAATACTCTTTCAATTTCAAAATTCACCAACTATTTAAAAAAAAAACAAGTACAACCTAAAACTAGGTCAAAAACCTATTCAAACCTCTTAAATTCAACTTCAAAATAAACAAATCAACTAATCTATCAATTCAAAACATCACCTACCTCATTCCTTGATCATTATCAAGAATGAAGGCCATGTCTAACTGCTCAACTGTGTCCTTGTATGCCCTGCATCTTGGTCTCAACTAAATCACATCGAACACACACCTTCACCTAATTGACAATCACCATGTCAACAACCACTCAGTCAAACCTCTCACAACAAAAAGCCAAATCACCAAATCACAAAATGCATAGAAATATCAGAGTCAACAAGTCAAAAATGAAAATAGCTTTTGTTTATTATTTTTTATCCTCAGCCTTGTAGTGTTTCCCCCTGACCATCGATGGTTAGGGTGACTGTTGACCTTAGAACCTTTGCCCATCGATGGTCAGGGTATCACATTTAATCTTTTTTTAGGCACCTACACCTAAGTGCCAAAATTTTGGAGATAATATTTCTCCCCCAAACCAAAACTTGAACTTTTGGAGATAACCCTTCTCCAATCAACCATTAAACCATGTCCACCTTGATGTTGGCCATTTTTATACTCAACTATCTCATATTCTGAGATGACCGTACTTGATCTTTTTGACTGCACTGACCAACCTTGCCATGTTGAATATTTAAATTTGCACCACTTAGTGCACAACCAAACCATTTATGTTTTTCAAAGGAACACTTCTTACCTTGGATACCTATGAAAAAAATCAACTTTATCTAAGAGACTTACAGAGTAACCTGATCAACTATTACTAACATTATGGACCGGTTACCCTATCACTTGTACTTCTAGAACATACCTTATTTTTTACCAACATTGGCAACCTTAGTCTTTACATGATCTTAGATATCACACTTAGTCACATTTTGTGTGCATGTTTATGCTTAAAATGACCAACCACCCTTGTCACCAACCTCATGGCTCACCATACACCACTTATCAAACCCCAACTGGATTTTAGTTTCACCTCATCGACTCTCAGTTTCACCTCATCAACTCTTGATTTGATGGGGAACACCTCCTCCCATACTCAAGGCAATAAAACCTTTGACTAAGCAATCCATTTTTGTTTTATAACTTGTTGATTCAAATCCATATAGCAAAAAGGGGCAAAATGTAGACACTAGAAAACCGTACTAGATGTTGAAATGCCTTGGGATACCTTAGGGACCACTTAACCCTTCTTAACCCACTAACCAACCCATCAAACATTGAGTCTAGTTAGCTACTAAGCTAAATAAACTCACTAAATTACTAACCTAACCTTAACCCAACCCTTTTAACTCACATTGACCCCATTTCCTTTAGACACTCAACTGCTGAAGGTCAGCTTGACCACCGATGGTTAGGTCCTACTCATTCTTACATAAATATCAACTATGTAAGATAACATGACATAATTAAATATATCCACCTTGCCCATTGCTAACAAACTCCCAAGCATCAAAATCAATAAGCCAACTTAATAGGGAACCTTCTATCCTTCATCTATCTTTACCTATAAAAGGAGGGGAGTAGGAGGTGAAATGGATCATCACAATCATTCTTACATATAGGTATTCAAGATTCTAGTCACCTAATCTTCTTCATGTAATTTAGAAACAACAAGAGAGATATAAACCTCTACCTAAATTAATCTTGAGGGAAAGTATCTTTACTCTACCAAAATTTCTCCAGCCATCAACTATCAACCATTTAGCAAATAATAGGTATAATTTATGTTTTAGTTCTATTTGGTTTCTAACTTTCAGGCCTAAATTAGATCTACTGCACCTATCTTTAAACTTCCCTATCCTTAACCAAACCCATATCTAATCAATAACCCATTCTAAAATTCTTTTTGAATACTTTCAAAATCTACAGGCAACTATCGATGGTTAGCACAACTATTGACAATTACCCCTCAATCATCAATAGTTACCAAACCACTGACAGTTAGCCTAACTGCTGATGGTCAGCCTAATCATTGATGGTCACTGTGACATGAAATAACAAGTTATTTCCAAACCCTCACCCCTAACCAAATCTAACTTTCTGTGTCCTTGCTTGTTCACAGACCCCTACCTAATTTCTAAACCTAATTTGGTCCATTTTAGCACTAGTATTGACCCATTTTTGTTATATTTAGTCATTTTATCTATCAATCATTCACTTTCTTCTTGTATTTCATTTTAATACTTTTTTTTATTTGATGCAAGTAGCTTTCTTTTATCTCTTTCAACTTAATTGTTATCAAAGAGTGGATTGACAACCTCCTAGCAAGCTCATGCTTCTTGGATCTAGCTCAAGCTAGACAGTCCACCTAACTATATTTCTAACAACCCCTTTTGTTAGTGCTTTCTTATCTATAGGTTATTCCTCCCAAGATAAAGAGGAGCTCTCCATACTTTTATGGATTACGTGCGCACAATAAGGTATTTCTACCACACCCTTATTACTAGTTTCTTATCTTTTTCTAAAATTAAGAAATGAGCAAAAATTAAGAGAAATAGGGTGATTGAGGTCAAATCAACCCATTATACTTCCCTCTTTTCTAATAGTTTTTGAATCTGTCAAAGTGCCCAAAGGGTTTCAAAGTGAAGAGAAGCCAAACAATGATTTTTGCATGACTAAAACCTAAGTGCCATATATATGATTTCTCCTCATCCACAAGTGCAATGATTAGTATAGGCACATAGTCAACCCTAAAATATATGTGGTCAATAGACTTGGGTATACTACACTATTGTTTTCCTACTATGCTCTTGTCTAGATTCATCTTATAGTGGACCTATCCAAAATATGTTTCTATTCCTAATTCTAATATTGAGCTTGCACAATCATATTTTATTTTTAATTTCATAGTCAAATAGTGAAAATAGTCAACATAGATCATTGTGTGAGCTAAATATTTTTCCTTCTTAGTAATTTCTCAAAAATAATTTTTTTATATATTCAGTAATCTATAAAAATCAAAATAGTTTATCATTTTTATATCTTTAGCATTTTTATATTTCTAGTTTTACACCTATATACATATAAAAAATTCTTTAATCACATTTAATGTTTTATCAAAAATAGGGTAAAACACTTTTAGTTTCATGAGCACCAATTTTTTCTTAGCAATAACATATTTCTAGTTAGTTTAATTTAGTGGTTTCTTCCTACTCCTTGCAACTGTGCCATGTATAATATTATGTTGTGACACTTTTGAATCCATCCTAACTAATGCATACTCTACTTATTCTTCTACCATTTTTTTAGGTATACGTGCATGATCTTTTTCTTCCTATCTATGGTATATAGTGCTTTCATTTATACACATGCTACAAATGCTTCAAATGAGGGCTCATTTAGGTGGGTCTAAGAGATTAATTATAATTACCTCTAAGTTTATTCAAAGTCACTCTCATTATGTACTAAGTTCCAAAATAACAAATATTTTTCTTGTATATTCTTATAGTCTCGCTCCCTTATTATCTTCTCCCATCCATAAACACTATCTTCTTCACTCTACGAGTATTTTTGACTAATGTCAAAAAGACATGGCCAATATCATTTTTATAGATGCTTCATGTGCATCACCATCATTTATTTCCTCACATCGAGCATGCTTGACATCTTCCATATCATCATTTCCTTTTCCCATAGCCAATTCATTCCTAGTTACTCCGTCATCCCTTTTCTCATCTTCTCTTGCTTTTGCTTATTCTTATTCTTCTTCACCTCCCTAGTAAGTGGTCTTAAAGTTGTATAAACCTAATTCTTTCTCTATTTATTTCATCATCATGTGTAGTGTTTTCTTTTAAGTATGTGATTTCCTCATCTTTTATTGAATCATCATCCCATGAAATTTCCTTGACTGACAGTTCATGAGAGTCTTCTTCATCTTTATAATCATGCACCATGACACTTAGCAAGTTGTCATATATTAGGTCCGAAGCCAAATTTTTATTGATGTCATGGAATACTTTCCAAGGGGTGAAGGAAAGGAGATATACTTGGTTTTTGGAGGTTCCTTGAAAGGTCCTTTTGCCTCTATTGTGGGTCATGGTGGAGTATGCTACTTTGGTGGTAATTTTGTTGGAGGTATGGATGGTCACCTAAAATAAGAAAGTGACCTATTTTCTTCATCATCCTTGTCATCCAAATTTTTAATGGAGGCCATGCACTCAGAGTCATCAGTGTCAATTATCAAATCTACCTCTATTTTTATGTGTGCCTTTCCTTATGCTTTTCCACTACTATGCTCGAGGATGCTACATTTGATGGCCTTCCTGTGAGATGCTTTGTGCACACAGATTTATTTATAATCATTGGGGGGATGCTCCACCATATTTCTCCTCATCATATTTCATGGGCTTAGCCACTGATTCCATTTCTACCACTTAATTCAATGTTGGATGTGTGTTGCACTCTCCCTTGTGTTTTCTAGGCTTTAAATCATATGAAATGTGGCATATATGGCAATATTTTTCCTTCTTAGTTATTTAAACAAGAATAGGGTCATCATAGTGGAACCATCATCAGACTCATTGTCTTCATCAATTATTACCTTGGTGGATAGCTTAGAAGATGTCTTGAGCACTAATATTCCTCACATATCTTATCTACATTAACCTTCTTTCATCATGAGTTGGGTACTCTTTTCAATGTACTCCCCAAATAATGTGTCTAGAATCCATATGGAAATTTAAGCCATCTAGACATGTTAGTGATTTCCAACCTTATTTTTACTAGGGAATGTTTCCTTATTATTATGAGTTTGGCATAGGCACCATATGATTATGGCATTCTCCATTCATCACCAAATTCTTCCACCATGTTGTCACACCATCTATCCATTTTTATTCTAACATGTTTTTGTTTTAAGGGTTGGGACATGATTTTTTTACCTATTATTGGAGATTCATCCTAGAGTGGATGAAGCCATTCCATATTAGCATATCTATCTAAATTCTAACTTCATCAAGTACAAGAAAAATAAGGATTTTGCCCCATCTAAATGAATATAATGCTTCACAATCCTTCTTAGTGCTTTCAATAATGCCATCATAAATAAATTTTGTAATATTTATTTGCATGTTCTTAATGCCCATCTTGTGCACAATGTATAAGTATTATATTTTTATGTTATTTTAGTAATCATTTTCTCACATCTTTGTGCTAACAAGGTGTGAAACTGCATGGGTGGATGGCATGCCCATATATTTTATCCCAAAACCCAAGAAAAATCCTACTTATATCTCCCAATAAAATCCTCCTTAGACCTCCCAAAAAGGAAGGAAAGCAAAATCATGTATGAAAGCACCACATTTGGGGAGGCAAGAGGATGGGCTCAAGTAATGTCCAACAAACTTGTCCATCTCACCCTATAACTATTTTCAAATCTATTTCTTCTCCCCCATACATGTATAAGGGGTAAAATTATTCACATTACAACAAAAATGTAACATTTTAATCAAAGAAATAAAGTCCCAAAAGAAATTAACTCAATAATTTAAATAAATCAAGAGCCAAGTGGTTGTAGAAGAGTTTTTAAAATGAAAGGAACAAAATATCAAAATAAATTATCACAATAATTAAATAAATCAAGAGCCAAGTAGCCATAAAGGATTATCATTAATAATATATAAATTCAAACCAAAGCAAATCAATAATAAAAAAATATAAATTCTTACAAATTTAAATTCAAGAAAGGTAAAAAGGTGATGCTTTTGAACTCAATTTAAATTTACAAGTAATTGAAAATAAATTCCAACATAACAACATTGAGAAAATTCCACATTATGACACTATGTGACTAAGGAATCCATTTGAGGGATGAAGTAAAAACATAAGCCTCAATTACATCCCTAAGGTAAGAGAAATAGATATGTAGCATCATCCTCCACATGACTCCCAATTAAGGTTCACAAGGTTAAAACATACAGTGTTTATCACAAGGTTAGATTATAAGATGAAATTTACAATGATTGAGAATTTCACATGGGCATGGTAGGCACAAGATATGTCACAAGTACATTTACATTAATAATATTATAATATAGATAGATAACACAATTGTTTTTTTTCACCACACCATACATATTACGATCATATAACAATATTGTCTCTTCCTCTCTAAATAACAATATTGTTATATGATCGTAATATGTATGTTTTGGTGGAAAAAAATAATTATTTTATGTAGACATATTGTACTCTTGTCAATGTAAATTTACTTAAGACATATCTTGTGCTTACCACACCCATGTGAAATTATCAAGCAACATAAGTTTCATCCTTGTAACCTAGCCTTGTGAAAAACACTTTATGTTTTAGCCTTATGAACCTTGATTAGGAGGCATATGGATGATGATGCTATAGATGTATTTCTCTTACCTCAGGGAGGCAAGCAAGGCTTATATTCTTCCTTATCACCTTGGGTGGCTTATAAATTTATGCTGGAAAGATATGCAGCTATACGGGTGGTCCGATCTTCTAAGTGCTCAATAGGAAAAGTGAAAATTTTCTTCTTGTATTTAAGCATCTTGGTGACTTTTTCACTTTCGTGTTCACTAGTGCTTTTTTGATCTCTTGTCCTATACATGGATTTATATTGAATCTGTGTATACACCTTGGTGATATTTTCATTCTACACATGACAAAGTATATCTTGCTCTTGTGTACTTGTGAAAAGAGAAATATCAATAACTTCTCAGGATTTCCAAAATATGGTAGCTTTAAGAGTTGGATCACTCCAATCTTTTCCAAAGCAATCTTAACCATAACATCATAACCAATGTTCCATCTAGACCCACCATTTTCCTTCTAAAATGCAATCCTTCTTGAAGGTAAGCTCATTATTTGTAACATGGTGGTTATAATCTTCAATCTTGCATTAATCCACCTTAGAGATCCATTCTTCAATATGCAAACATGAATTTGGGAACTATATTTATGTAATTTGCTCTAACACTTCCTCTATGTTATTTCCCCCCATTTTTTTATGTTAATTCTTCTATGATGACTGTGTGACCTCCTCTTAGTTTTTAAAATCATCAACACTTATTGTTTGTAGCCACCAGAGTGACTAGTTTTATTTTTGGAAACATTCTTGGTCTCTAACCTCATGTGTAAACCCTTGGTTGATTTGCCCTTTTGTACCCTAAATTTTTTACTCAACTCTAAGTTTCAATAAGATTTAATGGTAGACGTGCCCTCTACAACTTATTTTCTTTTTATATTTGGTCAAATCTCACTAATCTTGGCCTAAATTCCATTGGTAATGATCCACGTTTCACTTTTCTATTGATTTCCAGGATTGAAGTCATCTAAAACCTAAAATATATTCATAATTCTTATGTCCCCTAATGTTTTTTTTATTCTTTGCTTTGCAACTCTTTCAAATTTGAAAATGCTAATTGATGAAAATGATGTCTAAGGGTCAATTTATACCCCCCGTCAATATTAATTTCCCTAACAATAATTTTTGTTCTATTTATTTTATCATTGTTGATAATTTTGTACACTCATTTTACCTGTTGGTGATGTCATCCTTGTATTGCTTCCTTTAGGTGTCACCTATACCTTTTCTACCTTCCTAGAATTTTGGGCACATTGTGTAAACCACTTGTTCATGCTCCCATACCTTGCAAACCTCACGTATCTATATCTTTGTCCATTTATGTGTGTGTGTCCACCAACTTCCCTTAGATGGTACAATCCTTTCATTACACTCCTACCATACACTAACTATGCACAAGGTCCTCCAATGTATCAATTATTTTATAATTTAGTTTATTCAATTTCACACACAAAATGTCCTTCTATATAAACCACATTCCTTCTTTTCACTCTCGCTAGCCTGAATGTGCACAACTATTTCCTTTAAAAGTATTCAATGTACCTTAATTATTGATAATGATCATGGTACAATAGTGACCTATCCTACATGTTCATACAAAATTGGCAAAACACAATACTAGAACAAAAATGGGCTCTTATTAACAAATAAAAAGGACCAAATGCATTCATGCTACAATAAACATGAAAAATTCCTCCCATAACTACTTAGATGTTTGGCATAAGAATCCCAAGGGATCCTTTGCTTGACTCACCCTACTAGATTTACATCATTGTTTGCTTTATTCATACACTACAGAGTGATAAAAAACTTGATGCTTATTTACATAAAGAAAAAAATAACTACTGAAAGAAAATAAAAATCATAAAATATTTTTGTTACTACAATCAAGCATAAGCCTTATTTGGAGTAGTTTATCAAGTTTCAAAAATGGAAAGGCTTGAGCCTATTCGCATTGAAATGTCCAAGTAGCATTTCTCCATCCAAAGTGTTTAATTTACATGTGCCCATTTCACTAACATCATGAATAATGCAAGGTCCCATCCAAGGAATATGAAACTTGCCCAAATGGTTTGTATATTATGAATCATGGAGCAGAATATGTGCATTCTTGTGTAGAATTTTCCCATTAATATGTTTGTCATGCCATGCATTCCATCTTGATTTCTCAACCCTTTGACTCCATTTGAATATGATGTATTTTTCATCTAATTTCATGAGCTCTTACACTAGTGCGTCTATCAACTCCTTATCATATAAATAAACAACATGTGTAATATGCAAGGAGGGTACAAAAATTCTAGAGATAAAACAACTTCCTTACCAAATACTAATTGGAATAAAGTTGACTTGTTGAGCCCCTCATAATTTTTTCTATAGGTGCAAAGTACTAATAAGACCCAATCATCCCAATCTTTGTGGCCACATTGTAAATCTTATTCAAAGTCACACCCATAATTTTGTTGAAATCCATTACCATCCCATTTGCCTTAGGATGGCATGGGATTGTTTTATGGTGCATCAGAATGAACTCAACCAAAAAATTGTGCACCATCTTATTTGAGGTATGTGTTCCCTGATCACTTATGACACTCAAAGGACACATGTACATATTTGTGATGTTCTCCCTAATAAATGTATAGTCATGGCTATAGTACATTTTTTGTTGAGTTGTCTATGCCCACCTAGTAAGATAATTCTTAGTCATTATAATAAATGACACATTAGTGTTTCACACAATAAGGGAAATGGGTCTGACGAAGTCAATGGCCCATTTTTTAAATGGTTATGATATAATGATTAGGACTAGTGACATCTCATCTCTTTTGTAGGTTTCCCAATTCATTGTAGATGTCATACTTGTGTGTGAATTCTATATCACCCTTATAAATTTTTGGCCACCAAAGGCCATCAAATAAAATCTTGCACATAATGGCATTACCAACATAGTGACCACCTATGACTCCTTTGTAATCCTTGAGCTAGACATCTACATGCTCATGTTCCATAACATAATGTAATACCTCATCACACCCAAGCTTGTATATCTTATCACCAATGAGTTGGTAAAGGGTAGTGTAGATATTTAGTTATTTCTTGTCCTTTATTTTCCAATCACTTGGGAAACTCTAAACATGATAAATGTTGTTATGTTGGTTAAGTCATTAGATACCCATTAGATCCTGTACAACTATGCATTGGGAATCCCATCCTCTACATTTTTTACTTCTTTTCCTGATTTGATTTGTGATAAGTGGCCTAGCCTAAAATTATGCTTACTAGGTTTGACAACAATTTAAAATTAGAATGATTGAAATAATACTATATATACACATTCTTCCATGTAATATCAACTTGTTGACAAGATACTTCAATACCTCATGATCCATGAAGAAAGTGAATGGGGTGACAAAAAAGTATTTTAGAAAATTTTGGAGTGCATAAACCATGGCTAGTGATTTGAACTCAGTGTTAAGATAGTTTCACTTAAATCATGATAGCTTCTTACTAGCAAAATAGATGGGGTGATCCATTGTATAATCCATAGATACACAAGGATGGTGCAAGTGGTTGACCCAAATGCATTAATGTGGACATAAAATGAATTATTCTAGTTGGGAAATTAAAATATTGACATGCTCATGAGATTTTCATTCAATGTATTAAACAATTATTGTTACTTATTATTCCATGTAAAATATCCATCCTTTTACATAAGATTCTCTAATGACTTGGAAATATTCACATAATTCTAAATGAATTTAAGATAGTAACTTGTGTGACCCATAAATGTGCACACATTCATTTGGGTTTTGGGTGCATTAAGCTAGAAAATAATGGTAACCTTTGGGGGATCAACAAGCATCCCTTCCTTGGATATTATATGGCTAAATGATGTACTAGAGGGTGAGGCAAAAAGACACTTCTTCAGGTTAAGAGAGATTAGGAGATGATGATACCTCTCAAACATTAATATTATGTTTATGGAGTGATTTCATTCACCAACCCATAAATAGTCTAAACATTCAAATAAACTTGAGGGAACTTGTGAATGAATACTTTGAAAGCTACTACCAAAATACATGAAAATACTGCTTGTACATTCTTCAACCCAAAGGTCATTAAATTTATAAGTAAAGGACGCCTAATCCATTGAAAATTTAATCTTGGGATTATTCTATTCTTATATTTGGATATGATGGTAAATAAATAACCCATCAGTGAATGTATAAATTTCTCAACCAACAAATCCTTCCAAAATCTCCTTTTTAAATGGGGTTGGGAATGGATAGTGACATAAGAAACATTAAGCAAGTGAAACTCCACATATATCTAAATATGCCCATCCATTTTTAAGTTGATCACCATTGGGTTTACCCACTTTGAATCATCAATTATAAAAATGACCCCAATGACAAACATATTATCAATTTCTTCCTTGAACTTAGTGCAATAATTAGGATTCATTATGTAAATCTCCCTTTTTGACTAGTATTGCACCTTTGATTAGTCTACTTTTCATTTTCACTAAGGAAGAGTGTAAGCCCCTAATTTCCTTATAGTTACACAAAAATATATCTTAAAACTCATGTAGTAGTTCAACTATTTGTGCCATCTCTTTGTATGACCAATAGTCTCAAATGGTCATGATCTCAAACTCATCTTAGGTATTTATGTTGACCTTATTGGTTTTCAAAGGTTTACTTTAATATTTTTTCTTATCACTTTTCACATATATGACCTATCACTCCCCAATAAAATTCTCTTCATTCAGGTGGTCTGAGTCATCATTAGGTTTCTTCTCTTCTATTTTGTAGATGAACTTCTTTTTGTTAAATTTTAAACACTGATTGCACTCTAGCCACACCTTGTCATTTTATTCACTAGAATTACAATCCTAGAGGTACTATATAGAAAGATTTGGTAGTTTAAGAAAATTTTCACCATGCATATTTCACATACGAGCCTTCATGATAGTGTCATCTTCCATAATGGCTCTACACATCCACTGTAATGGCTTATATAGTTTAGGTCTACGAAAGGAAAAAGAAAAGGTGTGAATGGAATATGTTTTTATCATTTCTCATTCAGTCATCTCTCTTTGCATCTCATTGATGATATACCATGCACACACCCAAGTTTTCAAGGTTTCATAAAAAATATGAACCCATAACTTGATTTGAAGACAATGCACACTCTTTGTCCAAAATTTTTCACAAATTTGCAAATGGTTGTTTGGTGATAAATATCCACCATACTTGGGAAATTGTTCTTAATGTTATTGTGCTCAAAGTTAGATTATATTGCCTCCTTTACAATATTCTATGTAGGTATTGGAGGTTTATGTGTTGTGCACCAGTGTATAGTAATGATTTTCAAAGTATAGACCAAAGAAAATAAATTTCCTTCTCTTTGGGAAAGCTTCCCCCTTGGTCATTCACATAGATTGATGTACATGTTGAACCATAATAGTGGGAAAGCATAATAATCATCCCTTTGCTAAGTTAAAAATTATTTTCACATTTTGTGTGTTGCACAATACCAAAATCCTATTTTTGATGCTTGAAAAATAGTAGCCTTAATCCTTTCAAGTCTTTTCATCCAATGGGTTGTTTGGGTCCTATATTCACCGTGCCACATTTGTGCTTAGTCACTTCATAAGACTCATCAATCCATCGATCACACACAACACATTTGGTGTTAGAGATTGAGATTACATCATACTAACTTAGAATTCCATAATTTTGAGGGTTTAAATGTTCCACCCCTTACACATTGATGTTGTATATATGACAAGGTTATACATATGTGTGCACACTTTACATATGTGCATTCATGATTATTATCCAAGGGGATGACTATGTGATGCTCTCCATTCTCAACACTTATATAATGATTCTTAAATCACATATCAACACTATTGGTGTAACACCAGGGTCTTCTGAGCAAGGATGGATAGTTATTATCTGCTACCAATTCAATAACCTCAAAATAGACACTGAATTTCACTCCCATAATGTCTACCAATACATTATTCAAAACTCTAAGAGGTTGTGAATGTGTTTTATTGACCATAGATAAGACATGAGAAGAAGGTTTTAACATTAGACTTACCATTTTGTGTCATGCCTCCTTGGTGAGGATATTCACCTCTACTTTTGTATAAATCAAAATTTCACACACAAGTCATCCATAAATAATGGTGTCAATTAATAATTCATGATCATATTTGGCATTCTACGTAGTTCTGATCTCCTAACCACTTTTTGGCCACTCTTTCACTCCACTCACAAAATTTTGTTCCAACCAAGTTTGGAAGAGTTGGATGAATCTTTCTAAGTGTAAGAGAGTAAATATCTTAGAGAGTTATTCAACATATTTTACACTACATCCTCTTGGGAGATCCTATTTTTCCCTAGCTTCCATGTACCATGGATGTTGAAGCTTGCCTTAGAAGTTCCTTATTAAGTGGACTCTTACAAAATAATGTTGGGAAATACGAAAGCACACAATTGATTACCATATACAAGCAACTTACATGTAGAAATTAACCAGAATACACAAGTAACTAGAATTCAAAAATAACATAGAATATGAGAGACAATACACAATTATATTAAAACTCTTTCAGAAGGAAATACAACAAAGAAGATTGCCACAGTTCTTATTCCTTACACACCTCTAGGGCTCCCACACCTCTAGGGCATAACCAGTAAATCTTCCCTCAAAGCTCTCTATCTTACGGTCCCAACACACAACTCAAACATAGAGTTGGTGTTCACCTCCAACCAGTCAGTATCCAATACTGCCAGTACCCAAGTGCTCCATGCACTCCAAGTACTCAATGGTACTTCAAGTAGATCTCCCCTGAACTGCAACAACCTGCAACCCAAATGATCTCACTTATGGAAGGATCTTCCTTGCCTTCCTCTTTGCTCTCTTTCTGAGTACACATTATACTCCAAGTAGATCCTACCTGATCCTGCTCCCTATTGTGTTTTTGTCTTCCCTGATCTTGCACACCTGCAAATCAATCTGGTTCTGCACACCTGCAAACTTGGATCATGCACACACATACACCTGCAGATCAATGATCTTACTTACCATGTATATCTCCTAACGTAGCCATGCACACCTACTGACCAAGATCCTACACACCTGAAGAACCCTTCTGATTCTCTAAAACTAACACCCACACTTGGCACTGCTGTGGAACTAGGAGGAACACCCTTGCTCACCTCACACACAGAAGGAGCTAACTTTTCTCAACTCAAACTATAAAACTTTACAATACAGCCCATGAGTCTCTTAAATAGATCTCATGCAAAAAATAATTAGACATCTAATTACAATAATTAGATCCACAGCTTCAAGTCTAAATTTGGCTCTTGACATGCAAACACTTGGTTCGTTAACTAACTGCCCCTAAAACTTGTAGTTTTAAACTGCACAGGCGACCGACGTCGATCTTTGTCTACCTGGAGGTGATTGACGTCGATCGATACCTGACCGACATTGGTTGCTTCTCTTCACTAACCTGATCGATGTTGGTTGATCAGACCGACACTAATTACTCTGCAACTTAGCAACCTTCAGCAACCTCCTCCCCTGTTTGCATCAGTGAAGCTTTTAGCTCCACAACCTAACAAATAAATTTTATGGCTAGGTCATCATGGTAATCAATAACTAGAGAGGGTGGGGCATGCTATATATTTTTTCCTTGGGCATTTCCATCACTCATGAAGTAGTCCCATTGTGCATTATGATATTGGATTTTGGTTGTGGAAGTAGCCTAATTTCATCTTCCTTTGGTACCCATTAATCCCATGTTTGAACAATCATAATCATCCCCGCACCATTTTTTGCTTGCTTTAAAAAAATTAACTATACAAGTTATGATAGTCTTCGATCTTATGCTCCCCTCAATAATAACCATAAGTGGAAAACTTAGTATAATATATCTAATAGTGCTCAAGTGAGCTACACTTATAATAAGTGCATGGAGGGAATTTTACTCCATCCCTTTCTCTATATGAACACACAAATATACCTTCTTTAGTTTTATTCCTAGGCATTACAATTATTTATTGCGTTTCTCATTAATGTGTGTCAGAAATCTCATTGATCACTCATCTATTTTTAGTGTTGTGCATAGAGGATTCATATATTTAACATTATAATGACACCTTTTATTATGTCAACCATCGTAACATTGGGAAAGAGTGTACATCATGATCCTCTCAAAAAAAATTGCATGATTTGAGAAGTGCTCTAACATTATGCCTCAAATAATTGTTATTGTTATGAATATTAGTTTCATAATTGGTGCACCATAAGCCATTATAGGTGTCATGTGTGCTATTGCTAGTCAATTTTTAAAGTTGTAAGGCCTTTTTTGTCATTTTAGCCTTCGTAAAGGGGTTGATCCTTATATCTACACTAACATCTACTTCAACTCTCAAAGTTGCTTTTAAGACCTCACTTTGCTTGGTGAAAGTATTCATTGATAATTCACACCTAAAAGGATTGATCCCATAATGAACCACTACATATACTATAGAGGATGGATCTCATATGAGAGTTTGGGGATTAAGGTTTTGAACCTTAAATTGTAAGCATGAATACCATTAGTGAGGTTCTTCTTGGTTTCTTTGAGCATTAAGATGTTTTATTTCTTGAATTATAGAATGTTAAACTCTTTGAGAAATTCCTCCTTTAGAAGGTCATAATCTATAATAGATTTATGTGGATTGAATTTATGGTACCAAGTATGTGCTTGATCTAACATGGTAGTTGCACATTAGATTTCCTTCCTTTTTGGTATGATGACACTGTTATCACCCCATCTTACTTTACACTTATGGACATGCTCTATAACATTATCCACTCCTTGATACCTAGGTAGATTCAGTGAAATTTCATAGATGAAATGCAAGGCGGATGAACCTAAACTAATTTCATAATACTTATTTCTTGGTTTCTAAAAATCTAACTATGATTGGGGTTAATTTTGTCTAAGCTACCAAATTTTCCTCTGTGTGAGGAGGCACTTTTGCCAACTCCTACACTAGGCCATGTTAAGGCTAGATTTGTACATGGATTAACTTTAACTATGCTCATAACCATGACCCCTCCTATTATATTACTACTAGATTTCATAATAGGATTACCACCTCTGGTTTATGACATGACCAACATTTTTGGGCCATTAGATCTTGTTGATGGTGTTACTACTAGATCATATTGATTGGTGTGGTTTTTTTTATTTAAAATAATCTTCTAGGCCTCTTATCTTGAAAAATATATTATTTTAGACCATTCTACATGATTTCCTTAGCTTTCCTCCATTTGATTAAGAAATGTATGGTCTGAGTATTCAAATAGATTTACAGTGGGTACTTCCTCAATTGACATGTGGTTATGCATGTTTAAAGGGTTCTAATTAATTATAATTAGCTCTTATACAATATCAAATACATGTTCAATGGTGCATAGCTCTATCTCATTGGATCACATCTCCTTATCATGAGAATTATCCTCATGCCCTCCCATTATATGTGTATCCTCAATAGAATTTCCATGACTGACCTTTCTCTCTTCTTGGGGTCTATGGCAATAATCACTTTTTGTTGGTATTCACCATATTTGTGGAACTTGAGCTCATGAACATCTAGACTCTCCATGTCAAAGTTCTTCATCTTTTCACCCTTTATTGATGTATCATGCAAACTTTACCCCCATCTCCATCTACCATCCACTTGGCCCATGTGTAGGAGATTTTAAGCCCTCCATAGGAAGATAAGTAATGCTCTAGTATACCATGAACTTATTAATTTCCAAGGATATTTGAACAAAAAATACCTTCTCATCTCACACAATAACTTGTGTTTTACTTCTTCCAAGTAAGAATATGTGGAAACTAAAAAATTACAACTAACTATTTAAAGCACCCTTCCACCACACATCTATTGATCTTGTTTAGAATTATTTTATACACTATAATTATTTAACCCAAATCTTCATCTAAGAGTTTTTTATTCCAAAATTTATACTCTAATCCATAACATATACTGTCATCCATGCTTGTAAGTTATTGGGTAACTAAACAAAATAACTTCATAGTGAGGATCAATAAATACTCCTCTACACATTTTTTAGGAGATATATTCCCTAAGCTTGGATGATTCTTCACAAAGGCACACTCTTGGTCCACTATCCACCTATTAATGTTTTCTAAATAAATCTAATGAATCATCTTTGATCATCATCTTCTATAACTGGTTCAAAATACTCTTGAGAACAAAACTAAAATGTTGGGGTATTTTCCTATCCACTATACAAGGTGTCAACATCACTGCAATTACCCTAACAGATAATAATCACCAAGCTAACATATCATTCAAGCAGGCTTACGTGCTCACTCGATGTGTAAAAAGAGACTACCAGGGCACATTGGGTTAGTTATAAAACACAACTTTAGATATTTAATCATGTCATCCTTTACGGAGACAATAAAGTAAAACAACACTTATGCATTTTAAAGTAATGAAGAAAAATCATATATTCACTCCAAAGATGAATCCAATCATTAACATTAAATAACATGAACACATGTTTCAAATAATAAAGTCATCCATTAATGGTGCATTTATCTCCTTTGTATTATAATATCAGGACAACAATACATTAAAGTATCAATACATAATAATATTTGTGTACTCAAATAATTTCACAACTATCATCAACAACCAATAACTCTGATAACTCCAACAACCTCAAACTAACCTTCAAGAAGAATTTTTTAGGTATAAGCCACCACCTTGCAATTACATTGAATACATATGCACTCCTTAAATAATGAAACATTTTTTTGATTGAAAAGTAAACTTTTATTAATGTAACAAATCTAATACATCACTAGTCATACAAAAAATATGGGTGGAAAAGTCACACCCTACAAGAAAGATCACACCAAATTAAGAAAATGCCTCAGGAAGAGAATAAAAAAATAAAAAAATCAAACCAAGGCCACTCAAACCATGAGCTACACCAACTCAAGTGCAAGTAAACCAAAGAAAGGATAATAAAAGCAATAACACCAAGGACCAAAATAAGAAGTAGCAGTGAACATGGTGACTGATGGAGGAGGATGAGGCATAAGAGAAACAAGTTTCCTCCCCAACCCTCGTGAATGGGTGGGTCCTCATCAATAGGTAAGGGATCTCATCCATCATCTTGTTACTTTTTCTCATCTTCTTCCTTCTGGGAGGGTGAAATAGAAAGAGCCAACCATGAAAACTTATCATGTGGAGGGGGCAATCCCTCTCCACCACTACCTTTATTATATCTATTAGACCTGATGTGGGGATGAACAATGAGAATGAGAAAAGGGGATCTATCAAATTTAAGACCTATGATGTTGAACCCCACATCCACATCTATGAGGAGGAGAGTGGTGATGGGGAGGATCTAGAGGTTCACTTGTAACAACATATGGATCATCCCCCCAATGATCCAAGATGACCTATAGGTGGTGAAGCTTAAGCTAAACTTTATCAGTTTAAAACTAGATTTGGAGGGTAACATTACAAATTACAAAAAAATTATTAGTTACAAAAAATATCCTTTCCATTTATTCTTGGTTAAAACATGCATTATTTCAAGTTTTCCAAATTTGAAAAGGAATGTCAACATAAAAAATCTACCAAAATCTATTGTATCTTTCAAGAAGTAAGGTGAATTACCTCAAGATCCATTTTCCAAGTGAAGAATTTGGGTTTAAAGGACTCAAAGAGGGTATGGATCCATCTCCAAGTAGATTGGCATGAGAACAAAACCCTAAAATGTTCTTAAGGTTTTCTAGTTGGTGACAAGTTGGGCAAATGGGATTTAAAACCCCATGTGCTTGAGATGGTCACCTATAGGAAAAGCTTGATAGAGAATACACTAAAGGAAATGGTATTTTTAAGCTATATGAGAGTATCCCAAATGGTAACAAACCTTATAGACCAGACATAATGAAGGGAGTGGAGATTCCATCTATGATTGATAATTTCATTGTCAATATGTCGAGGAGCCAATAGATTATACCCCAGTTGAGGAGAATACTGATGAAAGGGTGTAGTTGTAGGCTAATGCCAATCCTTCCACCAAGGCATAAGGGAGGAAACACCAATCTTGTGTAAATATTCTTTAGGTATGGAATTTTGAATCTTAGAAATGGATTATATATCTTCATTGTTAAGATTTAATTTGTCTTTTAAAAGATGCCAAGGGAGCTAGTCCTGACTAATTTTGTAGAAAATATCTCCAATGGTTTTAATACCATGTTTAAACAATATCAAGATCTTGATCTAATGGACCATAACAAAGGATATATTATGAAAATTAAGCTTTGGGGACCAACATATGGAGTGAGAGTTTAGAGAGAGACCATTTCAAAACCATTCCCCCACCTAAAATAGGTGAGGTTTGATTTTTTCCCAAGTCTTCCAGATGTTGTGCATAACAAAGGTACCTCCAATCTTAACAAGAATAGGGGTAATGAGATGACTATGCATACTAACACTTTGCCAATACCTTCTACCTAAAGGGCATCCTTGAGAAATGCAATGCCTTAACAAAATTTTCTAGGCTTCATCACCTTCCAAACTTTTGATAATCCACTTGACACTAAGAGCTAGGCATTGGAGTTTAATGTCAATGAGCCTAATCCATCCTAATTATTTGGGTTGATAAAAAATATTACAAAAAAATATATAGAATCCCTTGTGACCTTTAGAATTAGCCCAGAGAAAATCTTGTAAGATTATTTCCAATTTAGCATGGGCAGTATTAGAAGGAGCCTAGTAAGAGGAAGAGTAGACATGAGTAGTAGTCACAACCTTAGAACATATTTGAATTTTTCCTAATAATGATAAGGGTTTGGTAATAAAAAAGGATATTTTTTTCTCAACCCTTTTAACTACATAAGACCACAAATTAAATAAATGCCAAGAAATTTGAACTAAACTCCATGTATAATCCACTGCCATTAAAATCCCTCTAGTTAGGGAAGTTTGGGAGAGAGATATTGGAAATAACACTAGGTTTTATTTTATTGGATGGAGGACCCAAAAATAAGAAAAAATATATCAAGGCATTCCATAGAATTTTAAACAACATCCTCATCCTCTTGAAGAGCAAGGAAGGATTCATCGGTGAAGTGCCCTTTGATCAGTCGATGGTCTGAATTAGGGAGAGAAATAACCTTTATCAAACCCCTAGAAGCACAGTTGGCCAAAAACTATTTGAACCATTTAATAGGTAAAACACAAAGAGAAGGAGCTAAAGGGAAAACCTACTTGGTAGATCTATGAAGCTCAAAATGATGAGATTGGGCACCATTGATAATAATGCATCTATCACCATCTTAAAAAAACATGTTGACAACCTACACAAACCCAGGGCCAAAGCCAAGAGCTTAAAGTATTGTTATAATGAAGGGCCACTTTATTTAATCATAATCCTTATAAAAATCAATCTTGATAAATAAGGCCTTTTGATTGAAGACTTGACCCATTCCATACCTTCTGACACAATAATAACATTGTCAAGAATGTATCTATGTTGAATAAAACTTATTTTTTCAATTTTAATAATTAAAGGAAGATGTTTAATTATGAGGGTTAGATATTTACAAATAATCTCTTAAGAAAAATTGAGAAGGTTGATAGGTCTCCAATTAGTGATGACTTTAGGATCACTAACCTTAGGAATAAACTTGATATTATCTTGGTTGATGAGGGGGTCTAGAGAATTAGTTGAAATAGCTTTAGAGTAGACTCTGTGAAGATCAAGGCCCAAAGTATCCCATAGGGTTTGATAGAAATTACAAGAAAAACCATCAACATCTGGGGCTTTATCAATGGCCATATGCATAATATCATCCTTAAGAACATCCAAGCTAAGGGGTCAATCATAATCCACTCTCAATGCTTCAAAGAGTTTATAAGGGACAACATTAAGGCATTAAGAGAGAATAAATTCTCATGCATAAGTAATGGGTTAGACTAAAAATACACTATGATAGTGGTGCACAAAGGTTTAAAAAATATCAAGTAATTGGTTAACTCTGACTGAAGCATCCTTAATGCTTTGATTCTATTTGAATCCTTTATTGAATGTAAGGGGAGAGAAGAACTCCTTGGTTACTTTGTCTCCAACTTTCAGCCAATACATATGATCTTGAAGTTGTGCTCCTCTATATTTACATGCCTCTTCAATTTGGAGTTTATGTCTCTAAAGGGATACTTGAGTATGAAGTTGAATATTAAAATGTGAAGCCTCAAGTTCATATGAAACCCTAATTAAAACTTGGTTTGTAGCATGATGAAAGTTTTATCGTAAGATAACAACTTCCTTTCCACATATTCAAAGAAAATGGTGGTACGAGAAATGACATCAGTCCACCATTCAATCCAAACAATATCCCCAATGGGTTTGGGGTCTAAGTTCCAAATTTGAATAATATTCCTAATAATTATTTCATGGTTGAGTGATCAATGTTAAGATAGAATTATGTTTTGGAAGGTCTAACCTAAAGAGTAGTCCATTCAATATAAAATTAAATAGAATGATGATCAGATAAAAAAGTTTCAAGAATCATAGAAACTGGCTGATCATGAACAATATAAAATAAAAATGTCTTATTGTTCAAGGAGAGCATGATCAAGACACATAATCAATCTTTATTCTCCCAGTCAAAACTTAGACTAGGTGAACTAAGAAGAATTTGAATCTTTCTTTCAATGGTGATTAGGATCAAACACCCTAAGTTTCCTGTGCATATAGAACCATGCCTCCCACTCCCTATCACACCAACACATGGGTAGGTGGCCTTCCTTGTATTTAGGGGATTCAAACATATTTTAGTCTCCATAAATTATCCATTAGAAAAAGAATCTACCAACCATATTTGTAACAAAGTTCATTCCACAACATTATTAGACACAAACAAATTGACCAAGCTAATGATGTGGTTATTAAAATGGGTCTAGATAACCTGATGAAAGAAGGTTTTACCCTAAAAAATAATATTTTTATAAATCTTAGGCACTAAAAGGGTGACAACACCTCCATGACTAGACTCATGACAAGTGGCTTGACAAAGGGCACCTAGCCAAATAGTGCGAGCAATAGACTGGAGAAGGAAGTTAGAAATCTTGACTTCTTGCATGCATATAATTTTCATGTGAGAAAAGTTTTGACAACTATTCTAAACCATATACTTGCA
Organism: Torreya grandis; assembly: GCA_037957365.1. Lineage (NCBI taxonomy): Eukaryota > Viridiplantae > Streptophyta > Pinopsida > Cupressales > Taxaceae > Torreya > Torreya grandis. Next base: position 1,925,238 of record JARHVA010000322.1, read on the forward strand.
TGATAAATTAGTAAGACCTCAAATAATCCATGAGTAAACTAACATCAGGAAACATCAAGATTCATGTCATTCCCCTTTGTAACATATTTGAAGGTTATAAACTAATTAAGAGTAGGATTTTGAATAATATACTCTCTAAGCTATAAATGACACCTTTTATCTGGAACATACTTGTCATCCCCAAAATTTGAGAGACTATGGGAATAAATTAGAAAAAAATTTTGGTTTAGAAAGATTAACCTCAGCGTCTGATATTTTCACCCCAAAAGGGGGTTGTGATGATGGAGCTGAATGAGTAGGAGGTAAGTAATAAATAAAGTTGGCCATCACTTGAGGTATGTGATAAAAAAATAATGGTGACCTAATAGGTGTAAGAGTATTAACTTTTCTAGAAGAAGATGAAAGGATATGACCACCCATGGGTCGATACATTAAAGCTTGAGGTTTAACATTGCCATGAACCAAGCTACTTTTATTATTAATGACTGTGGTCCAACTGTTAAAATTCCCATTTTGGGGTTTGGGCTCAGAGCCACATTTTTCTTAAGGAGAATGAGGGATGGGAAACATTAAAGGGGATTCTTGAATCACATGGTCTGAGGACTAGCATCCGAAGTACGTGTTTGATAAATTAATATAAAATACACACTGTGTGAATCTATTGTTTCCCACTTGAATCTCTATAGAATCTTTAAGATCTTTTGCTAGGTAAATCTCAACACAAACCCTTTTATAATGATTTTTTGTGTATAACTTAGCTATTTCATGGCAAATGAACCATCTAATAGGTTTAATGAGTTTATCAATGAAGTCCCACTGGGGGAGAGGTAATCCCAAGAATTCTATCCAAACCAGGATCTTAAGCTTGGCTTGTTTAGAGACCTAAAATTCTTGGTTCTAGTGAGAAATAAACCAAAGTGTTATAAATTAACCAAGGGCCATGGATAAAAATAGCTTTATAGTGCTCTAGTTTGGTAAAGTAAGATAAGAAAAAACCCTTGGTAAGGTTTTAGGCTCCTTTTAGTTTCAAACCATTGCCTTTTCAATGGTTGTGGCCCTGTTATTTAAGTAGGCTCTTAGGGGGGAATATTCCCTTAAAATAATCAACCATAATTAAATATTCAAAATAACTAAAAAAATTATCAAAATTTGGTAAATCAAGCACAACATTAGGTAAAAGAGTGTCTAGGTTTGAACTAATAACTCATGATATATATTCAGTACAAACTTTTGTGCTTGTTTTGGCACCCTTAAAACTTAGTCTCTAACCAAATTTACCTACATCTAAAGATGTACAAATGGTGGTGGTATCCATTTAATAAAGGGTTTGAAAAATTGACAAAAGGGTAGATTACTAGTGTAAATCAATGTAATAAATGTGTAATAAAACTAGGAAAATCCTACCTAGACTAATTAAAATCAGTGATTTGATAGATGGACTAGAATACCTAAAAATTTGTAAACATTTGTATGACATAAAAAACCCTATATAATTTGTACCCAATTAAGTAATCATGGATGTTGTCTTATCTAATGACTTGCTTTGAATTTGATGACATAAACATCTTATAATTAGAGTAAGGAATTTTTTCCCCATAAAGTCCCCTATCTAATAAAGCTTTTTAATCACACCATGTTACATTAGATCCACATAAGTCATTCAAAACAATGAATTTCATTAATTTTTCACTTCTTGAATACTAGCTCTTTCTATAAGCTCTCCTAGGTAGGTGCTCCTAAATTTACACTTCATGGTTTGCAAAACCTCCTTCCCACTCACTATGCTATGTGTTTTGCACTGACCATAGTGTTTCCATTGACACATGTTGAGACTTTAATGGTTGGCCATTCTAACTCAAGTTCTCTCAAGTTTCTTGGTACATGTGCATAATTGCTTTCTTGGGCACCATTGAGCCTAGTGGCACTTTGTTGGACTTGATAAAAAATGTGGTAACATCTAGTAGATATACTTCTTGTGTCATGTGCTTTAGTGCGCTACTTATCCAAAATATGTGTTCCTCTTGCACCCTATGAGTACTAATATAATTAGGTGTGTACTTCCATATTTTGTCAAAATTGTAGGATAATAGGTAGATGGCTTAATTTATAAACTACTAATAGTTTCATTGTATCTATCCATAATCGGTGTGTAGGTAACTTGTGTCAAAATCTATTCGCTTGTTATAAATAAGAGCTTACCCTTCTCAATTGGAATTAAGAAGGTTATTATATGTATGGTGTAGTTTCTTTTATTTAGGAACATTATGGAGTGGTTCAATGTTGTTGTCTTACCTCTATAAACACATGCATTTGGTATTAGACACTCAGAAACATTAAGTTTGACATATCTTTGACATGCATGAATTGTGCATACACATTTGAATCTTGTACATAATTTCCCCTATTTGTTTACCAATCTACTATCTTGGCCAACCTAATTTTATAACAATTATTTTCAAGATCACCATAGTTTGTGTCATAATCTCTACAATCCTAAGCAAACTATCACCATATTCTCGATCATTGATTTTTTATCTCTAGACACTACCAGAAATGATTGGATAGTTGTTGTTATCGTATGTGTCCACCTTTGTTGGAAATGTCTAGGAGCTTCCAAAAATTATTTTTCAAATTCATACATCTCCCTTAGGTCGACCTATACATGTTTCACATGTCAATTATGGGGTGAAATGCAAGTCATCTATAAATAAAAATTAAACATAGGCCATACATATCTAACACTCTTATTTTCAAACACTTTCAAATATTAAAAAATCTATTTAAACATCCTTGAGACATTATCTAAATTGCATTCACATATAAAAACTCTCAAAGGAGTAACGCTAAATCCAAGTTTGAACACTAACATAAGGTCAAAGTTGTATGTTGTCAAGTGTTGAAATGGAAAGCATTGAATTGATTCTAGTGGATCATGATTGAGCATATATGTGGGATAACTATATGTGATTTGAACCCTCTTAGGAGTATTGGAATGTAGGAAACACTCAATCACTCAGTGGTGAGTGGTTGGGGTTGTCTGACCCATCTTTCTAACCCATTTTTCTAAGTCAATCAAGTGTTGAAACTAAAGTGAGGGTTTCAATGCAAAGAAAATTAAAATTGATGACAAGTAAATGGACATAAATAAGCTACAAATGTAGGTGTAGTGATCTATGGAAGAATATACCAAAAACATATATAGGGATAATACTAGGAGATGGTAGACAATATTGGTTGCCACAAGTGTCTGAGTATTCAACGATAACATCTTGGCAAATTCTAAGAACCTATTGCCTGATCCAAGTAGTTATAGAGTTATTATAGAGTCAGCTTAAGGAAAGATATAGGTAGTGAGTAGTGTAGATCATAAAATTAACTGACTTCTCTCCCCTCTTTACCTTGTTGTTGCTATATGTAATAAGTGTAATTAATATCTTTTTTACATTCATACTTGTATGGTAAATGTTATATCTCATAAAATCTAAGTTTCAATAGTTTTAGCTTATTCACATCTCATAAATAAAAAATAAGTTAAAACACTTTGGTGAATCCAATCTTTGTCTTGAGTGCAAAAAACCCTAGGTATTATCCCTTATAGTTTCATCTTTCTTTCTTAGGGTTTCATATTTTTGAATTAACTTTTGATTTTCATATTTGATTTTTTATTTGCCCTTCATTGATGTCTATTTATTATAGGGTTTCAATTGTTGATATCCAATCTTTCAAACCCTATATTTATATGTTTGATTTTATCCTAAGAGTAGGTCATGTGCTTCTACTCCTTTCCATTTTAAGGTTTGGCAAGTTTTCCATGTGTGTGCATCCTTAATGCTATTTTGAATCATCCTTTGGATTCATTATTTTCTACCCATGTTGGGCTTTATGACTATACCAATGAGTGGAAAAATGTGGTTGTAGATACTCTTTGTATGTCTAATGATATTTATTGCATGAATGATGACCATGCTTGTGTTAATGAAAGAAATGATTATGTTGATTATTATTATGATGATATGGAATATTGGTATGTTAGTGATATATCTTTGTAAAATGCTTGTGATAATAAAGAAGGTCAATCCAATGTTGTAGTTCATGAGATCAATTCTTCTTATCCTTCCTTAGAACCTTCCACAAATTATGAATTAGAACAAGAATATGGTAAACATTAATTAATTGACACCCTTGTTAATTATACTAAGCTTCAAATTAAGAAAAAGGATACAATAAAGAAATGGATAGATGATATATATGTTCCTTCTCATAATATTTTACCCTGTAAGGATGCTTCTAAATGTAATGATTCTTTTAGTGATATGCAATGTCATGTTAATCATTTTATTGACATGAAATGTGATGCTAATCTTTCTACTAACATGAAATGTGATGCTCATCCTTCTATGGTTATGAAGTGTGACAATGTTTCCAAACCATTCAATGATGTCTCTATCAATATGGAATGTGATAAAGTTTCAAAACAATGCAATGATAAGATTGTTTGTGCTGAATATTTTACTTCTATGTTTAAGATAAATGGTGAGATTAAACATATAAACGAACTTTTTTAAACCATAACCATTCCTACTAGACATATAGTTTCCATGATGCATGTATAGGTTAGCTTCAAAATAAAGTTGTTGCTTTCACTTCAGAATCTAAGTCGTATAATGCTCAGTTTGATGATAATGTCATATTAGGGAATCCTATAAGGTGAAACATATTTAATTACCCATAACCGAAGGTATTAAATATGCCTAAATTTATCCTATTCGATAGACTTGAAGATAATTAGGACCACCTTGCATAATATGTCTATTATTTTGGATAACATTTATTTATTGTGAAATTATTATTCAGAGTTTTTCATCAAAGTCTAAAAGGTAAAGCCTTGGATTGTTTATATGATCTACCTAGTGCGTCCATAACTTTCTTTAAAAATCTAGAAGAGGCTTTCTCATCTCATTTTAATAAGAGTAAAAGGCATATATTAATGTTAGAGCACCTCTAAAACATTAAGAAAGTTCATGGTTATATTACAAAAGATTATATTTCAAGGTTCAAAAATACATTTCATTGAGTAATGTAACAACCCTCTGATTTGGAAAATAAAATGATCTTTAGTGAGGGTATTTTACCTGTACTTAAGGAAATAACACATTATAATCCTTATCCTTATTTTTATTAATTTTACATGGATCTCTTCACTCATGAGTGTGATTGCATATGCACATAATTGTGCCTCTGCTTCTATTAGTTTCCAAAAGTCAACAACTTCAAGTCTTACAAGTAATTCTCCATTTAAGAAGGAAGATAAAAAAATTAATTAATAATAAGATGACTTGCATGAGTCAAAATCCTTTAATTGTGAATCAACCCATCAAATTTGATAGTCTCAAGGATAAACCATGTGTTATTTTACAAACACTCCTTGATAAAAATTTGATCACTTTGCCTTCTAATCAACATCAAACTACACATAATCTAAAATGAGTGGGGGAAAGATTATTTTGTAACTATTATTGTATCAATATGCTTATAGATAATAGTTGTTATGCATTACAAAATAAAATTGAACAACTTCTGGATAGGAGTGTTATTACATTTGAAAAATCAAGCAACACTTCCATAAGGTTAGCTTCTCTATATTTTTCTACTTCATAATCTATGAAGGCTGATGTATCCCACGATGTTTCCAAAAAAGAACCAATGTCATTTAATCTATTATGGAAGGTGAACATCGAAAAAGGCATTGTCATTGATAATAAGGTAAAATACAATTCATGTACAATTCATTTTATTGAGGAATTAGGATACAATGAACATGAGTTATAATATACTAACACTTATGAAAATACAATAAGGCATATTAATATACTAGTTTCTCTTGGGCCTAAAGAAAAAAATATATGTGAAGCATACTATTACACAATTTAATGCAATAATTTGAAAATCATGTTTAAGGCAAATGGAAGAAATAATGGATAGTATTACTATGACTATTTCATTCAATTTCCAAGGTGGTTTGCTTACATGTTAGAGAGATATAACATTTGAAAAGAAGTGTCCTGCTAATAGTATAGTTACACCTCAAAGCACACAAGCATGTGTACCAAAAAAAAGTAAACAAATTAAAAATCAAGATGCTAAGCAAGTAATGGGTACTCCTACTCCATATAAAGAGGATGAAAATAAAGAGTTTCAAGTCATTATAATTAGTCAAGTAACACTACATGCATTATCTCAAGGAGATTACACACAAGTGTCTAATGTGAACACAATCATAAGTGTGGCTATGAGTTTAAAATAGAGTGTATATCCATATAATATAATTACTCATGTGATACATCAATACACTCAACACAGTCCAATACACAAAGAAGCTTGATTTGATACACATACTTTATTAAAGTGATTCATCTCATTTTATGTTACTGCATGCAAAGACATAGGACATACATATATATTGATAAATATTAAAAAAAATTTAGAAAACTAATGCTAAAACATGGTGCAATTGGTTATACATATCCTATTATAAATAAAAAATATGATTTGGAGGACATGTCTCAATGTCCTTATGAACATCACAATTTTCTTGCTGATTATGACATATACAATATTGTAGACTCATAAATATGGTATTATACACTTGAAAATGTTAGTATTAACCTATCATTACCTTAAATGACTTTTGCATACACATATTTCTCTTGCACACCCTTATCTCCTATCCTTTTTCCTTCTATGGATCAAACCTTGTTGATTTTCTATCAATCACCTATAAGAATTCCATAGTTTGAGTCTAATATACTTATTGTCCTTAACAAAATGTCTCCTAATAATCAAGTCATTGTAATTATTTTACAGACACCTCCCATCATACTCAAATGACTCTAGATATCCTAATCCATCCACTTATGTCAGATCTATCTGCATGCTTTGTAATAGTCATTTTCCAAATTTAAATCATTCTTATGGGTTGGCCAATACATTTCACATGTTTATGGTTTGAGAAGTTATCCAAAGAGTCATCTATTTATACATAATAGGTCTAAGCCTATTATGATATAAGACTTATAAAGAGCACATATATAATTCATCTACATATTGAGTTTAAATAACCTAAAAGTTTCTAAATCATAGATCAATCACAAGGAACAAGTCTTAGCCAAGTCTAGAGCACCCTCACTCCAAGTCAAGTTTTCCTATTTGTCAAGTGTTAAAATATATATTATAGGTAACATTCATACTAAAGGATAAGTATTACACATGTACACTTAACCAAGATAATTACATATGGTTTGAGCTCTCTTCAGAGTATTGGAAATGTAAGCAATGCTCAACCACTCAACAGGGGGTGGTTGGGTAAACTTAACCCATCTTTTCCATTCCCATTTTCATGTAAACCTAGTATAAAAAGAGGAGCTATGGTTTCAAGGTGAGTGAGACATAATTATATAATTGTGGATAGTAGCAAGCTTATGATATTATACATTAGCAAGCTTCTAATATTGCACAGATGAATAGTTTATGAGCATGCATAATGATCTATGATGAAATAGTCAGGCACAAGTTATAAATTCCCCTCATATGTGATTTTTTTATCTTAAGGTTTCAATTCTTCAAACCTTATATTTCTCTATTTAGTAATTTTAAACCCTACATTGCCTTTAGGGTTTTCATTATACCTTCTTAGGGTTTTCAAATTATATGATAGGGTTTCAAAATATATGATTTTTTATTTTTTATTTTTTCTTATTCATTTATTTGACATTAATGAAAGAAGCATATAATTTTGAGGGTAGCTTTGATGAGATATTTTGAGAATAATTAACTCAATATCTCCATATGAATCCACACTGATTATGTAATAAGAGATGAAAAAAAAAACTTGATAAGGTTGTCACATCTCAAGAACAACATGAGCCCTTAAATGATATCCATCAACCTTTTAGAGGTATTTATTATATAGTATGTGCTCATACTACTACTACCACTACCACTACCACTATTCATATGTATACACATATGGTTCTACATGTGGTGCCTACCCATGGTGTCAGTTAAACCTAAATTTTTCCTCAGATTTCAATGCATATCCCTACACAATAAAGTTATGTAACTTGTATGATCACTACTAATTTGACATCATCATCCATTCCTACTATACAATCCTTTATGTAGACTATTATATATTTATAGGCTAAGGTGTTATAGTTAGAGCAAGGTTCTTTTAGAGTGATTCATTTGATCGATTCTCATGCATTGCTTCATAATCCATTAGCCCCAAATATTTTAGCTTATCCCTTACCTACATGTTTTCATATCTCTTAAGACTAAATCATATGATGGTAAAGGTGATCCAAATCAACAACTAAAAGCCTTTCACACAACATGTTTTGACTATGCCTCTTGACTAATATTTTTTCTCAAAGCCCTAAGGAATATGCTTTGCATTGGTTTTATAACCTCCCATTTTGATCGGTTCATACATTGAATCCTTTGGTCGATTAGTTTTTAGCATAATTTTCAATCAATATTGGTGAGAAATTATCCTATGTCCAAATTTCAAAGCTTAGGTAAGGATCCAATGAACCAATCAGTGACTATGTGCATGAGTACAAGACCATGTTCTCTAAGATGAAAAATCCTATGGTTAATAACGAGTTACATGATATGTTCAAGAAAAGTTTGATTTCCCTTCTCCATGAGTGTATTATGTTTAATAGATTCCAATTGTTTGATAGCTTATGCCATACAATTAAGTATCAAGAAGTTAAACTCTTATATATGAATAAGCTAAAGTATGTGGTTAATTATCTAACTAATTCAAATGAAAATTTTAAAAACAAACCAAGTTACAAGGCCAAAATGAATCATACTAAGAATTGGGCGAAAGTAACTATTTATGTAGTTGCAAAACCTACTAATCGACTTGTTTTATCTGCTCTACAAATGAGGCAATTTTCATGACTACCTGAACCTCCTCATAAGCTATTAAAAAAATTATTTTAGTGTAACCTCATATTTTTCCCTCCCCAAAAAGAGATTAATATAAGTAGGCCTCCACCTAAGGGTTACAATAACAATGCATATTTTATTATTCATTGATGTTCTAAACATTATATGGATAAATACTTTTCACTAAGACATAAAATTCAGTATCTCATAGATGATAACATTATTGAGATTAATGATATTAGTATGCATATGAAAGATTCATTACCATAACCTAATGGGAATGTAAATTTAAAAATATTTTTGACACATTTCCAAACCATGTGACAATGGAAACTAAGATTAATATTGAGGTAAATATGACTTACAATGCACATCCTCCTCCACCAACATATCAACATCCATTGGATGGTATTATTGATATACTTACAAGCATATATGTACAATGACCCACAATTACATTTGATGATAGTGAAATTGTGGATGATGATTCTAGTTATATAATATTTTTTGCATACACACACATTGATTCACAACCTATATATAGTGTTATAGTAGATAATGGTTCAAGTGAAAACATTTTCAGTATGACACTCCTTACTACTCTTGGTTATACATAAGTAGATCTGAGGGATACAACCAAGATAGTTACATGATTTGCAACAACCCCATTGGGCTTTAATAGAATAAGGTAATTTTTTTTAAAACATTTACACAAATTCAACAAACAAATTTCATCACAATAAAACCATATCAAGTGATCTTTAACTAAATATATTAGTTTTAATGCTAACCAATTTTGTAGTCTAGAGCTAATCTATTTAACTAATGATCACATAATCATGTACAATGCTGAATATAAAAATAAATATTTTATTTATGTAATAAAATTATATTTACAAGTTTAGCCATTGCTGATACAATGTTACAACCAACTGTTATAATGAATAAATAATACAAAATAGTATAGTTTAAACATAATACAATGCTTAATAATAATTTACAAGGATACATTGCTTTACAGAGCATGTGAGTCTCATCAAAATCAAATCATCCATAAGTAATCATGAGTGTAGTCACTAGTGAAATACTACTGAAGGAGGGAGGGAATCATTTGAGTGATTTTCCATGCCAACCATGGATCATCGATCCCCCACACAATCTCCCAACAAGGGAATGGCTCTCCTTTCATGGATGGGTATATAATGACGGTGTCATAATTAAGAGTGATAACTAGAACCTGTATGTTGTAAGATAACTATTACATGTAGTATATCATAAATAAACCCATTCTAACATGATATCATATAAAACATGTAAACTAAATCAAAAAAATGAAATGATAATGTTTAAACATAAACACTACTTTGGCCAAAGTTTTCATATAGTTATTTGATATCAAGAACCAGTCAATTTCATACACACCACTCAATCAGATTACACCTTATTTGTGTAATAGTGACACTAATTAAGTGGAATCCATCTCACTTACTTATTTAGGTTCAATAATGTGAGATTAGTTCATATATTAAAAATATTAAAACCAACAGATTTCAAAAGTGAGTTTTTTCTTACTAGCAGCTATATTATGTGATAATACAAGAAAGTCCCTAATACTAGCATTTAGTCTGTCAAATGCAACATAATATTTCCAAACATTCAATTTATTTAAAGCATAATATCAACTATTTAAACAGATTTTGAAACACTCATACCAATCGAGTAAAATAAAGCATCATACTTTAAGTAAAAGTATTTACATACAACTCTTCACTAAATGTTAATTATCTATCTAACATTATTTAATAGCTTATTCTACACTTAATTTATTTCCATAACCAAAAGTGAATCAACAAACTATTTATATACTAGCTAGTATTAATATGATTTGTATTTATTCACAACTACTGCAAATTTAGAAGTTCCTTCAAACCATTAAATGCACATCTAAATTTAGCTTTGATAATTCAAGTAACAAATACACCCATATTTCTTTGTCATATCCTATAACGTATTTATTCATCAAACAATATATGCATGCTTATATGGTATACTCTAAATAGACAAGTATTTTGTCCATGATTTAATAGTATCACGTATACTGTAGATATACCTTTAAACTCTTCACTATACTAAATTTAGTTTTTCAATACTCAACATAGACTAACTTTAGTTATTATAGCTAAGTTCTATCTTTAAAAATCTAAAATATAATGCATATGTTGACATGGTATACTTAAATAAGAATATAATATTCTATCAAAGATTTACAAGTATCACATATATATATATATATATATGCCTATTTGAATACTCAGCCATATAACTATTTTCATTTTTTTTAATTTATCAAATAGAGATTGAACTCTAGTTATATAGTTGTATGTTAATTTCTAACAACTCATAGTCCAACTAAATACCCCACTAACTCATAGTCATAAAACAAACCCAACCATATATATGTATACACAATTTTCATAATATTGAAGGATATATTCAAAAGACATAGACCTAATATACCTAGTCTCATACATGTATAAACATATTTCAATATGTATGTATATAAGTAATAGGTTCACACACTATTACAATTACTATGAACTTTATTCTCCTTCACATTGAAAACAAACTCACAAATATAACCATAATAAATAACCAATCGACACATAATCCCCATTTACGGTTCAACCACAATATTAACACAATGATATATATTTATTTCGACACATCGTAAACCTAAGTCATAAATGTACACACACACATACATAATGATATATACATAGCCAGAGGTCAGCTGATAAAGTCCTAAAGATTATATGTTTATACCCATGTATATGTATATAATTTTGTACAAGATTCATAAATGAAACAAAAAAATACTTGTTTTATTCTACTTAGAATGGAAATCCTTAAGTGAAATTATTAATATAAAATCATTCAACCTGTCTACAGGTTTATAAATTCCTATTTCACTAAAATCTTTCCAACCATACTAACCCAATACATAGCCATGCCCTAAGATTTGGGTTTAATAACTAGACACGATTTAACATGTATACAACCCAATAAGTTATAAGAAGAAAGGAATGACTTAATTATAGTTTTAAAGGACTAAATTTAAACACTACAAACCCAGTTGTGCCCTAACCTAAGAGTATTGATACAAAATCATAACCCATTTTAAACATAACAACTACCCAACATATATTGGTATAATGAATAAAATAATTCATTACTATTTCAAAAAAATTGAGCTTAAATCAAAGATAAATTTTTAATATAAAACTCAAACTTAATAAAATGATTTACCCATGAGTTTACCTTGGTATCTATAACAAGGTTTTCTACTTTTAAAAAAAATCAATCTTTTATGTTTACACAACTCATATGAATTTTCTCCTACACTAAAACTCAGTTAAATATTTTGGTAAAGCGTTCAATAAACATAGCCATTTACAACTAGGGTTTTTAGAGTCATATACTTGGCTCTGTAGATGGTTGAGCCATCCCCACTACCAATTATATAACCCTGGTTTTTAGCACTTTCAAAACAATAAAAATGAAAACCCTTAACCCTTAAAAATTTACCATAATTCATTGATTTAAATCATACAAAGCAAATATGAATTTAATAAACAAACCTACTTGGTAGATGAAATCATAGCTCTGTCAAATTGGGAATGCCCTCTCCAATCTAGATTGAACCCTTTACCTTCTTCCTTCTCTATGTCATGTAACCCCCCTAGGCATAACTTCCTCTACTTTTTATCTACCTGCATACTAATTCCATGCTAACTGAACTACCCATCTCTCCACCAAAACTCCAAGTGATAATAATAAACTCAACGAATAAGTCAATGCATGTAAACCAGCTAGCATAATACTAACAATCATTTCATGTTTTCTCATGACATTTAAAGCATAAGTGTTTTCTAAAAATGGCTCAAAGAGCTTGAGTCAACCCAAAAAAACTCTAAACTCTTGAACTTTCCTCATAATAATTCTTTAAACATTATTCAAAATAATAATAACCTTCTATTCATTCTAAAAATTAACATCAACTTCATAATAACATTAAAATAATATAGCTATTATCATTGTCTTAGCATGATATTAGTGTCTAATTAACAATCAACTAACACACAAAGCAAACAAGTTCCCAATTTAACCCTTATCTTGCTTAACTTCATCATAATAATCATTATCTAACTCAAAATAATTAAGTTTCCCTTTTACATAGCAATGCATTAGTTATAAACAAGACACTGATATTTATAAAAGACAACAAATCTATACTTGTATCACAACAAATACATTCACAGATTCCATGTACATGTTATGGAAACATCAACACATGAAATAAGCCAAGTAATATGACATATAAGAGTCTAAATCTTGCACTTGCAAACACAAAACCAGATTCAAATACAATAAACATGACATAAATAAAAGCATACTAGAAGCCATTTAAATCAAATAGTGAATATAAAATCATAATATACTATTTGTGGTGTGTGAAGGGTTCTTAGTCTTCAATTTATCATCCCCCAATGCCTCCATCTACTCCACCTTCTTTGATGATGCCATCCTTCTGTCATAGTCTAAGGGATAGAATCTATCCTGAATTCACCTCAGAACAACAAAGGTAGTTAGTCTGAATTAAGATAAAATCCATAACATACTATTGTAATAAACTAAATAATCATGATCATCATGTACATAACATACAAGTACAACTAACTCAACAAGTTAACGATCATGTAAATAAGCAATATATAACTATTCATACATTAGTATACAAAATCCATCTTAACTAAAATAGTAATTAGTGAAACAATAACCATAAAATTCACTAATCAATAGGTTATTAAGTCTAGAGAGGAATCGAGATGTAACATTCTTCCCCCCTAAAACTGGTCATTGTCCAGATGAAACTTATTCTAACATAAGTTCTAAAATTAAACATTATTCAGCAGAAAATTAAATAATATCTAACATATTAACTAAATAAATGTAGAAACAACTTAAAAAAATCATCATAATCCTCCTAGGTCGCACTATCTTTAGAATATTCATCCTGTTGGACCTTGAATTGTGACACTTTCCTATTACACAAACTAAGTTTATGAGTGTCAATTATTATGACTGGTTCTACTATGACCACCCTGGGATCTAGAATCTATAAAACATTCCAATCCAATACATGAGTAGGATTAGCAACATACTTTTTAAGATAGGACACATGAAAAATATTATGCAGGAGAGCTAGAACTTGTGGTAAAACAAACATATACACTATAGGATTGATCACTTATAGAACCGTGAAGGGTCCCACATATCTTGGTGAAAGCTTTGCTAATTTACCAAAATTAATCGAGTCTTTTTTAGGCATAACATGTATAAATACTTTATCACCTAACAAAAAACTACCTTGCTATTATTTTAAGATCAACATAACTTTTTTGTCAATCATTGGCCTCAACCAACCTTTGCCCGATTGTTCTAACTTAGTCTTCCATCTCTACAAGCATTTTAGGTCCAAAGACTACTCTGTCTTCTAATATGTCCTAATTAATTAGTGTTTTACACCTCCTTCCATATAATGCCTTATACAAAGCCATTTTCAACACTGATTATTATGAGTTGTTGTAGGAAAACTCAACCAATGGAAGGTACTAATCCCACTTATATTACTGATCCATGTAATACATTCAAAGAAGATATTCTAAAACTTGGTTAACTCTTTCTATTTATCCATATATTTTTGGGTGATATGTAGTACTAAAATTCAACTGCATGCACAGAGCTGAATTCAAAGTCAACCAAAATATAGAAACCATTATCAAATCTTGATTAAAGATCATTTCTAATCAAGATTCGATAATGGTTTCTATATTTTGGTTGAATTTGAATTTAGATTTGTGCATGCAGTTGAATTTTAGTACTACATATCACCCAAAAACATATATAATACATGCAATTAATACACCTCTTTCATGAATCTCTTCACAAGTATAGGTGCATCATTAGTCAAGTTACATGGTATGAAGTGAGCTATCTTGGCCAGTTTATCAACTACCACAAAGATCATATCATGATGATTCCCTGATAATGACAACTCTTTGACAAAGTCCATGATAATCACTTGCTACTTTGATTCCATTATAACATGAGGATTTAACAATCTTATTAGATGCACATGTTTAGCCTTCTCCCACTAACATTCCAAATAACAAGATACAAAATCTATTGCATCGTTTTTAATCTTTTTCTAAAAATAGAGAGGACATATCTCAACCTTGAGCGTAGTTACTCCAAGATGTCTTGAATAAGGGGCATTATGTAATTCTTTTAGCCCTATGTTCTTCAAATTCTCTTTATGAGGTACATATAATCTATCATTGTACCTCAAAAGGCCATCACTGTCCAACTTGAATCCTTTAAACTTGGGATTCTAAGCATTATCTAATAATTCTTTCTTATCCCATTCATAGAATTCATCTCCTAGGGAAAATTTAATTACCTAATCACAAAAATTACTCCTAACAATAGTCAAGGCTACTATGTACGTTCTACAACTTAGGGCATCTACAACTTTGATTTCCTTGCCCTTGATATAACTAATATCAAAATCACATTCATTTAAGAATTCTAACCAATTTTCATGACATGCATTCAGGTTCAGTTGGGTTAAGATATAATTGAGTCATGAGTTGTCAGTCTTGAGCTCAAATGGTTTCCCCAACATATAATGCCTCCAAACTTGCAAGGCATGCACTATTACAACAAGTTCCAAATCATGAGGGTCATAATTCACCTCATACGGCTTAAGTTTTCTAGACTCGTATGGTATAAATAAACCATCTTCCATAAGAACTCCTCCAAGTCCATCCCCAGATGCATCTGTGATTACCAAGAATTGACCATTAAGATCGAGAAATCTTAGCACATGTGCCATAATAAGCCTGTGCCATAATAAGCCTCCTTTTTAGCTCCTGAAAGGCTTTTTCACACTTGTTTGACTAAATAAAACTCTAATTCTTCCATTGAAGAGAGGTAATTGGGTTAGCTATCTTTGAGGAATTTGGAACAAATTTCCTATAATAACCCACTAAACCCATAAAACTCCTCACTTCATGCATATTTTTAGGCATTGGCCATTCCATTATGGCTCTTATATTCTCCAGATGAACTAAAATTCTATCTACAGAGATAATGTGTCCCAAATATTTCACTTTCCTCTAGAAAAATACATATTTGGATAACTTACCATATAATTTATGCTTCTATAACTGATACAAAACCAATTCTAAATTTTGAAGATGTTCTTCCTCATTTTTAGAATATATGAGGATATTAACCAGAGAAATTAAAACAAAATGGTCTAGATAATCCCTAAACACACTATTCATGAGATTCATAAATGATGTTGGAACATTTTTTAACCCAAAAGGCAACACTTTAAATTCATGGTTCTCATACCAGGTTCTGAATGTTGTTTTGGGAATATCCTCATCTCAAATTCTCAATTGATGATACCTAACTCAAAAATCAATCTTGGAGAAAACTATTGCCCCTTACATCTGATCAAAGAGATCATCTATGTGAGGTGACAGATACCTATTCTTGATTGTCACCTCGTTCAACATCCTATAATCAATACACAGGTAAAGAGTACCATCCTTATTCTTGATGAATACCACTGGTGTACCCCACAGTGCCACACTCAGTCAAATTAACTCTTTTAATAAATATTCTTGAAGTTAAGCTTTCAACTCAGCCAATTTCATAGCTCTCATCCTATAAGGTGCCTTGGATTGCATTTTAGATCTAGGTATTATGTCAATCAAGAAATCAAACTCATGTTTGGCTAGTAATCTTAGCAACTTCTCTAGAAACACATCCTGAAAGTTCCTAAGAAAAGGATAATCCTTGATAGATGGCTCCTTAGATTCCTACATCTTATTTATTTTAAGAATAAATTCCTGACATCCTTTTTCTTGAGCCTTCTTTATTTGAATTGTAGAAATTTGCCTCAGCTTCAACTCTCTTTTCTTAGCCTAAAGCTATGTCTGATTTCTAGAATCATCTTGACACTCTACCTTATTGAAATAGCAAACTACCTTAACTTTATGATCTATAATCCAATTTACTCTTAGGATCGCATCATATGACCCTAACGGTGTAGCATACAAATCCAATATTGTAGTGAATTCAATATCAACCTTGACCTTAAATTTATTCTCATACTATACTGACCATGCATTACCATAATCCCAACTTTTATAGACAATTTATTAAGCATTCTAGGAGAAATAAAACATTGAGTAGCCCCAGTGTCAATCAAAATTGAAATTGGATAATCAAACAAAATACCTATTAGTTCAATAGGAGAAACTTGGAACTCAACTTGATGATTGTCAACAACTACATGAATCCCTTGTTGAAAATTTTCATGTTGTGAAGTAGAACCCTTGTTTTTACCATCTGATTTACCTTGATTACACTAATGATCACCTCCACAAATAAAACATCCTCTAGGTAGTCCTCTCCTATTTGACTATTGGATCCCCTTGAAACCTCCTTTAAAACCATTTCCAAGTTTCTTGTTTCCTGAGCTACTATTGAACTTAGCATTTTGGATCTTAAACTGATTCTTGGAGTCTCCACTCCTCTTCCAATTCTTATTTTTGAAATTTGTTTTAGGACTTCCAAAATTATTATTGAATTTATCTCTAACTTAAGCAAGATATTTTAGCTTCAAATCTTACTTAACTACTTCTTTGAAGACTTAACTGATTGATTTAAGTGTGAACTTACCCCATTTAATTAGTCTATAGGCCAATTACATGTTGTAATGCCGTGGAATGATTGGAGATGAATCTATGAGAGGTTTTTCTATTTATGGTAGGATACCCCAATTAGGGATGTCTCAATGAGATTTTGAGCTTTGATGGATGATACACAAGTAGATTTGGGATGTTTTAGTGATTTCTAGGCTTAATTTGTAAAGGTTGGTGGGAATCAATTTGAAGTTTGGTATGAGACTTCTCTACAATGGGAAACATGTCAAGTGACAACTCTTTAGAGACTAGTTTGTCAAGGGGAGGCTCTTTAAAAATAGGCATATGATCAAGGTAATGATTTGCCCAAGGTGGTTATAATCATTAAGAAGTGACTCATCAAAGATTGAGTTGTTAGAGTGAGACTCCTTGACAATGGGGATAGTAACAAGATTTAATTAATCATACGTTAACTTATCACAAATGGTTGGTTCAACAAAAACATCATGGCTTGGTTGGTTCTCTTGGCCTTGGTTTACAAGTAGTTGTAAAATAATAGTTTTGAATATAGCTTGGTCCTTGAATGATTGGCTTGGTTGAAGAGGTAATGATTGGCTCAATCATGGATGGATGATTATTAAGGGTTTTTTAAAGTGGGGAATGATTGGCAATAAATGAAGAATGATCGATGTTTGGATAATTATAGGGCATTGCAGAGCTTGATTGCTTGCATAAGCCAAATGATGAGGTCTTGGAATGATAATGGTAGGGCATCGTGGATCTTTATTGATCATACAATCCAAAGGATAAGGTCCTAGAATGGTAATGGTAGGGCATCATGGAGATTGATTGCTCACACAAGCCAAAGGATGAAGTCCTAGAATAAAAATGGTAGGGTGTTATGAAGCTTGGTTACTCGTACAAGCCAAAGGATAAGGTCCTAGAATAGAAATGGTAGGGTATCATGGAGCTTGGTTACTCACATAATCCAAAGGATGAGGTCTTGAAATAGAAATGGTAGGGTGTTGTGGAGATTTATTGCTCACACAAGCCAAAGGATGAGGTCTTGGTATGGTGATGATATTCCTTAGATGTTGTGGATCTTGGTGATTTCCACAATTCAAAGGAGGGTTAACATTATAGGTGGGGGATTAGATGGTCTCGAAAGGGAAAGTATCATATTTCAACCTACCAAAAGAAGGTATTACTACATGCTACGCTTGAGGATCTTAGCTTTGTTTCCTAGATTGAGGATTGTAAGAAGGATATGAATGCATCTCACAAACCACTTATTTACCATAGGGGTCTTGAACAAAGACAATTTATGCAGCCATTTTATAACTTGGATTGTATGTAACTCCATCATAAGTGTATCTAGACATATCCACACCAATAATGAAAGCTACACAAAAATGTCTAGAATTCTACAAACTCTTAAAAATAATGTCCAAAGAATAAATGGTTCAAACTTGGTCTAACCTGGTCTAGGGGAGCTGTTTATCCAAAATAGTCTACACTAAGACTTGGTATAAAATTATTTAATGTCATTTTTCTAACATCAAATGTCTCACACATAAAAGGTCAAGTGGGTGAATAAAAATTTACATGCCAAACTCTACGTATAAGGTGTTTCGAATAGGTCTAATCTAGGAAAACAAATGTTGCTAGGTCTTTTAGCCAAACATGGTATCAAAAGCTAGCCTCAAATAAGGCATATGATAGGACCCTTAGACAAACCTGACATCAAAATCTAGAATTTAAACAAAGGTGATATTTTAATCTAACAAACTTGGAACACTTTGGCATAGACTGTGCATATAGACTTCAAACATGAACTTGGTCAATTGGCATAAGGCATAAGGCAAAAGGCATATTGAGAGATAGGTTGTTTTCTCCCAAATAAAAGGCACACACAATAATGAAAACTAGGTTCCTTTAAAAAAACAAGCTAGACAAAATTGAACGGCATAATGGTACTAGGTAAATATCCAAGCAATATTTTTCAAAGTTGGATAATGAATTAACCTAAGTTACATAACCCAAAAGAGAAAGATCGGTGTCTAAGCTCCACCTAAGTAAGGCATAAATATAATTCAATCAATGTTTGAATTTGAACTTGGAAAGTTTAATTAAAAACTCAACTTGGGAAACTAGGCATCTTCAAATAAATAACATGCTAGGCAAAATAGAATGGCATAACGACACAAGACAAAGATTTAAATGGCATACATGACATTGGTTCTGAAAAATAACATTTGGCATAAGGCAAACAAGTTTGTGAAACAAATTTGAGTAGCATAACAATGTTATCATTGTCTAAAGATGTAATCAATGGTTTGTTTCAAAGACTCCAAGGCATAAACTTGAAATGATTTGGGCAGGGTAACATTACCCATTTTAATCAAGACACACACACAAACAAGTTTGGCAAAAGTTTTAAGGTAAAGGTGTGGTGAAAAATGGCTAGCGTAATGCCTCCTCAAATAAAGGAGTGACATATAAACAAAAACTCAGTTTTTTGACGTGGTATAAACAAATAAAAATTTTAGACTCAAAAAGACCAAGCAATAAAAAGATGAAATGACATAACATCTAAATGTAATGTCCTAGATCCTATAAATGATAAGGTTGGTCAAATGGGGTTGATTAAAACTATAATTTTAAATGTCTATACTGGTCTTAATCATGGCTAATGCTAGAGATGCAACATGTCAATTGAGTTCATTCTAGTTAACTTACTATGCAAGGGTCTATTACTTTGCATAACGATTCCATCTGTGGACTACTTAGTGGAATCTCTTAGTTAACCAGACCTGACTCATGTCTTCTTTATGAAAGGAGAGGTTAGCCACTCAAACCTTTGGCTCTCATAGTATGCACACCCTGATTTTTATACCTCATTGTGGAGTGGGGTTGAAACACTTTCAGGAGATGAAACCCCAGGTTAATGATTCCCTAAAAAACTCGTGAAAAAGTAATGAAATCCTTTCAGAAGCCAAATTGCATGAAAAAAATGACTAAGTGGAAATACTTTAGAGGTTTTTTTTAGATCACCCAAACCATACAAGTTTTGGGAGAGCCTAGACAACATTCTTTCCACACCTTGGACTAGGCACAAATTGTAAGTGAAAAGACGCTTTTGATCACTCAAGTTCCCTATAGGGGATGGGAGGAGAGCATACATGCACTCTTCATTTTGCTCAAACAAACAAATAAGTTCAAATAAACATGGTATAAAGTGAAAATTTTCTAAAGCATGAACTAAATGATTTAAAGTTCATTTTAAGGCACCAAAAATGAAATGTGTTGTGACGTTTTTGGCCCGCTTGGCATTAGTTGAAACTTGCAAAAAAATTTAAAAACATCTAACGCATAAAAAATGAACTATGTTATTTTTAAACACTAAAAGATAAACTGAGAAAGATTAAAACATATTAAAAAAAATTTCTTTGGCCCCTTGGCTTATTTGCAAAACTTGTAAGAACTTTGTCAACACAAGCTAAGCAAAAACCAACCCATGATCATTTTAAGCACTTAAAACCAAATGTTCAAGATTTAGCCTAATTCATTTTAAACACCCCAAAAAAAATGTTCATTAGTCTAAACTTGTAAATTCATGTTCTATTCCCACCTTGGACCTACAAGGGTTAGGGGGTTTCCTCTTGATTTGAAGCACTTTCAATGATGAGCAAACAAACTTTCAAAACAAAGATCTCAGGTTTACTATTTTAAAAACATAGATTTTGATATCGGTCACCTGTGACTGATGCTAGTTACTAGGGAACAGATGTCAGTTGGTAATAATTGATATTGATCGATAAAGACCAAGATTAGTTGCCTGTGAACCTAAAGGTAAAACCAACATGAGTCAAAAAATGTTAGTTAGCTCAAAGTTAGATTAAAAAATACTCAAAACCTATAATGGGATGATTAGGCAAAGAGTATAAAGGCCAATGAAACTAGGAAACAACAATTAGAAATACTAAGAAGATTCAAAATGTAAGTTTTGAAGCCATTTGTTACCCTACATCCTGATCTATGATGGTCACATAGAACTGAGCTCGATTAGGTAGAACCAAGCTCGATTAGGTAGAACTAGTGATAGTTAGGCATAACTGATGTCGGTTATGCCTGATTGATGTTAGTCTCTGTGTAGATCTGAGTTAGCATAAAAAATATAAATATGATAAAAATAAAGCTAAAACTCTAATTTTGAAGACATTCAAGCACTCATTTGAAAATTTAAGACTTTCATCTTAGTCTTCTTGGTACGTGGGATGCTCACAGTCCCACCAGGTGTGCCATTTATGATCAAGGAATCCAAGAAGGGAGGTTAGATCAAGTGTTAGAACAAGTAACAAAAATTGAATAAAAACACACTAACATGCATAACACTTACTTGCCTAGATCATAGGGGGAACATAATGAACAAAACCAATGGAAAACACAACTAAAATGCAAAGAATATCAAATTATTTACCTTCCTTGAATGCTCTAAAAGAATTTTTGTGTGGCTTGCTTGGTTTGTGCTCAAAGAGTCTTTGGCAATGGAGCTTGGCTATCTCATTCTCTCCTTGGCACCATAGCTTGTGGATTTGATATGGATTGATGACTTGGATTATTATTTTGGCATTATAACACTATTATTTCCAATTTACTATAAAACTTGCATTATAACTTTATTCTATCCAAACGCTCTTAATGGAGAGGCAAATGCTTGTATTTATAGGTTTAAAAACTAACCCCAACTCAAGGTGAGTTAGAGTGTAGTTAAATCTTGGAATGTGTTCAAACCTAACCTAAGTGAGTTAATTAACTCTAGTAAAGTTAAAATGTGTCAAAACCTCATGATTTTCAATGAATAAACATGGGTGAGATATTTTTAGATATTTGTAAAGGCTTGACAACTCACAAATGTAATCATGAAAACCTAGGATATTATTGATTTTTGAATTTCCTTTTTTAGAATTTTATTAATTGCACTTGGATAATTCAACTAGGCATTTCATTAGGTTTTGCCTGTTAATTAATTATGATTAGAATTTTAACATTTCCAAGATTTAATTTAAGTGTTCACTTACCCCATTTAATTGGTTTATAGGCCAAATTACATGTTGTAATGTCGTGGAATGATTGGAGATGAACCTGTGAGAGGTTTTTGTTGTTTATGGTAGGATACCCAAATTAGGGATGTCTCAATGAGATTTTGAGCTTTGATGGATGATACACAATCAGATTTGGGATGTTTTAGTGATTCTTAGGCTTAATTTTTAAAGGTTGGTAGGAATCAGTCTAAAGTCTGGTATGAAGCCATTGGTGACTAGTTTTAGGTGTCTACAAGTGGAATTAATCTCACTTATTTAGTGTCAATAATGTGAGATTGGTTCATATATTAAAAACATTAAAACCAACATATTTCAAAAATGAGTTTTTCCTTACTAACAACTATATTATGTGCTAATAAAGGAAAGTCTCTAATACTAGCATTTAGTTTGTCAAACACAACCTAATATTTCCAAACATTCAATTTATTTAAAGCATAATATCAACTATTTAAATATATTTTGAAACACAAATACCAATTGGGTAAAACAAGGCATCATACTTTAAGTAAAATTATTTACATACAACTCTTCACTTAATGTTAATTACCCGTTTAACATTATTTAATAGCTCATTATACAATCAGTTTATTTCCATAACCAGAAGTGCATTAAAAAACTATTTATATACTAACCAATATTAATATGATTTATATTGATTCAAAACTACTGCAAATTTAGAAATTCCTTCAAACCATTAAACACACATCTAAATTTAGCTTTGATAATTCAAGTATAATCTAAACTCTTATAGACAAGTATATGGTATAATCTAAATAGACAAGTATTTTGTCCATGATTTAAGAGTATCATGTATACTTTAGATATATATTTAAAATCTTCACTATATTAAATTTCCTTTTTCAATACTCAACATAGACTAACTTTAGTTATTACAGCTGAGTTCTATTCTTAAAAATCCAATTGATAATGCATATGTTTATATGGTATACTCAAATAAGAATATAATATTCTGTCAAAGATTTACAAGTATCTCATATAGATATATGCCTATGATAATACTCATCCCTATAACTAATTTGAATTATTTTCTATTTATCAAAGAGAGATTGAACTCTAGTTATACAACTGTATGTAAATTTCAAACAACTCATGGTCCAGCTAAATACCCCACTAACTCACAATCATAAAACAAGCCTAGCCATATATATGTATAAATAGTTTTCATAATATTGAAGGATACATTCAAAAGACACACACTCCTAATATACCCAATCTCATACATGTATAAACATATATCGATATGTGAGTGTATATAAGTAACAGGGTCACACACCAGTATAATTACTATGAACTTTATTCTTCTTCACATTAAACTCATAAATATAACCACAATAAATAACTAATCGACACATAATCCCCATTTATGGTTCAACCACAATATTAACATAATGATATATATTTATTTAGGTGCACCATAAACTTGAATCATAAATGTGCACACACACACACACACACACACACACACATTGATATATACATATCAATAGGTCAACTAATAAAAGTCCTAAATATTATATGTATATACCCATGTATATGTATACAATTATGTACAAGATTCATAAATGAAACAAAGTAATACTTGTTTGATTCTGCTCAAAATAAAAATCCTTAAGTGAAAGTAATTTATATAAAATCATTCAACCTGTCTATGGGTTTATAAATTCCTATTTCACTAAAATCTTTCCAACCAGATGAACCCAATACACAGTCATGCCCTAAGATTTGGGTTTAATACTAGACAAGATTTAATATGTATATAAGCCAATACGTTATAATAAAAAAGGAATGACTTAATGTTAGATTTAAAGGACTAAATTTAACCCTACAAACCTAATTGTGCCCTAACCCAAGATTATAGATACAAAAATCATAACCCATTTTAAACATAACACTACCCAACATATATTGGTATAATGAATAAAATGATTCATTATTATTTCATAAAACTGAGCTTAAATCGAAGATAAAAAATTTAATATAAAACTCAAACTCAATAAAACCATTTACCCATGATTTTACCCTAGTATCTATTGTAGGGTTTTATAGTTTTTTTTAAAATTCATATTTTATGTTTACACAACTCATATGAATTTCCTTATACATAAAATTATTTACACTAAATCTCAGTTAAATATTCTGGCAAAGAGTTCAACAAACATATCCATTTCTAGCTAGGGTTTCTAAAACATATACTTGGCTCTATAGATGGTCAAGCCATCCCCAGTGTGAGGCATATAACCCTAGTTTTCAACACTTTCAAAATAATAAAAATAATAACTCTTAACCCTTAAAAGTTTACCAAAATTCATTGATTTAACTTATACAAAACAAATATTAATTTAATCAACAAAACTACTTGGTAAATGAAATCATAGCTCTGCGAAATTGGTAATGCCCTCTCCAATCTAGCTCAAACCCTTCACTTTATTTCTTCTATATGTCTTGTACCCCCCATGCACAATTCCCTCTCCTTTTTATCTGCCTGCATGCTACTTCCATGCTAACTAAATTTCCCATCTCTTTGCCAACACTCCAAGTGATAATAATGAACTCAACAAATAAGTCAATGCATGTAAACCAACTAGAAGAATACTAGAAATCATTTCATGTTTTCTCATGCTATTCAAAGTAGAAGTGCTTTAAAAAATGGCTTGAAGAGCTTGAGTCAACCCACAAAAACCCTAAACTCTTGAACCTTCCTCATAATAATTCTTTAAACATTATTCACAATAATAATAACCTTATATTCATTATGAATATTAACATTGACTTCATAATAACATTAAAACAAAATAATTATTATCATTGTCTTAGCATGCTATTAGTGCCTAATTAACAATCAACTAAAACACCTTGCTAACTAGTCTAATTTACAATAAACTAACACAAAAAGCAAATAAGTTCCCAATTTAACCCTTATCTTGCTTAACTTAATCATAACAATGATTATCTAACTCAAAATAATTAAGTTTCCATTTTATATAGCAATGCATTAGTTATAAACAAGACACTAATATTTCTAAAAGACAATAAATTTATACTTGCATCAAAACAAATATATTCATGGATTCCAAGTACACATTATGGAAACATCATCACATGATATAAGCTGAGTAATATGACATATAAGAGTCTAAATATTACACTTGCAAGCACATAGCTAGATTCAAATGTAACAAACATGATCACAATTGAAAGTATACTAGAAGCCATTTAAATTAAATAGTGAATATAAAAGCATAATATACTGTTTGTGATGTGTGCAAGGTTCTTAGTCTTCATTCTATCATCCTCCAATGCCTCCATCTACTCCACCTTCTATGAGGATGCCCTCCCTCTATCATAGTTTGAGGGACATAATCTATCAAACATCCACCTCATAATAGAAAAGTTAGTTAGCCTAAATCAATATAAAATCCATAACATATTGTTGTAATGAACTAAATAATCATGATCATCATGTACATAACATACAAGTAAAACTAACTTAACAAGTTAATGATCATGTAAATAATCAATATATAACTATTCATACATCAATATATAAAAATCTAGCTTAACCAAAATAGTAATTAGCCAAACAATAACCATAAAATCCACTAATCTATAGGTTATTAAGCCTAGAGAGGAATCAAGATGTAACATCTTTCCCCCCAAGATGTAACATCTTTCCCCCCAAGATGTAACATCTTTCCCCCCAAGATGTAACATCTTTCCCCCTAAAGCTGGTTATCATCCCGATGACACTTATTCCAACATAAATTACGAAATTAAACATTATTCAATAGAAAAATAAATAATATCTAACAACATATTAAGTAAACAAATGTGCAAAAAACTTATAAAACTCATCATAATCCTCCAAGTGGCACTATCTTTAGAATATTTGTCCTACAGGACCTTACACTATGACACTTCTCTATTATGAAAACTAAGTTTGTGAGTATCAATTTTTTTGACTGGTTCTACTGTGACCACCCCAGGATACAGATGTCAAGCATTCCAATCCAATACATGAGTAAGATCAGCAACATACTTTTTAAGATATAACAAATGGAAAACATTATACAAGAGAGCTAGAGCTTGTGGCAAATAAAACATACACACTATAGGACTGATCACTTTCAAAAACTCAAAGGGTCCCACACATCTTGGTGAAATCTTTACTAATTTACCAAACTTAATTGAGCTTTCTTAAGGCTTAACCCATAGAAATACTTTATCACCAATAAAAAATAGCCTTTTTGTTATTTTTAGATTAACAAAATATTTTTATAAATCATTGCCCTCAACTAACCTTTGCCATATTTTTATAACTTGGTCTTCCATCTCCACAAGCATTTCAGGACCAAAGACTACTATGTCTTCTAATTTGTCACAACTGATCAATGTTATACACCTCCTTCCATATAATGCCTCAAACAAAGCCATTTTAAACATTAATTGGTATGATTATTGTAGGCAAACTCAACCAATGGAAGGTACTCCTCCCAATTATATTACTGATCCATCTAATACATTCAAAGGAGATCTTTTAAAACTTGGTTAACTCTTTCTATTTATCCATCTATTTCTAAGTGATAAGAAGTACTAAAATTTAACTGTGTGCCCAAAGCTGAATTTAAAGTCAACCAAAATCTAGAAGTCATTCTCAGATCTTGATAAGAAATGACATTTTCTTGAAATCCATGCAATTAGTACACCTCTTTCATGAATCTCTTTGCAAGCATAGGTGCATCATTAGTCAAGTTGCCTTTTATGAAGTGAGCTACGTTGGTTATTTTGTTAACTACCACCAAGATCATATCATGATGGTTCTATAATAATGACAACCCTTGGATAGAGTCCTTATTAATCACCTACCACTTCTATTCCAGTATATCATGAGGATATAACAATCCTGCCACATACACATGTTCAGCCTTCACCTGTTGACATTCCAAACAATGATATATAAAATCCATTACATCCTTTTTAATCTCTTTCCAGAAATAGAGATATATTAACTTAGGCATGAGCTTAGTTACTCTAAGATGTCCTAAATAAGGGTCATTGTGTAATTCTTTTAACACTATGTCCTCAAATTCTCTCTATCAAGTACATACATCCTACCATTGTACCTTAAAAGACCATCACTCTTCAACTTGAATCCTTTAAACATGGGATTTTGAGTAGTAACTAATGATGGTTTCTTAACTTGATCATAGAATTCATCTCCTAGGCAGAATTTAATTACCTTATCATAGAAATTACTCCTAATAGTAGCCAAAGATGATATGTACGTTCTATGACATAGGGCATCAAAAACTCTATTTTCATTTCCCTTGATATAATTAATATCAAAATCATGATCAGATGATAATTCTAACCAATGTCTCTGACGTGCATTTAGGTTTGATTAGGTAAAGATCTACTTGAGTCCCAAGTTGTTAGTCTTGAGCTCAAATGGTTTCCCTAATAGATAATACCTCCAAACTTGTAAGGCATGGACTATTGTAGCAAGTTCCAAATCATGAGGGGCATAATTCACCTCATAAGTCTTAAGTTTTTTGGACTTCTATGCTACAACATAACTATCTTGCATAAGAAATCCTCCAAGTCCATCCCCAGATACATCTATGATAACTGAAGACTAACCATTAGGATTGAGAACTCTTAACATAAGTGCCAAAGTACGCCTCCTTTTTAGCTCTTGAAAGGATTTTTTGAACTTGTTTGACGAAAAAAAACTCTATTTTTTCCACTGAAGAGAGGTAATTGGGTTATCTATCTTTGAGAAATTTAGAACAAAATTCTTGTAATAACTCGCTAAACCCATAAAAATCCTCACCTCATGCACTTTTTTAGGCATTGGCCATTGCATTATGGCTCTTATCTTCACTGGATCAACTAAAATTTCATCCATAGAGATAATGTGTCCCAAATATTATACTTTCCTCTAGAAATACACACATTTGGACAACTTAACATATAATTTATGCTTATATAATTGCTATAAAACCAATTCTAGATGCTGAAGATGTTCTTCCTTATTTTTAGAATATATGAGGATATCATCTAGGAAAACTAACATAAATTCATCTAGATAATCCCTGAAAACATTGTTCATGAGATTCATAAATTCTACCAAAGCATTTGTTAACCCAAAAAGCAACACTATAAATTCATAGTGCCCATACCGTGTTCTGAATAGAGTTTTGTAAATACCCTCATCTCAAATTCTTAGTTGATGATACCTTGCTTGAAGATCAATTCACATTTGGTCAAAGAAATCATTAATATGAGGTAATGAATACATGTTCTTGATTGTTGCCTTATTCATCTTCTTGTAATCAATACATAAATAAAGAGTACCATCCTTCTTGATAAACACCATTGGTGCACCCCACGATGAGACACTTGATCGAATCAACCCTTTTGATAACAACTCTTTAACTTGAGCTTTCAACTCAACCAATTATATAATTGTAATCTTATAAGGTGCCTTGGATTGTAGCTTAGATCTAAGTATTATGTCAATCGAGAAATCAAACTCATGTTTAGGTAGTAATCCTGGTAATTCCTATGGAAACACATCTTGAAAGTTCTTAAGAAAAGAATAATCCTTGATGAAGGGTTACTTAGATGCCTCCATCTCATTTATTTTAATAATAAATGCCTAACATCCATTTATCTGAGCCTTTTTGAGTTGAATTGCATAAATTTGCCTAATCTTCAACTCTCTTTTCTTACCCTAAAACTATGTCTGATTTTTAAAATCATCTTAACTCTGTACCTTCTGAAGATAGAAATCTACCTTAGCTTTATGATTTGCAAGCCAATTTACTCCTAGGATCACATCATATGACCCTAACAGTGCAACATAAAAATCCATTATTATAGTGAATTTAGGTAACCTGATCTCAGCTTCCATTAGACACTTATCAACCTTAACCTTAGATTCATTCCCATATTGTGCTGACCATGCATTTGCCATAATCCCAACTTTTCTAGACAATTTATTAAGCATTATAGGAGAAATAAAACATTCATTATCCCCAATGACAATCAAAATTGAAATTGGATGATCAAACAAAATACATATCAATTCAATAGGAGAAGCGTGGAACTCAGCTTGATGATTGTCAATAGCTGCATGAATCCTCTAATAAAAAGTTTATCTATACATCAATTAGAATATCCTTAAAGTTTATAAATAAAAAATTGGTCATAAAGAATAAGCCCTACCCAAGTCTGATGCACCAGCATGAAGGACCAGCATTTAATAAGCTTCCAAGAACAAGAAGAGTACATATATTTTGGAAGCATGTTTTATTCTGATCCACTCAGATGCAAGCCAATCAAGGTGGCAGGAAAGAAGAGTAGGTTACCAAATCTCCATTTCATTCAGCCACTTGCCTAGTACCATAAGTTTCCTAGCCAGGGAGGGGACTTAAGAAGTTTTCCCTTTGATCCAAGAGGGAAGCAAAAGTACCTGGTTAGCTGTATATAGTAGTTTGCTTTCAGTTTTCTTTCCTATTTTCCCTAAGTGCAGTTTGCACAAGTAGTGTTTTTAGCCTTGTGTGTGTTTTCCTTTGTGTTTGGGGTAAAAGTTCATGATTGATTTTGGAATCTCACAAGGCTATTGCTAACCTTTCTTCAAAGCTACATTTTGACTCTGTTCCCAATGGGCTTTAAGGCAACTGGTCTCTAAGCATAGCAGGCATGCTTCCCCTGGGAGTCACTAATTTGTTGACCATTTTTGGTCCAACAAGCCAAAAATTGGTCCCCTTCTTTCCTAGCTATTCTGAACCAGTCCAAAATCTGATTCTTTGCACAAGTTTGGAAATTTCTATGGACTCTACAGGTTTTCTACGGACTCTGTAGGTCCATTTCTATGGACTCTATAGGCATGGATTTCTATAGACTCTATAGGATGAGGTAAATTCCCACTTAGGTGCAAAAAATGGACCATTTCAAGTGCTTGTAGAGGGCAGTTCTGGACTCAAACGCCTTTGTGGAGGGCAGGGAACTTTGCAAAGAGGCCAAAGAGAAAAGCCAAAAAGGTAAGTTTCCTTTGGAAATTTGTTTAAGGCAAAAGAAGTACCCTTCAGAAGGGCCATCTTCAACTTTCCCGAAGGGCACTTTTGAAGGGCAGTTGAAGAAGCAAAGGAAGAAATCCTTCAGACTTTTTGTCTGAAGGAATTCCTTCAGACAAAATTTTGAAGGAATTCGAAAGGCGTGGAAAATACTAAGGCAAGAAATAATTTCTTCAGACTTTTTGTCTAAAGGAATTCCTTTAGACAAAATGTCTGAAGAAATTTGAGAAATTCACGAGCCAAAATCCTGGGGAGAAAATCTGAAGAAGTAGACAAGGCAATTATTGCAAACTTTTTGTTTGCAGGAAATTATCCGCAGAAAAAGTCCATGAGAAAAGATTCTAAAGAAGATAGGCCACCGAACGACCCCGAAGGGCAGGTGCCCTTGCGGGGGACTCTCAGCCAAAATGAAGGGCACTTCTCCATAAGCCGAAGAGGTCACCTCCCCTTTGGGAGGATGCAAAACAAGAAATCTGAAGGAAAGGGAGTGACAGAAAAAGCTGAAAGAAAAGGGAAAGGCCGAGTAAATTGTCAAAGGACGGTGATGTCTCTGAAGCCATCAATTTCATGGAAATGGACTAGCCATTGGTTTTCAAATAGTGATGGGCCCACAAACATCAAATTTTTAGCAAGGGAATAGCTATTTGATTTTTAAATGCTTGAGCGCCAGACTAGAAAAGAGCCCAAGGAGCTAGCGACTTGCCAAGAAGATAGCCTCGAGGGCCAAAGGAGCCTGAAAGAGACAAATCTAGGATGAGACAAGGCAAGGAAAAGACAAGACAGTCCAAGTGGTGAGGGGAGGTGAGTTATTGCCAAGTGGTCATCAAATGGTGCAAATAGTAAGTGGCGCGGCTTATTTTCTCTAGTTTGCATTTATAAGCAGAGAAACCGTGTGAATATCTAGAAGGAGCAGTCTTGTCTATAGAAAAGAAGCACTACCCATGCTTTAACATTAATGTTTGAACACCAAAGTCAAGATCGGTGATTACACAACATGGTTCTAATAGGCCTCTTCTAGAAGAATGACATCAACAATAGTGACTTCCTCTTCTCGATGCTCACAAATGCACATGGGCCAGCTTGTCAAGAGCACCAAAGTATTTTCAAAAGGATCACCAAGTTCTCTTTTCTTTCTATATATTGTAAAAATTCTCATTTGAGAAGGGATCTAATTTCTTAGCTTGCAAGGCAAAGCTCTGCCCAAAAAATCTCTAGGTTTGTAAGGCAGGACTCTGTCGGATTTTACCTTGAATCAAGACTTAGCATTTTTACCTCCATCTAGACTTGCACTCATGCATATGTCTATGTTTTATTTTGTGTTAAGTAATTTTCTTTTATGCTTTTCATAGAATGATTCTAGCATATCTGGTGCATTGTGAAGTTTCTTCTTCTGTAGGTCTACCAGAAGTGTCTACAATAGGAATATGGGTGCATGTGAATAGGGTACCAAAGTGTGTCTCAGAACACCTTTGATAGTTCTTCCTCCCTGTATCTCTATGGACCCCTGACTCACTGATACAGAAGATTTTCCCACATCAGATGAAGTGTATGGGTGCTTCTTCTTGGTGAAAAGTGTATGTTTGGGCTGAGTGGAACATTTTTTTTGGTGTATCACCTTTTTAGTTTAGGTTTAGGTTCTACTTTTTAGCATCCTTCTCCCTTTTCATCCCCCCCACTTTTTTTTATTTTATTTGTTAGTAGTAGGAAGTCCAATACCTAAAAGATACATCAGAGGGAGCTATCCCTTATCTAGAGACTCTCCCCTCCAGCTTCGCCGGTCCCACAGGGGAGAGGGGAGTTTCCATTGTTGTGTGTGGAAGGCAGGAGCTCAGCCTCTTGCCCAGGGTGCAATCCACTACATCAATAGAAACTTTTAAAATTGAAAATTTTGAATTTATCATGTAGTAACTTGAACATGATTGAATATCTTGTCCCTTGTATTGTACAAAATTGATTTTAAATGCCAATTGAACTTGTAAATTTTTGAAGCTTGCAACTATTTTTCACATGCCCTTGCATATGTATCAAATATATGTGAATATGTACTAAAGTAATGAGTGCATGTGCATGTCACATTCCCCCATAATCCAAAATTGTTTAATCATATTACAATTTGAAAACTGTATACTATCATAAATTTGATTTTTTTGGTCATGAGGCTTGAATTCTTAAGACAAACCCATTTTTATGCCCCCCTTTTGAGATGAGAGACATAGTATACAAGTCAAATCTCTCAAAATAAAACATATGTGAAAAATATAATCATGTAGTAGCATTTTGAATCATTTGAATTGGATTGCATCATAGTATTGATTATAACATTGGATTGTATATTAAACATGTGGTAGATAAATATAACATTGAGTTTTATATAGAACATGTGTTGGATATATATAGATTTGAATAAAATAAGCAACATGTTCATGATTTGTATCATGGCACCAAAATAAGAGTAAAAAATAGAATTAACACATGGTATGAATCATGGCACCATAGTAACAAGTAATGAACATACAAACAATGTCACACAATTTGCATATAATGTCTCACATAAGGCCTAAAGGCCACATACAAGGCACATGTGAGTGTCACATAAACATACAAGGAAAATGGCCACACATAAATGGTATGAGATACCATTCAATCAAAAACACACTTATATTGGACACACAAGGCCAAGACCCACACACAATAAGCAAGCAAGTTCTAAATTATCTTGTAGCAAAGTGAGAAATAAGCATAAAGGAAATGTGACTAGTTTGCATCAACCATATGTATCAATGTCATTGTTAGAAAATAAATTTTTTATGTAACACAATTTAAAGTATGAGTGATTATAAAAACATTTGTATGATACATAACTCAACATGGTAGAGTGGTTGTGGATAATACAACCCATTGAAATGTTTTTGGAGAATGAAGAGATGACCCCAACTTAACAAGGCTATAAGGGAAGCCCAACATCATAAAATCAGGTATAAGTATGTCATGCATCACACTCACATACCTATTTAAACTCATTATGTATTTTTATACATAAAATTCACATTTAATCTAGATTCATGCACTTATGACCACTCTTTTACACACTTAGTTCTAAACCTATCTTAGGGCCCATTTTGATAACTTTTGATCACTTTACACACTCTTCTTAGCTGATAAAGGATACTTAAGTGTACTAATCCCTATTATTATCAACCTTAGACACCTTTTAGGCCATAAATAACACTCAAAGTTATCAAATCACCCATTGGACAAGAGTGCCCTAGGGGACTATAACACAATGTTATAGTGTCCTTGCCCCCTAACCTATCTTCCCATCAAATAATGGCTAATTTGTAAATTCAAAAGATATATGAATTTTGGAATATGTCCCTAATGATCCCCATTTAAATTAATTTCACATATATTAAATATAAACACTTTTCAAACCATTTGGCACAAAAGAGGCTTTCACATCGAAAAACACTAGAATCATAATTGCACATTGAGAGTAAAGTAGCTATTTATCCCAATTCTAATAGCATACAATGATAGTATCCCATAGCTCAAGTTTGAATAAATTTTATAGGTTAAAAGTCATGGTTAAGCACTTAAACACATAAGTATTTTACCAATTTATAACATATTGCACTAGTTATTCACACACCACAGTAACATGGGAGAATTACATGAAATTTGATCCCTCTTCAGAGTATTGGTATGTAGGAAATACTCAACACATGGGGTGT
Source organism: Torreya grandis (assembly GCA_037957365.1). Classification (NCBI taxonomy): domain Eukaryota; kingdom Viridiplantae; phylum Streptophyta; class Pinopsida; order Cupressales; family Taxaceae; genus Torreya; species Torreya grandis. The sequence continues at coordinate 1,959,911 of JARHVA010000322.1, forward strand.
TGAGGTCTCTCCAAAATTTAACTGATGACCCATTTTCCCATTGATTTATATTGGTTTCATATGTCAAAAATATAAGGTTTTGAATGAAAATCATTCATACAATGGTCTCCATAAGTGATCGTAAGCTCTTGCACCAAATATAAGCTCCATAAACAAAGATACATAGAACCTAGAAAACCTCATTTCCTAACTACAAATAGTCAAGAGTGATGCATATTGGATAGGAGTGCCACCCCTCTAGTTTTCTCATGGCACTGTTGTCAAGCCTAAATCTAGATGTTGATTCCTATTTCTAGTCACATGCCATTCAACACAACAAGTTTTAGATCCTAATTCTTCCCACTATATTATTTTTAGTTGAGCCATTATTTTCTCAGTACACTTTAATATTTTTATTAAATTTTTAAAACATAGTAGTTACAAATTAGTGAATACTATTATTATTATACTATTCTACTAGTTTTACATATTAGTGTTATCACTTAGGGTTTTACATAAATCCTAAATTTTTAAAAACACATTAGTGAACCTGTCTCTTATTCGAATGTTGTCACACCCTAACCAAAAATGATGCTAGGGTTTGCGTTCTTCTTTTTCCTATTTCCATTTATTGTTTTAATACTTTTATATCTGATATATTCTATTATAATAACAATTTTATATATTTCAGTGTCATATTCTATGGATAGAAAAGAATCTCTTCCTCCTCCTCCTAACCCTCAAAGTTGTGATATCTACCTACCCTCTAACCAGATCCATGTTATCTATACCAAGAGCTGAGGTAGCCCATACCATAGTGCCAAATAAATCTAATCAAATTAACCTTTCTAAAACCCTTATACCTCCCACATCTCCTCTTTAGGGTGTATGTATGTATGTATGTTCAATCTGAAGCTCCTAGGGTTTGTGCTTGTGAGGCTCTAAAAGATAAAATCATTAGTATGGGAAAATATATAATAGAGTTACAAAAGCAAGATCAAATTTTCAGTGTAAATATCACATTATTAAAACATCATATTACACGTGCAAAGAATCTATAATATGTTAGTATTAATCACGTATGTGCATCTCCATCTACCAATGTTTTTCCTAACGATATTTCATATCAAAATGAGAAACTAAAACATAATGCATTTATAATAAATGATTACAAAAATATGAAAATGGCTAATAAGATTTCAAGTGAGATTCAAAGGAAAATGATTTGAAATAAGTTGATATAACTACCTCCTCTACATCATCTAATGAAATTAAAATACTATTGTGCATATCATAGAATGCATGGGCATCATACAAATCATTGTTTGGCTTTGAAGAAGAAAATACAAAAGATAAGAGATAGTGGTGATCTTATCATTGATACATCACTTAAGAAAACCAATCACCTTATGAGTCCATCTCATAAAACATAAATGACAAAATCAAAAATAGTACCAAAGTGGTTACCAAAAGACAAACGAGAGCAAGAAAAGGTTGAAAAGGCCCAATTAGCACAAGAAAAGGTTCAAAATGCAAAATTAGAACAAGAAAAGATTCAACAAGCTAAATTAGAGAAAATAAGAGTAAAAAGGGAACAAAATAAAGAAGAGTAATTACAAATGAATCAATTTTAAAAGCACAAGTTACAACAAGAAAAAGTGAAATTACTACAAGAGAAATTGCAAAATCAAAGTCAAGGTTAAAAAAAAAGCATTTTTTAAAGATAATTTCTAACAAAAGAAAGTCAAGTGTGAAATACCTAAAAAATATATCATTCAAGTTTGGTTCCAAAGGAGTTTACTAAAAAACATTCATATTTTCTAGAGCCTCTGATTCTTAATCCCCTCATAGATGGCAAGCAATGTACCAATGTGGTGATTAATAACACTATTGAAATGAATGTTTATAGCATGATACTCTTATAATTTATTGGATATGATAAGAAAATTTTACATAATATTAATTTATCAAAATCATTTATTGGATATGGTAAGCAACATTTGCGTAATATTAATTTATCAAAATCATTTATTGGATCTAATTTTTGGCTTTTTAATTTGGTTTTTTTACCTAGTTTTGCTAGGGTTTACTCCATGATTACCATTGAGTCGACCCTTATTTTTTTGCCTTCCCAGCCTTGTGTCATATCATGTCCTTAGTCACTTGTAGGACTTGCATTTATTTCCATTTTAGGGTTTCTCACCTACAGGTGAGGATAGCCTTTATAATGACTTCTTCTCCTTCTATCTTGACTATTTTATCCAAAAAGAATAATGGTGGAGCATCGAGAAATTCCCCCCTACAAGTGCCTAAGGAAGTTTGTCCCAAAGGTATACCACTAGGTAATGCTTCAAAACTTGATGTTGTATTACCTATTCTTTAATATAATTCTTCATGTCAATGGTTAGATCAATTCTGTTTAATAGGCTATTTTTTTGGGAGAATCTCCTATGAAAGTATGCTTCAGTCTTGGGTTCAAACTCACTGAGAAAATCATGGCATTAAGCTGGAGAGAATATATAAAATGACTAAAGGATTTTTTCTATTTTGTTTCTTTGACCCTTACCATGTAGGAGGAATTCTCCATAGGTATACCACTTGGTACGTCAAGAACTCACTTATGGTTATCTTCCCCTAGACATGAGACATTGTGGTCTCAAAGCACACCACTCTTAAAGTCCTAGTTTGGTTTAAATTTCTAGGTCTCCCACTCCCCTAATGGCACTTTATTCACTAGATAGTGTCTTCCATAGGCTGGGTGGTTTATCATGAACAAAATTGGTTCTACTCAGCTAGACTATAAAAAATTGTTTGTGTAGAAGTTGACCTCTCTTGGGGCCTTAAAGAGTTTATGGAAATCCAAGTTGGGGATGTGAGGCACTCTCAATGAGTCCTGTATATCAAATTTCCTAACACTTGCTTTAGCTGCCAAGCCATAACATAAAATACAAGATTGTCCCCTTCAATTGGCTCATAATAACGCATCCAACTGCTCGTCCTCTCCCCCTAAACCCTCTTTTAAAGCTAACAGGAAAATAGCTAAGGATAGATGGACTATGGTAGGGAATAAGAACACTCGTTCCAAAGCCATAAACACATCTACTAATCCTAAAGGAGGCAAGCCATCTTTGAACAATGGCCTATAGGAGTAGGCTCTTATTGAGAAAGATCCCTCTCTAATTGGAGCCCCAAAATTGGTAGAAAATCCTAGGGTGTTTAACACCCCTCTAGATGCTAACATAGTGTCCCAAGGTTTCAAGGCCTCTATGCCTAGTTCTTATAGATTTTCAAACTCACAGCCATCTACTCTTCCACTTCCTACTTAGCGAATAAAGCCCAAGTGCTCTCACAACCCTACTTGGAGGAGTGATAAGGTAGAGGAAGGAGAGTATCATGTTGACCTTGCTATGAGGAATTAATTTGATGATTTATTGAGTGCCAATAATGGGCACTTTTTGTAGAATCGGTATGATACTTTAGAAGGGATGGTCTTAGAGGACATGTTCCTTGACACCCATCATCTATGAATTATTTTTCATGGAATGTTCAGGGTCTCATAGACCTAAAACATAAGTTTGCTGTGCATGATTTCATAAGGAAGTTTATTAAAATGGACATTCTTTGTCTGTAAGAAGTCAAAGTGGTAGATTTCTTATTAATGGCTGTCAGTAACTACATCTTGCATGATAGTATCATTCTTCATAGCAACCATGCTATAGGATGTGAAGGGGTGATTAATTTCATTTCTCTAAGGTGGCGGCTATAATTAGTACAATCTAGCATGGACCCCACCAATCGGTTAGTATGGGCTCTTTTTTGTATTGAAAGCCACTCTTTTGGCTTTATTAATATTTATGCCTCAAATGATGCCTTAGAGCATACCCATTTATGGTGGTGGATAGAGGATGATCTCCCTAATGCCCATTGGGTATTATGTGGTGACTTTAATATGGTGGTGTCTCCTGAGGACAAATTCAACCACTTGCCTATGAGGTGGGTAGCTAGCGAAAAGGAGGTGTGGTTTTACATGTGCACTAAATGGGACCTTTATGACCCCAATTTAACCTACCAACCTAAAAATGGAGTTTGGTACACCTGGAGTAATTTCAAGGAAGGCCCTGTTTTGATTTTGAAGCACCTAGATAGGGAAATAATGTCCACCCAACCATACTTATCTTTTGATAATGATTTTTTTCCTCTAGTGTAAGTGCTACCAGATTTTAGGCTTTTTGATTACTCCTTGATTCGGATTTGAGTGACATGGTAGTTCATAAAACACAAAGTCCACAAAGAAAATTCTTCCTTAACACCTCCTTGCTCAAGCATGGGCCCATAGTGGCACACATTAAGAGAGTCTATAATTTAGATCCACATCCTTCCCAAGAATCTAGTTGGATTATTTGGTGGGATGATTCCATCAGAAGGACATTTCCCTTTCTATGAATCTATGGCTACCAACTTGTCAAAATTTGGAGGCACTCCTACTCTATTACTTCCTCTGAGCTGAGCCATGCAAATCTAGCCCTAGAAAAATATCCCTTTAATGAGATCTTGTGGGTGAGCGTTGTGTCCTTATGGCACTGCATTTAGATTACAAACAACTACAATGCCTAGGGAGCCCAATTCAAAGCTAGGATTCATTGGCTTAAGATAGGGGACAAAGCTTCCAAGGAGTCCTTCCAAATGCTATGAGCTAAGAACTCAAAGCAATATATACAAGTCATTTTTGAGGCTGGTAACAATCTCATAGAGACTTTGCTAATAGTGCAAGATTTTATCTACCATTATCAACAAGTGTTCAAAGCTCAAGAATCTTTAGCTGAGCATGAAACCACCCTTCAACAATACCTTTCAGTGGTGCCTTACAAACTCACTCCCCCCAGTAGGTGGTTTACGATAGTTCCCTCTCTATTGATGACTTACGTGAAGTAGTGTCTCACATGGCTAATGATAAAGCTTTTGGCATTGATGGCTTCCCCTATGAATTCTATAAAATTCTTTGGGACCTTATGGGTAGTGACTTGCATAAGGTTTATCAAGAAGCATTTCGCTTGTATTATTTGGGTAAAAATATAAATAAAGGAAATATCAAATTTATACCTAAGTAGGTAGATCTTGAGTTGATATGTAATTAGGGGCCCATCACCCTCCTAAATGTCTCATATAAAATCATTACCAAGGCTCTAGAAATCTAGCTATGTAATATGCTACCTCTCATTATGCATCCAAAATAAACTAGTTTCATTAGAAGTCATTATATTTTGGATAACATCATTGCCATTTGGGAAGGGATGGATTGGGCTACATGGTCTAAGTAGTAGGCTATGTTCATTAAAATTGACTTTGAAAATTCTTATGATCACATTGAATGGCCATTTATTCTATCCATGCTTTGAGCTCTAGGCTTCAGGCCCATCTTCATCCAAGCCATCTAGATACTTTTGTTAGATGCCTCAGTTATCCTCTCCATTAATAGAGTCACCTCTAAGCAATTTGGCTTGTTTCATTCTATTCATCAAGGGTTCTCACTAGCTCTTACCTTGTATGTTCTTGTAGTTGAGGGTTTTGGATATCTCCTTAGCAATGCCCAAGGTAGGGGCCATGTTAAGGGAATCTATCTCCCTCCTAATGCTGTGAACCCACATAAAGATATGCAACTGCTCAATGGCCACTTTGAATATGACTCCTTCCTTACTCTCATTGAGGATGAAACCAATGTGGATAATGCCGTACAGTGTCTCAACACCTTTTGCCTGGCCTCTAGCTCTAGCATCCAATGGTAGAAAACTCATTGATATAGATAATATTACCTCCCTCCACCAGCATGGGCTGCTAAATTTGGTTGGAAGTGGATCCAACATGATAAAATATTTAAATTTATTGGCATACCCTTTGATTTTGATGCCTCACCACCTTTGTTGTGGCAATATTTTGTTGATAGAGTTTCTAAGAAGCTAGAATACTAGGTGACCAAGTCTTTTTCATTAGCAAGAAAATTTCAAATCTGCTAAAAAATTCTTGTGTCTACCCATGTGTACTACTTATCATGTTGGGTGCCTTCTAAAAAATCTTACTAAAATTTGGAAAAATTACTCAGAGATTTCTTTGGACTAATTCTTTATAGAGTAAAGGATTCCACAGGGTAGCCTGGGAATATTTTTACCTCACGTGTGATGCTGGAGGGATGGGGATCATCAACATAGATTGATAAGGAACTACCTTATGTGCCAAATGGATTATGCAGGCCATTATGGGCCAAGAAGCTTGGAAGGTATTTTTTAGACACTATATCTCCTCAGGCTTGCCTAAGGGAAAGAAGGCCTAGAAAGCGCTTGGCTTCCCCAATTTACTCTTCATTCAATTTCTTGTCCAAATTATAGGGCCCTTTGTGGCCAAAAGTATATGGAAGGTATAGGAAAACATTAAACCATGACTTCTTTGGAATGGCTCCAGTTTCTGGACTAGGATCTCTGCTAACTCCCATTCTCTCTAATGGTCTCTCATTTTCTCTGAAAATGAAATGCCCCTAGCATAATTCCCTTGGGTCAGTGATCTCAAGCTTTACCATAGAGGAATTCATACCATCTAGGATATTTTCTATAGGTTCTCTCACTCTTGGCTATCCTGAGAGGAGGAGAAAGCTAAATTTTAGTTAGCCAATGTAGACTAGGAGTCCTATCAAAAGATGCTCAATGTCATCCTAACTTACATGCTCCATAAAATCTTGGTCCATTCCACTCAACCATGGTGTAAGGACTAGAAATCATATGTCGAGACCCTTTTTCATAATTACACTCCTCGAATTGGCTATGCATGGTTCACCCCCCAGTTTCCCATGGTTGATAATCTTAACACCTGCTGGGGGCTACACTCATCTATTAAAATGTGGAACTTCCACTTCAAAACTATTTGGGGGGGCTTGTGTGGAGCCCAATCTTGCTCATTTTTCTTGGTGTATACTGCACCAAGGCTTGCCTATTGGTAGAAGACTTTTCCATATTAGAGTCCACCTACCTACTTGTCCCTTTTGTGGCCACCTTGAGATGTTTCCTCATCTCTTCTGGTATTGTTCCAAATCTCAAAGTGTTTGGAATTATATCCATGATCTTTTCAAGCTTTACCAGCCCAAATTCTTCCTTTGACAACATATCCTCCTTTGAGAAAAACCCGTGATGCCCTTCAAATACATACAAGTTTGGCATACTTTTAGAGTGGAGATTCTCTTCTAGATTTGGAAAGAAAGAAAGAATTCTATGTTTAATCATGATTATATTGATTGTAATGTTTCTAATTTAAACATATATTTTATCATCTCTAATGTTCTTTTGTATATTCAAGTCCAAGCCAATAAAGTGGTTCTGGAGATTGAGCATCTTTAGGATATCCTCTCCCATTGGGGAGATGCACCTTGTGCTGTGGCTCAGGTTCTACCTTCTTCACCCAGGGATCCTAGATTGGATGATAAAGTTCCATAAATACATCATGGTGGGCATCATCACAACTATTCTAGGCATTTCTCTCATAGCAACACCCCGTACCAACATGTTTCCCCTCCAGGGTAGCAGTAAGGGTGGAAGCCACTACCTCCTTCCCCTACTAGGTAGGATGGTTGGGGTACTCCTCATACTCCTCCATGCTTATATGCTTGGGAAGTGCCACTTGGAGGCCAAAAAGATGTCCTGGATAAGTTTCCTAGGCTTTTTTTGCCATTTTCACCACTAAGACAAGCAGAAGATGATGACATAGACACTACCCAAGTTACTGGTTAGGAGCCTATTCTAGATGGCAATGACTTGCCAAGCTTGAGATGGGGTCTTGATGATATGGATCCTCCACCTTCTAGCCTTGTTCTTGTTGCATAAAAGTTATCTCCTTTTAATGACTTTATGAATTATTTCTAGGCTTTACCTAGATTATGATACTTTTTATTTTGCTCCTAGGTTCTGCCTAGTGTGATGTGGCGTGCTTTCATACCACCTTTATTTTTTTTATGAATTATTTGTATATTTTTTTAATTTAATATATAGATATATTTCATTAAAAAAATCATTTATTGGATCCATTAATTTACCTTGTAAAGTTGGGCCAAACACATGTTTAGTGGTATTTCATGTATGTCCTAGTTTGGCACAATATAATGCTAAATTAGGAAGATCATGGATGATAGCAATGAGGGAAATAATGGATAAAGATGCCAACCATATCACATTTGCACATGAAAATACAATGATCATAGTTTTAAGAGAAGATAGAGTTTCTTCAAAGTAAGAGCTACCAAAAAAATGCATACTTTAAGCTAGCATACTAATAGATATAAGCAATGACATATCAATTGAGGCACATGACACATTACATGTTACACGAGAAATTGAGAAAATAAATACCATAATATGGGGAAGTTCCTTATTCATATCAAGATAAAATACAAGAGTGGTATTTCACAAGTTCAAAATGCAGATGATGATTATAACAATCCAGATTGGTATGATCCTGATGATACTAATTATATAGAATATGAATATGGCAATGATAAATAACCTACATAGCTACATGATACTCTTCATTAGCAAGAAATCACCATTCTTTTGTTCACCATAGGATCTATTGATGGTAAGACTTTTAAGAGATCCATTGGTTAGTATCTTTCTCTCTTTTTCTCAGTTCACATATATGTAACAATATAAAAACAACAAAATATTCCAAAAATACCAAAATAAGGACTTATGCATGTTTATATGTACTTTGTCATACATCAATTTAGTTATGTATAGTATTTTGTAAATGTTTCAACCAATTTTTTATCATACATGATTCACAAAGGTACATGAGTGATTGCATATTGCACAACATATCAGCCCCATACTTAGTTTCGGTCACTTTCATTGTTACTTACTAAGAATTTGTATTCAGACATGAGCATTGTGGAGGATAGGAGAACTCTGATCTAATGTCCCTCACATTTTTGTTTTCCCAGTGAATTTAGAGTATCACCACTTAGTTCCATACTAATAGGATTTATACAACATGTAAATTCATCAATTAGCTCACTAGGAGCATGGTACACATAGGTTTTATCCTTCTTTGCCCACACAATCTTACTCACAACTCAATTCTTTACATAACACTACACCTTTTGATATCACCCAATCACTAAAATTATGATATACTATTATTTATTTTATTTATTTAATATACTCAAATTACAACTTAACTTTTGTTGATCAACATTACATATTCATCCATACTTTATACATTGCTTTTAATAACTTCACATATTATATGCACTTTTTGTTTGCTTTGAGGACATTTGAATATGTCATTTTTTAGTGGCTCTAAGCCTTCACATCCTTGATTATATACATGTGAGGACATTTAAACATGTCTTTATATGTGTATTCTATTTGTGTGTGAGTATTTGCACATGTCCTTATATGTGGATCTAAGCCTCCTTTATTTAATTCTATGTGTGTGATGGCATTTCAACATGTCTTTATATGTGATTTATATTCGAGTGAGTGAAATTTGAATATGTCCCTTTATTATCCCCTTGGGCCTTCTATTGTGTGTTGTGCGTATACTCTTTGATTATGTGTGTCATGGCCATGACAACTTATTTGCTTATTTGCTCATATTATTTAATGCCATGATGGACATCATGCATCCATCCAGCCTTTCCAATGCCATGATGGATATCATGTATCCTTCCCTAAGTAGTATTATTTAATATTATATATTTAGTTGATCACTTATATACATGCTTCATTGTCACATCTATATAGACACACTTACTATGAATGTTTATTTTGACATGCATCTTACATGATTGCTATGCTCAATTTACATACACAATGATGTCATGCTTCTCCATGTTGTCAATATTACTCAAATTTCCATTTTTTTATCACAAGAACCTATTTTAAAACTCACCTTAAAAGATGGGGCATTCATAGAGGTTTGTCTTAAAGACTAGACTTCCTAAATCAGTACATAGACATGATTTAACAATGATTACATAGCTGACATAGTTTTAGGCTCATAAAATACATAAAAAGTCACATTGGATAGAAGTGCCACATTGGATAGGAGAGAACTAATTTAGTGTCCTTCCCAATGTTATTGTACAAATGCCTAAAAAAATAGGCATTTTCATAATTTATCAGAACCTCATTTTATTCAGAACAATACTCAACAGTTTCATAATCTCAATTTCCAAAATTACTTAGAATTACATAGTTTTATCTTAGATTTGTTTAGTTTGGGGGAAATAATGCATGGAATTTTGTTATGATATTACACACATGATTTTTTTACTCAATATTAGGATCTATATGCACCATGTATTATTTGGGGGCATGTGAATGACACGTTGATTCCTCATTGCTCAATTTTGCAGTAGTTTCATAGATGAAATGACAATTCATGTCATTCTCCATGTTGTATACACTAGACCCAAATTATACCCAGTATTTGTACCAATTTTTTCACCATTTTTGAATCATAATTAAACTTTATTCTATATACAATGGTTGGTTCACTATTTAAACTAATATTTACACAAGTATTTGCACTAGTTTTTTCACCATAAATATCTATTGAGATTTATACAAAGATTCCAAATTATTTCACTATTGTGGGTAGGTGATGATGGAGTCAAGAAACCTTGAGTTATTAAACACACCCACTTATTGATTAGGATTGGAGAATGCACAATCAAATCCAAACTATTCAATGTTAATGAAAATACAAATATATAACCCACCATAATCACTAGTTTTTTGAGCTAGCTTTTGCACAAAAAAAACACAATAGTTCATGTATCCAATCAAGTGTATTCACTCCTTATCACTTTTTAGTTCACCGTATTTCAATTTTTTATATTCATATTAAGGATTAATATCACATATTTTTTCATTATAGGTTTTTGCATGGAACATCATTTAGAATTGTCGCCTACATCCAAAACTTCTCTTCATAGGTAAGTTTAGGTACACATTATTTTTACTTTTACTCTAGTACTTCCACTTTTGATACATTACTATCATAAAAGGTGATCATGCACTTATGACCACTATTTTACACACTTAGGTTTAGACATATCTTATGGCCCCTTTTGATCACTTTTAACCACCTTGCACACTCCTCCAAGTTGATGAATGACCCCCACATATACTAATCCCTATTTTTATCAACATTTGACACCTTTTAGGCCCTACCTAACACTCAAAATGATCAAATCACCCATTAGACAAAAGTGCCCTAGGGGACTACAATGCATCACTCTAGTGTCCTTGTCCCCTCTCTTATCTTCCTAACAAATAATGGCTAATTTATAATTTGAAAAGCTATAAGAAGGTTGACTTATGTCCTTAATGAGCCCCATTAAAAGTAATTTCACATATATGACTATATAAACATGTTTTAAACCATTTGGAACAAAAGAGGCTTCCACATTGAAAAACACGAGAATTATAATCATACATTGAGGTTAAAGTACCTATTTCTCCCCATTATGATTGCATACAACCCTAGGAGCCCAAAGCTCAAGTCTGAATACATTTTGAAAGTCATAATTAATGGTTAAGCACTTAATCACATTAGTATTGCACCAACATCTAACATATTGTGCTAGTTATTCACACACCACCATAGCATGGGAGAACTACATGAAGTTTTATCCCTCTTTGAAGTATTAGTATTTAGGCAATGCTTAACACATGGGGTGTTGAGGTCTCACCCAAATTCAACCATTGATCCCCTTTTCTCCATTGATTTACATCAATATTCACATGTCAAAGAGCTAGGGTTTATGAAGGAAAATTAGTCATATAGTCGTCTTTTTAAGTGATTGTAAGCTCTCACATTAGATATAGGCTTTGCAGACAAAGATACAGAGAACCCAAAAACCTTGGTTTCCGCATTACAAGTGGATATGAGTGTTTCATAGTGGATATGAACACCACCCATTTAGTGTCCTACACATGGCACTATTGCCTAGGCCAAGACCTAGCTATTTATTCATGTTTCAAGTCACCAAGCCATTATACACATCAAGTTTTAGACTCAGATTCTTCCCACAGATATAATTTCCAGCTAAGTCATTTTTTTCTCATTACACTGTTATTTTAAGTAAATTTCTACAATACAATAGTTCCAAATTAGTGAATGCTATTATTGTTATACTTTCTCTTGATTTTGCACATCAATGTTGTCATTTAAGGTTTTACATAAATCCCAAGTTTGATAAAACAATATTAAAAAATAAAATATATTAAACACTTGACACAAAATAGATAACATATGCAAAGAAAAAAGATATTAAATTTTGAAAAATTTTTTTTTTTGAATTTTTGAAATTTTTGAATTTTTTTGAATTTTTGCTATATTTGAATTTAAGTGAGTTAAAAGTACTAATGAGTAAGGCTTCTAAAATAGAAGAAATGGGAGGGATTCAAAAAATCTTTAAAAATATGCTAAAGCATAATGTGGCAAGAAAGAAGGCAAGAAATGTGCCCTAAATGTATGCATAAATGAATCATAAAAATGTAGCTCGAATGATCGGTATAGATAAAAATGTAGATTCCTTCAATGTGCAAGAGATAGATGTGATCATGTAAGTGCAATGAAAACCATAACATAATAGATATGCAATGGTAAGAAAGTGGAGTGCCATAGATAATGTGCATGGAAAACATTGAAATGTATTTGTTTTTGGATTATTTGAATCAGTTTGAAAATAAAGAGGGAAAGTGTTCAAAGTGAAAATAAAGTCAAGGGTTAAAAGAATACTTGGAACAAGGATAGAAAAAGAAGTAATGAAATAAAAGCAAAGAAGCTATGTATAAAGGAAAAAATGTAGACAATTAATCAAGAGACTTATCCCAAATTAGTGTATTGATAGGAAGTAAGAGGTTATGTCCAACCGAGGATATCATAAAGAGGATGCACATATGTATAGCCAATTGCATTTAATGAAGGAGTAACTTATTATGAAGAAGTGCCAACTGTAGATGCCTCTAAATCTAAATTATGGTCATGTGTTGTAATATAACTATATGAATCACTACTCGTATATCCATGTAAAACTATATCCTCATGTGTAATATGAGAATATGTAACAAATTATACCTATGATGAAGCTCTCTAAATAACTTGTGATGACTTAGGAGATGAATACCTCTTTTTAGGTGACACTTTCTACTTATGAGATTGTACCATGCTCTTTAGAATTAACTGATTATGCTCATGTGTAACTGTATCATGCTCATAAATAGATGGAGAAACTGATTTTGTAACATACTCATGTGTAATTGTATTATGCTTATAAGTAGATAGAGAAACTAATTATGTAATATGCTCATGTGTAACTATATCATGTTTATAAGTAGATGGAGAAATTGGTTCTATAATATACTCTTGAATAGTTATATATATTATTTCATTACCATGTTTCTCAATGTATGTGCCTTCCAACTCTTTTGTAGGAGTAAATATAATTGGTTTCAAAGGATATTCATAGTGGATTCTTATAATTTTAACCACTTGATTATCATGAATGTATTTTAGACATTTATGCACTATAGAAGGTACTACTCTAATATTTTATATCCAAGGGCATCCTAATGGCATATCAAAGACCCCTATACTTGTTAGAACTAATAATGAAATGGGAATTATGAGAGGCCCCACTTGTAAAGGCAGTACTATATGCCCAAGAGTATCTTGTGTATGACCATAAAATGCTTTGACAACTCTAGAAGTATCCTATAAGTCTTTTTATGTATAACCAAGAGAGTAAAGGAGTGTTATGGTGCACACAAGTTCATTTGATCCATTATCTATCATATCACTTTGTGTGGATTGCCTACCAATATATGCTTGAATAAAGAGTGCACATCTATTTGAATCATCATCAATAATTTTAATATCATCAAATGTGATCATAGATGTGATGCTTATTTGCTTGTAACTATACCAACGGTGCTATCAGGTGGATGCCTATATGTAGAAAGAGGAGGGTGAACATTATATGCATAATGTTCTTTAGGATTATCCTTGTTATTTTTTACTTCATGATTTGGAAAATGATATTTTTACATTTTAAGCTTTGAATTGTCATTTTTAATGGCTTAGCCTCCTTAATAGGTGTGCCACTATTATTAATGTTTTCATCAATGAGATATTGAATGTTGTCCTTGAGATCCAAATACTTGTTTGTGGAATTGTCAATACATCTATGGTAATCACATTATGCATTACCATTAAAATTTATAGATTGTGGTCTAGACATGTCCACTTCCATTGGCAGAGGAAGAGTGACAAAATTGCATTCAAGTAGTTTTGTAACAATGCATGAGGAGGTGAAGGTAACTTTTAAAACTACCTTCTTGGTGGAGCTTGTAATTGAAGATTTTGTGTTGGTTGTGAAATAACATTAAATGTAATTATTAACCTCATTTTTGATTTTATTTTAATCTTATGATTTGAATTAATTTGAAATTTGACATTTGAAGTAGAAGGAGCATTTGAAGTATACTTAAGATTTTTCAAAGTAATCAATTTGACCTCACACTCCTTAACTTTATGGCATAGATCATCAAAGAATTTGAACTTATCAAACATAATAGAAACAAGAAGTGAAGATAATAAAATTTGAGTGAAGATATCTTGAATCTCATAATAGCCATCTGATTTGTCATTTTTTTCCATTGATTGTCTCATTAGACCTTTTTTGAGATTTGAAATTTGAGCATATGATAGCTTTTCACCAAAGTTGATATAAAAACGTGTTATAAATTGATTTTTCAAGAGATTGAAAACCTTTACTGATTGAAGAGGAAGATCAAAGAACCATCTAAGAGCATATTCTTTGAGACTTCTTGAAAATAGCTTTGTTAACAATTTTTCATTATTTACATAGTCTAGACAAGTTGCATGGAATGCACACAAATGCTATTCAAGATCACCTTTGCATTAATATAGAGGAATCTCATGAGACACAAATCCAACTAGTAATGGATAAGATGCAATTTAAGGTGCCAAAGGGTTATGTAATAAGGAACATGAGTCCATGGAAGGGCTAGCATGAGAAATGATCTATTCAATTTGAGATAACTTAGCTTTTACAATAAGAATGGTATACTCTAGAGTAGCATTTATAGAGGAGATTGGAGGAGGATAGGTAACATGATTAGGCATAGGCATGGAAATTTATTAAAAACCAATTGATGTAACCAAACCAAGAGATGGTGCTATAATGGTAGCTAAAGGTGCAAAAGTAGGAATGAATGTGATAAGAGAAGTGACAACATTGGAAGTAGAGATTTGAAAACCAGAAAAGGTAATTCTTATGGTATAGATGTGGCTAATTTAGTTTGATGATTAAATTTATATGCTAAAATGAGAATAATGATTTTATTCACCTAATGGGGGTTCTCTTGAACTCAAAAATATTCATATAATTTTTGCACTTGATTTTGATCCATTCCATTAAGCTCTTGTGGATCTATATGAGTTTCATGTTTATTATATACATCATAGTCCTCTTCATTAATTTCATTTTTAGTAGTCCAAGTAATTTGAATAATAACATTATTAGTTTGAGAAAAAACATCTTGATTTACAATTTTAGAAGAAACCAAAGGAAGTTGCTTATATGAAATAGGAATACCACTTAATATAGCACTACACCTTAGAGGCATATAATAAAATATGAATCAAACAATGTGTTGGTTGAATATTTTGTCGATCAATGTACTGATAAACAAAATAGGTCTGATCAGCCAAAGTAAGAAGATTAGTCATCCAAATGTGTAGGTTTATCGCATCAAAAAGGGACTAATCTCTCCTCTCATCAAGGGGAGGTTCCCTATATATATATATATATAAACAAAAAATAATACTCAAGGGTAGGACAAACCATCCATCTCTCTTTTTTTAGAGATGATGCGTGTGGATCAAAGGAGAAACTCAAGGAAAATGACAGAAAGCACTCCTTTTCTTTCAAAAGTACTATTTAGAAAGCCACAAGAATACTCCAGGTAGTAATTGCAAAATGTAACCAAGGACGTAGCAACTAGCAAATTGAGATGCAACACAAAGTCTCCACCTGAATTGCCCAAGAGTGAGATATGAAAGACAATGAGGGCACAAAGTCATCCCAAGGTCCTTTACACAGAAATGAAAAGAAAACACACTGCAAGGCAATTATGGGGGCACAAAGTCTCTCCAAAGTTGACTTCAGGACACCTTCATGACCAATTTCACTAATCTTGCTTGTTGAATTAAAAGAACAAAAAATATATTAAGCAAAAAGACATAAGAATAGTTTCCCCAACAACAAAGATATCACAACACAAAGTCTGAAAAGTCACTTGCTTTCTTATTCCAATAACAAAATATGATCAACAATCTGAGCTCAAAGTCTCAGTAATGTCTTTCAATTTAAGCAGAGTTTCATTTATGATTGTCAGAAAGAGAGATATTTACAATAAAAGAGAGTCCCTTATATAGCCTTTTCAATAAGGACTCGAGAACAGTAACACATCATGTTGCATTGAAATTTGTTAAGGAGATAGGATGGAATTTAGGGGCATCTACCCATTTGCTTTTCTCAATGTAGGGAAACCAGTCACGCTATTGAAAGTTTACATCTTTCAACGTCCACCTGGCGATCTGATCTTTCTTCATCGTTCCTCCTTTTCTGGTTAATTGAATTGGGTCCTGGATTCAATTTGTTGTTTTGTTCTTTAGTTGCTTTCTACTGGTCTTGGCCTTAAATCTTGTGAATGCATTTGGGTCTGTAGATTACAAGGATCAACGACTATTTTATGAGATTTGAAATTGACGTTCGTGCACCTATCAATATGCTTGAATTTCCAATAGCTAGTTTACTCATCTTGAATTTGATGTCTTTAGGCATGTCACCCCTTGGTCCTTCTTTAGCTTTCCTATTTTGCATCCACCTAAAGGGAAGGTGACCCTTTAGCTTGGGGGAGTGTCCTTTAAGTTGGTAGCTGAGAGTCCCCTTCAAGGGCACCTACCCTTTGGGGTCCTTTGGTGGCCTTTTCTTTGGAGTCTCTCATGGACATTCTTGTGGACATTTTCCCTAGGCTTTTTCCACAGGCTTTTTTCGTAGGCATTTTCCCATGGACAAAAAGTCTGTGGAAATTTCTCGCGGATAAAAATTCCATAGAATTGTTCCGATCACTTTGCCTCTTTGAAAATTTCTTCAAGATTTGTACCTGCAACTTCTTTCTTGAATTCCTTTGGACTTTTTGTCTGAAGGAATTCCTTCGGATAAAAAGTCCAAAAGAATTGTTTCTTGCCTTAGTCTTTTTTTGACTACCTTAAATGAAAATATGAAAGAATTACCTTTACGGCTTCCTTGAAAATGACCCTTTCGAAGGGTGTTTTTGTTGACCAAGTGCCCTCTTCAAGGGCACTTGTCCTTCGGGAGGCTCTTTTGAACTTTTGCTTTGAACCGCTCCTTTGAACCAATCCGTTGAACCAAGATTTGAACCACACTTTGAACCAAGATTTGAACTAAGCTGATGAACCCTTTGATTGAACCAAAAGATGTTGAACCGCTTGATGAACTGATTGAATGAACCGAAGCATTGAACCACTCCTTTGAACCAAGGCGATGAACCAAGCCGATGAACCAACTGAGTGAACCAAAGCCGATGAACCAAAAGCATTGAACCAATTGAAGTGAACCAACTATTGAACCAAGATTTGGTTCAACGGTTCATTTCCTTTGATTTGGCTAAGTCTTCTTTGATCCTCGTTGAACCAAATGTGTTGAACCCGTTGAACCTTAAACCTGTTGAACCTTTGAACCAAAGTGGTTCAATGGTTCAACGGTTCAATGGTTTAAGCCTTCTTCTCTTTGATAAGTGTTTTGAAGCCATTGAACCTTGAAGCGGTTGAACTTTGAACCTTGATAAAGCACTTAACTCTTGCCGATGACGTTGAACCTTTGAACTTGTTGAGCCCATTGAACCAAAAAGGTTCAAGGTTCAACAGTTTAATGGTTGGATCCTTGCTTAGATGCTTGCTGATGTACATTTTTAATTGAACTAAGGTGCTGAACCAATCCCAAAAATGACTAAGTGTTGAAAATTGATTATTTTGATTGAACCCACTTGCAGAAGCCTTTGAACCTATAGAAATGAACCTGCCTACAGAGTCCATAGAAATCAACCTATAAAGCCCATTGAACTTGGCCTGCAGAGTCTGTAGATTCTTGAGAAGCTTGAAAAATGAGGAATTTGAATGCCCAGGACAAATTTCAGAAAGGGAAGAGACAATTTTAGTTTGTAGGACCAAAATAATTCAAATGTTGTCCCAAAAATGAGTGATATTTTTTGGGGGACAACAGCTGGCTCCAGTTGGGGAACTTCTATCAATTGCAAAAAGAATTGAAGGGAGTAGAATCTAGAATCTCCAGTGTCTTCATGTGTACCATTGGGCTATGGAGTCATGCTACCCAGAAATGGAAGGCATCAAAAAAGGAACCAAAAAAAAACAAAATAGAATTAAAAACTATACAAATATACATATGTACAGATGAAATGATCTGATACTTCAAAAATTGAAGTATTTCAGATGCTGCTTCCAGAGAGACAGTGAAAATAGTGATCTATCCTGATAAACCAACAAGAAGACATTTGTCCCCAAAAACGGTGACGAGCGAATGGAACTCTCCACCAAGAAACTAATTTTCTACATATTTCTCTTGGTATTTTCTTTTTCTTGCTCCATGGTAGGATGTGGTCTTCAATTTGAAAGCCATAACTCCTTGCTTTCTTGGTGAAGGGTTTTTTTTGCCTAATTTTGATTTGTAGGAGCATGGTCCATTACCATAATTGGTTGTTCTTTTAGTTCAGTCTAGCACATGATTGGATTGTCCACATAAAACTCCTAACAAACTATCAGCTTAGCATCTCCTTTGATGTGGAGGAGTTTGATCTCTTCATCTTGAATAATCTTCAATCCAAGCAACAGAGATTCACATCCAGCTATGTTGTTGACTTGCAAATTGCATGAAGGAGGAATATCTCCTTGAGGAGATATCAACACAGTCCTAACTCCATCTTTGGTAAAAGAATTGTTGCCATCAAATTCTAGGATCCAAGCATCATCAGAAGCTGATCTCCTATCAGATTTCTCTTCATTAGAGATGGAAGATCCTTCCTTATTTGTATTGTGCCCTACCAATTCTCCTGAAGTCTTGTTTGGATCAATTCTTGGATTGTCAGCTACAAGACTTTCATCTGTAGAAACATGAACATCCTTTATGGTCAAGAAATAATTACCCCTACCTGAAGACTCAAATAGAATTTGTGCTGCAGGGGTTGATGTTTGGGTGACCACGTATTTTGCTTCCTTTTCAGGGAGCAATCTCTTCATTACACCTTGGACAGGGATCCTTGCCTCAGATAGGTCCATGCTTAGTTTTCCTCCCACGTCCTTGCAAAAATTTTGTCCAAGTAAAATGCCATAGGATGTTGGGACGTCAGCCACCAAGACAATCATCTTAATTATCTTGTTTGGAAAAGTTGCAAATGCAAATTGGGCATCTTTGATTTGCCCCAACAGTGATACTTGCTTGTTATCCATGGAGAAACATCTCCCAAATGTCTTGGTTAGTGTGAGACCTAGAGAATTAGCTACTTTAGTAGGCATGACATTGTCAGATGCCTCGGAATCAATGATGCAATTGTTGAGTTGATAACCATTTATCAATAAGGAAACATAGAAAGGTTCTATTTTCCTAGTGGCAGTTGGAGGAGTAATGACAAGATTATTTGGAATGGGCATGTTCTTTGGGGAATCAAGAATTATTTTCTTAACCTTTTATCTTGCAAGGATGGTTTGGTTCTTGGCACATTAGACTAACCTATCCAATTGATTAGGATTATACTGAAAATATTCAAATTTAGACATTTGAATTTTGGTCTTTTTGATATGATCAATTATGTCAAATTGCTGAATTGGACTAGGAACAGAGGAAGGCATTTCAACCTTTTGGGTTTTAGGAGGGATGGGAGGAGGGCTGGTTTGCAAAATGGGAGTAGAAGGTGAAGGTGAAATTGATGTACTTACATTTTGGGTGATTACCAAATCTTTTGGCTGGAAAGGCAGAGTGGCTCCACACTTAGAAATTGTAATTGCTGGTTGAGGTTGCTCTTCTGTCTTCCCTTTATCAGCTTGCTAGACTGATTGGTTATTAGACCTGGTAAACACTGCATATGATCCATCAATAGCTTCTCCTTTGCTTCTGGGTTCATCCTAGTAATTTAGGAAACCAATGTGGGAGTCACCAGCTGATTCTTCTTGATCCTCCATGAAGAGATCAATGTCATTTTCTTGCTTAAACTTAGGTTAGAAAGATAAAGCATGTTTTGTTTCCAAATATCCAACTGCTAAGTTGGTTGGAAGAGCTTCAAGGGCAAGTTTCCCTTATGGGGGAGGAAGATGATCTGGCTGCTCTTGATTCCTGACAGCATTGCCTTTATATGATTGATTTGGAAATTTCCTTATTGGCATATCTCTGTATGAAGGAGCAGAAGACATTCCTTGCACCATTTGTCTTTTCAAGGCTTGCAGTTCATTTGTCAACTTTTGCACCATTGGATCAGTGGTGCTTGTAGATGAATATTCAGAAGATGATGAGGATCTATTTCTGTATGGATCTCTTCTTATCTTCCCTGCTAATATGAGATCATATTCTACCTCAGTGGCCAAAAGTTGAGCTGCAGTAAGATCTATTTGACCAGCATGTCTCAAAAGAAAGCTGACTTTAGGTAACTAAGAATTAATGAAGAAGCATTTGAGATTCTCAGCTGTAGGTCAAACAATTACAAGAATTCTATTCCTCAATTTGTCAAATTTGGCTATGAAGTCCCTCATTAGTTCATGAGGTTCTTTCTTCATCTGTGTAAGTTGAGCTAGAATTGCATGTGCATCTTTTGTAGGTTTGAATCTAGATTCAAACTTATCTTTGAGAGTATTCTAATCAGTCACTGACCAAGCCTGTAGATGATAAAAAAAATCTACAACAACACCTTATAATGTTTCTACAAATAACCTGACTGCTACATCTTCAAATTCTACTCCAATTACTCCATAGGCTATGTTGAAGGCTGCAATGTGCTCATCAGGATGAACTTTCCCATCACCATAGAATTTGGGGAAATTCTTCCTTGAATTGCGTGGAAGCTCATGTAGAGGTGGAGTAAGATTAAGAGGACCAAAATCATTACCCCAGGGGCCTTGAATTGCCATTATAGGATTATGAAAAGGAGGAATAACAAATCTCAGAGGGGTAATTATTGGCAAAGCTTTATCAACAACAGAAGTGGATACTTCGTCTGGAAATGGAAATCTGACTTTAGTAGGAGGAAAGCTCTTGGTTCATTGGAGACGAGATGGTGAGGGAAACATATCAAAATCACTTTTCTGTACCAACTTGAATACATGGTCAATAATACCTTTAGCCTTTTGGCTTTGTGTATACCTTGAATCTGCGAGATTGTGAAACAAAAATGGAAAAGAATTGACCTTGCTTCAGTTTGAAGCTTGAGGCTTTAAACTGCGCATTCTTTCCCAACAACTCTGGTTTTTACAGACTAGATAAAATAATGGAGGTGGAGGAAGATGGTAAGACTATAAATGGATAATGGGTAAGACATGAAATGTAGTTTCCAGAGTCTATAATGGATAAGGGTTATAATGATAATAGGTAAGACATAGGTGATGTTTTAATCTGAAACTTGAGGTTCCAAATTGCACAAACTTATGTATATCCCCAACAGAGTCACCAAAAATTATTGGTTGAATATTTTGTCGATTAGCATACTAATAAACAAAATAGGTCTGATCAGCCAAAGTAAGAAGATTAGTCATCCAAATGTGTAGGTTTACCACATCAAAAAGGGACTAATCTCTCCTCTCATCAAGGGGAGGTTCCCTATAGATATGCTATATATATATATAATAGAAAATAATACTTAAGGGTAGGACAAACCATCCATTTCTCTTTTTATAGAGATGATGCGTGTGGATCAAAGGATAAACTTAAGGAAAATGACAGAAAGCACTCCTCTTCTTTTAGAAGTACTATTCAGCAAGCCACAAGAATACTCTAGGTAGTAATTACAAAATGTAACCAAGGACATAGCAACCATCAAATTGAGATGCAACACAAAGTCTCCACCTAAATTGCCCAAGAGTGAGATACGAAGGACAATGATGGCACAAAGTCATCCCAAGGTCCTTTACATAGAAATGAAAAGAAAACACACTGAAAGGCAATTATGGGGGCACAAAGTCTCTCCATAGTTGACTTCAGGACACCTTCCTGACTAATTTCATTAATCTTACTTGTTGAATTAAAGGAATAGAAAATATATTAAGGAAAAAGACATAAGAATAGTTTCCCCAACAACAAAGATATCATAGCACAAAGTCTGAAAAGTCACTTGCTTTCTTATTCCAATAACAAAATATGATCAACAATCTGAGCTCAAAGTCTTAGTAATGTCTTTCAATTTGGGCAGAGTTTCATTTATGATTGTCAAAAAGAGAGATATTTACAATAAAAGAGAGTCCCTTATATCACCTCTTCAAGAAGGACTCGAGAATAGTAACACATCATGTTGCATTGAAATTTGTTAAGGAGACAGGCTGGAATTTAGGGGAATCTACCCATTTACTTTTCTCAATGTAGGGAAATAAGTCACGCTATTGAAAGTTTGCATCTTTCAATGTCCACTTGACGATCTGATCTTTCTTCATCGTTCCTCCTTTTCTAGTTAATCAAATTGAGCCCTGGATTCAATTTGCTATTCTTTTCCTTAGTCGCTTTCTACTGGTCTTGGCCTTAAATCTTGTGAATGCATTCTAGTCTATAGATTACAAGGATCAACAGCTATTTTATGAGCTTTGAAATTGACGTTCACGCACCCGTCAATATGCTTGAATTTCTAACGGCTAGTTTGTTGTTCTTGAATTTGACGTCTTCAGGCACGTCACCCCTTGGTCCTTCTTCAGCTTTCCTATTTTGCATCCTCCTAAAGGGAAGGTGACCCTTTGGCTTTGGGGGAGTGTCCTTTAAGTTGGCAACTGAGAGTCCCCTGCAAGGGCACCTACCCTTCGGGGTCCTTCGATAGCCTTTTCTTGGGAGTCTCTCGCGGACATTCCCGGAGACATTTTCCTATGGATTTTTCTGTGGGCATTTTCCCCAGGCTTTTTCTGTGGGAATTTTCCCACAGATAAAAAGTCTGCAAAAATTTCTCGCGAACAAAAAGTCTGTGAAATTGTTTCGATCATTTTGCCTCTTTGAAAATTTCTTCGGGCTTTCTGCCTATAGCGTCTTTCTTGAATTCCTTCAGAATTTTTGTTCGAAGGAATTCCTTCGGACAAAAAGTCCAAAAGAATTTTTTCTTGCCTTAGTCTTTTTTTGACTGCCTTAAATGAAAATCCAAAAGAATTACCTTTGTAGCTTCCTTGAAAATGACCCTTCTGAAGGGTGCGTTTATCGACCAAGTGCCCTCCATAAGGGCACTTGTCCTTCAGGAGGCTCTTTTGAACTTTTGCTTTGAACCGCTCCTTTGAACCAATCCATTGAACCAAGCTTTGAACTAAGTTGATGAACCCTTTGATTGAACCAAAAGATGTTGAACTGCTTGATGAACTGATTGAATGAACTGAAGCATTGAACCACTCCTTTAAACCAAGGTGATGAACAAAGCTGATGAACCAACTGAGTGAACTGAAGCCAATGAACCAAAAGCATTGAACCAATTGAATTGAACCAACCATTAAACTAAGCTTTGGTTTAATGGTTCAATGGTTCATTTCCTTTGATTTGGCTAAGTCTTCTTTGATCCTCATTGAACCAAATGTGTTGAACCCGTTGAACCTTGAACCCATTGAACCTTTGAACCAAAGTGGTTCAATGGTTCAACGGTTCAATGGTTCAAGCCTTCTTCTCTTTGATAAGTGTTTTGAAGCAGTTGAACCTTGAAGCGATTGAACTTTGAACCTTGATGAAGCGCTTAACTCTTGCTGATGATGTTGAACCTTTGAACTTGTTGAGTCCATTGAACCAAAATGGTTCAAGGTTCAACGGTTCAATGGTTGGATCCTTGCTCAGATGCTTGATAATGGACATTTTTGATTGAACCAAGGTGCTGAACCAATCCCAAAAATGACTAAGTGTTGGAAACTAATTCTTTTGATTGAACCCACCTACAGAAGCCTTTGAATCTATAGAAATGAACCTGCCTGTAGAGTTTGTAGAAACCAAGTACGTAGAAATCAACCTGTAAAGCCCATTAAACTTGGCCTGCAGAGTCTGTAGATTCCTGAGAAGCTTGAAAAATGAGGAATTTGAATGCCCAGGACAAATTCCGGAAAGGGAAGAGACAATTTTGGTCTGTAGGACCAAAATAATTCAAATGTTGTCCCAAAAATGAGTGATATTTTTTGGGGGACAACACAATGCTAATGATTATAAATATAATATAAGAAAAAAGCAAGGTATATGGGTGATCTAGGTAAGGGTTTGAATGATTATGTGGGTTCTCAAATATACTTGTTCATTTGTTGATTAGTGTCATCCCAATGTTTTAGAGTACTAAATAAAGAGACAAAACCATGCCTATAACCCACTAATCCCATTTTCAAGGGTATTGTGAGAGTAAATTCCCTAGGTGATATGCATGTCTTAGGTGCACCATAAATCAGATGGCTATAAGAGACTTCTTATGGTATAAACAATGGATCCTAGGCATTTCTAATATACCATAAGGTATGTGGAAAACAAACTCTATGTTTAGTGTTGTACAATGGATATGAATACTAGGTTAAAACCCCTCACACCATGATATTTTCAAAATAGATCACTGCATATCCTATAATGATAGGTACTAAGTAGTTTTATAAATGTCAGGACACAATTTTAAAAACAAGAAACAAGTAAAAGAAAATAAAGTGAAAATAAAATTAAAAGATTTTTGTGTAAAGAATCAATACTTTCTAATTTTTGTGAAATTAAAAAGTTAGCTAAAACCCTATACCACACAAAAATCAAGAAAATAATCAAGTAGTGTTTTTAGTAAAATATAGGTTTACTAGAATGTTGAATGTGTTCTTTTTGATTTAACAATGAAATGCTAAGAACTAAAAAATTATTGACAACTAATTTAGATATACATAAATATATAAATCTGAATGTAAAATACAAAATTTGAAATAATATAAAATGAGTAAATTGACAAACATATATCCAAACCTCTCTCAAACTGATTTTATGTTGGCTATGCAGGTTGTCTATGACTAGAAACTACCTAAAAATAACTATGAAATGTGTCACATACAAAAGTAGGAATTCAAAATTTACCAAGATAAGGCCACACTAAGAGGAAGAGGATGCACTAGAACCTTTTTGTTGACTGTAGTTGTGTCCTGGTTGATTGTGTGATTGATTTTTCAATCTGGGCATGTGAAACTATCTGTAAGAGTTTATTATCTGATTGTGTGTATCAATATGATGCATGAAAGACCTAATAAATACAAACCCTAGTTCCTACATAACAAACACAATAATTACTGAATTACAAAAAGGGGGAATAGGGTTAGGGGAATAGATGAGTTACCTTTCAAAAACTTTGTGTAATCTGAGTGCTACCTATATAGCTCAAAAGGGCCTCAAATTGATGTAGTTCTTCCTCATAGAGTGAGTGTGTGAATCTTGACTTTGCTATTGAATGAAAATAGATAAATTGATTTGATTAATTTATAATGAGTGCCCTTGATTTTTGATAAAAGATATTTAGACTTGGCTTATGATTTTTAAAATGCTTCAAAATAAGAATTAGAAGAAATATTACTCTTTTCCTTAATGTGTAATAGAATTACTATTGATTTTTGGATGTGTTTGGAGAATATTTTATGTGTTTATATAGAGGAATATTTTGAATATTTTCATTGATTGACCTTGCTAAAAGTGCAGAAGGGTTAAAATATAATGTCTTGAATTTAAAAATTTACCATTGGAGTGTAGGCAACAAGGTTGCACTAGTGGACATGACTTTAACACAAACCTATCCAACCTAACACGGTTTTACCCAAAAAGGATATAGACTTAATGAATTGGTTTGATGGAACTTGTAATAAAAATAGGGATGTTTGAATGATGTTTTGAGTGGTTTCAAGAAAAATTATAGAATAAAAAATGCTCCCTTATAGATTTAAAGCTAACATAAGGGTAAATAGGCCAAATAAGATAAGGATGTCATTATTAAACATTTCCAAGCACTAAATGATTAATTTTGAGTGTCTACATGTATACACCAATTATTTCTCATTAGAGACATGCACCTTTCCATCTTCACACACTTCTATCAGGCATGAATTCACAATTCACATACATAGTGGGGCCATATCACTTGCCTTCAATTTATTGAGACTACATTATTATTACTCTTGGTGCACATTATGAAGTGAAAAATGTTATGGATTGTTCAAATTCATTTGATTATTATTTTTTGAGCCTTGCATCTTGGAATTGCTTGCTTAAATAAATGTGTGCTTAGAAAATTAAAAAAAATAGAAAATTAAATTAAAAAGGGACCCATGCATGATGTGCTTTACTAGTTACATAATTGATTGATGTTATTTATCATATATATAGTGAATTAAATATATATTTTATATGCACATGTTTTCATGATATACATGAGTGGGATGCAGGATATATAGGTTACATATGATACATAGATATTCATATTCAACACATTCCTTATACCTAAGGGCTACCTTTATACATTGGGGTCATACCTACATTGGGGCAACTTTGTACACTTTTGAAGTTATATCTTTATATGATATTTCATTGAATATAATGAGCTACTTATATTATTTATACATGTCTTGCTCTTGTGTATACTATTTAAAATTGTTATATTCTATGGATATTGTGCTTTACTATACTAGATCATGACATTGATGGATTATGTGCATTAGCATTTTTACTCTATGCATGTTTGATGTTGATGGTTATTACATTGTGTGATCACTGATGTGTGATACACTATGTGTTTCTATGATTGCATTGGTTGTGTTTCATCATATCATGCATTATTTGTGTCAAAGGATCCTCTAGTCTATGTCATGGCCATGTCATGTCTGTGTTGGGCTCGATTCAAGTCATAGTTGTGTTGTCTTGAGTGCTTATGTGCTTCTTTATCTTAATATTATGTACATATAATTATGTGTGGATACATATATGACTATTGCTAAGCTTCGTGCCTTGAATTCTATCATGCATTAATTTAATGTGTGTGATGTCATGATGCATATTATGCATTTATTATGTTGCTTATTTATTCATGCATAATTTTTATATCTACTTGAAGTGACATTTATATTCCCATTGCCTTGGATTACATGTTTTATATTGGACTTGATTATCAAATGTTTATATAATGACATAGCTTATCATAATTACATGCTTTATGTGATGAAGTTTTATATATAACTCAAGATGTGAATTACTATTTATTTTGAGATGAGTGATTTATAGGCTTCATCCCTCACCTCAAAACGGGGGCATAAAAGTGGGCTTGTCTTAAGGATTCAAACCTTGAGAGGCAATTGGTTTAGATTTTGGGTCAAATTATGTGATTTAGATGAGAAAGATGGGATATATTGAGATATATGTTTGGCATTTATGGGGAATTATAGATGATTACAAGGGATAATTGATAGATTCTATGACATTATGGGGATATAGTATATGGGTTAGATTGAGTAGATTTATCAAATTGAGAAGATTGGAAAATAAATCATGGCATTATATATCACTTTGAGGTATAAATGGATCATATTTGAGGCATGAATGTTATTCATTCATGTGCATTTTATATTTCTATGATGAGGATTGATGGTACTATATAAGCAATTTAGATCTAAAATCTATCTACAATGGTTGATTCAAAGTTTCAAATTTCCTTACAAGCTTATTTCAAGGCTCTACCTTTTACATGAAAACTTGTTTTGGGGTTCCACCGAAAGAATTATGATGATATTTTGAGTAGTGCCATTGAATTTTTACGTTTCTCAGCTTATATCACTTCTCCTTCTATAATAAGTGTTGAGGCATTTATAATTATCAACCCAATTTTTAGTAGTTGCATATTCTTAGGGCATAATCACCCCATGAAATTATCTAAATGAATTAAAATGGAAGATTGGATTGCATACCCACATGTGTATTTATCCCTTGATCTTTCAACTTTTAAATGAATAAATGATCTAGATTTATTTTAGATTTTCTATCATGAGTAGACATTGATTTCTACAAGTTTCCTTGTAGCTTTAGCATGGAACAAGCTGGATATTTGGGGCATACTTGGCAACACCAAATGTGGTTATACTTAGGAAAATCATTTATTTATTTTATCCTTATAATTTAACATTTAAAACACTATACTAAAATGGGGGCATTTGCAGACATATAAATTTGGTATTATACACTTGAAAACATCAAATTTGATATATCTTTAAAATGCATGACTTGTGAGTACATAGTTGAATTTTGTACACACTTTCCCTAATTCATTTATCTATTTATTGTCTTATCTAGCCCAATGTTATATCATTTATATTTAAGATCACCTAGTTTATTCCATAAAGCTTGACAATCCTAAGCAAATTATCACCATATTCCTGATCACTAAATTTTCCTCTCTTAACATTATCGGTAATAACTAAAAAATTATGGTTATTTTATGTGTATTATTCTATATATAAAATATAGGATCTTCCAATGGATACTTTTTAAGTTCAAACTGTTTCTACGCTAGATTCGCTTTCTACATTCAAAGAGAGAGAAATGAGAAACTAAGAAGAAAATGGTCTAAGGCTTGTATGTACCTGGATGAAGTCGTGCGCACCGTTATCCAGATGTCGTGAGAACTCCTCTTTGGTTGTGGAGGATGACACCTACAAGAGAAAGAAACTGAAAGATGTTGTCGGGCTGGTCACAGTCGTCGGCGTCGGTGGTCCTACCGGCATCGGTTGTCAAGGTCTGCTGACGTCGGTTAGTTTGCCAACGTCGGTTGTGGAAATGGTCTCTGCGGCCGGCGTCGATCGGGGCAGTAATCTGTGGACGAGGTCTGGATGAGGTCTGTGGTCTGTGGACAAGCTCTGGTTACGTCTGTGGTCTGTGGACAGGGGCTATGGACGTGTAGAACGGTCTGGAGAATGGTCTGAGGTAGTCTGAGGTAATCTGAGGGTCTGTGCAGAGATACAGGGGAGTCAAATGGACCGAATGTCAAATGGATAGAAGGGTAGAGGAGGCCAATAGGGAGACAGGGAAATAAAGATTCGGGTCTGGCCTGGTTGACAATCTGGTCTGGGGGTGATATTACTAGAAAGCAATAACTGAAAACATAATGAAAACACAGACAATATACATACTTGTGGCCTGCAAAAAGAGTGTTGCTAATACCTGTTCCTATTGTTGATGTACCCTGTGTGGAGGACCTGTTGCTGTTGTAGAAGCCTGCTGTGTGAGGGAGAGTGAGAGGTCTGGTTTGAAGATTGGCAGCTTGATTGGCAGAGTGGCGGATGGTCGAAGACTGAAGATTCAAGGATTCAAGAGTCGGATCAAGAGCAAAGGCCAAGAATTTTTTATTAGATCCGCCGGAGGTTAGAAATTTGGTTTAATTAAAACCGACATCGGCGATCCCGCCGGCGTCGGCCGACATTTGACCGACGTCGGCGGGTGGAGAATGAGTAAAAGAGCCACCAAGCTCGTTCTCCATCCGCCAAGTGCATGATCCATTGGAGAATTATCGAATGTTGGGCTAAATACGCATGAGAGTTGGTTAGGCGGTTAGAGAGAAGTAAGAATAGGTCTTGGGTGAGTCATAGGGTGGGAAATAGTCCAAGGCGAGGTGTCAGATGAGGTGTTATAGGTGATGTGTCAAAGGGGAGGATATTAATAATAAATTATTATTTTTAAATTGGTAAGTGCATGGTTTAGGAATGGGTTAGGAATGGACCAAGAGGGAGGATGACCAAGGGTTAGACACGATTTCGGTGTCTACACAAACATCTCCCTTGTATACATGTTTCACATGTTAGTTATGGGGGGAATACCGAAGAGTGATGTATAAATAAAAATCAAGCTTAAGGTCATACCTATATGGCACTATCTACTACTCCTCTTGGAAAACACCATCAAACATTGACAAATCTATTTTCACATCCTTCAAAAATTATCCAAAAGACATACACAACCAAAAATCCTTAAAAGAGCAACCTTAAATCCAAGTTTGAATACTAATGCAAGGCCAAAGTCATATGGTTTCAAGTGTTGAAAGCTAAATAATTACATCATGTTATAGTGGATCATAATTAATCTCATACAAACATGGGTGAGATAATTAAATATTATTTGAGAACTCTTCAGAGTATTATAATGTAGGCAATGATCAATCACTCAGTGGGGAGTGGTTGGGGATATCCAACCTATTGTGACCAACACACCCCATTTATTTTCAAGAAATTGAGACCCCCAAAATTATTTGAAACTCGTATGAAAATATTAGTGAAATTATGGGGAACCCCTATAACTGGAGAGATCCAAGGCTCAATAAGATCAAAATAAACATTTGGTAGAGATGAACCCCAAATGGGAGAGCACATGCTCAAAGTTTGGGTCATTTAATTAACATATATTATTTAATGAAGAGTTATAAATGTATAGGATTTGAGAAGCATTACTACAACATACATCATAGATGTAAGATTACTAAAAGTATAAATAGCTTATTTAATATTATTACTCACCTACTAATGTGAGCACTAACTTCCACCCACTTAGTGCTCACATAGGAAGAGGAACCATAGGGACTAATGTTTTTCATATTATCCCCCAAAAATTTTAATTCACAGATGTCAAGTTTGCTCGATAATGCATTCATTTAAAAAAATGTGAAAATATTCACATAAGTGTATTGTACATGATTTATTGATATTTGCTTTCATATGATTTATTTGATGCTTTCAATGAAGGTCACATAAATGGCAACATACAATGTGGATTATAATCACTTATTACAACATATATTCACACAATAAAGACCCATAAGTCAATGATTTATGGCTTATGAACTAGGACTTGACATTTATGACCTTTGATAATGACATACAAAACTTTACAATGGACTTATAAGGACCCACACTTAATTTTATAATTATAAAAAAATTAAAAGACTTATTTAGATAGACAATTAAAATTGACATTTAAAAAGTAAATAAAATATTACTTTTTAACATAACTACTAAAAACATAGACCTTAAAATTCTATAACATAATATAAATCTAAAAACACATTTTTTAAAAACTAATAAAAAAACTTACACATTAAATATGAGACTTAAACACAAGTGACTTAAAAACCTAAACCAAAATATAAAAAATAAAAATCCAAACCTAAAAAAATAAACTCTTTTGCATATGAAAGACACAAGCTTTGGTTATTGGGATGATGCATTAATATGCCTATCTATCTTGAGGCGACTACACATAAAGGTGGATCTTGTGATTAGATATTTATGTTGGGGTAGAGACGGTGGAGCTTAGTGGCATGAATGTGGCTATATGGCAAGCTAATGAGAACACAACTTGAGGTCATTGTAAAATGGAGAGAGAGTTTGAGACTAGCTCGCATGGTAGTGTTGTGCCCCTAACACACACACACCCCATTTTATCAATTTAAAATGGGGAACCATTATGGTAAAACATTCAATTGGGGAAGCCATGAACCTTATAAGTCCATGCTTATAATTGTAATTCATAGTCTAAGGTTATTCTCATGAAGTTAAAATGTATAAGAAATCAAACCATGAAAATCATA
Organism: Torreya grandis; assembly: GCA_037957365.1. Taxonomy (NCBI): domain Eukaryota; kingdom Viridiplantae; phylum Streptophyta; class Pinopsida; order Cupressales; family Taxaceae; genus Torreya; species Torreya grandis. The sequence goes on from JARHVA010000322.1 coordinate 1,991,827, forward strand.
GCTTGAACTAGTGTCTTAAGTCATGTTACACATTAGGTTTTCATGACTTCTATTTTTGATGTTATGGTTTACAAACTAACATTATTAATATTTTCTCATCCTAGTTTTGTATCTACTTTATGTGATCATAGGACCATTTACTAGGGTTTATTAGCCATCCATAAGTGGGCCCCACTTCAGTTACAAAGGATTGTCATATGCCTCACTCTCGAATCATCCAGAGCCTCAAGATATTATAAAATTGATAAAATTCTAAGTCTTTTGACTTACCAAGCCTTTGAACATCTTAAAAACCCAGCAACATGGAGACTTCACTTTTTTATCTGCAATGTTTAATGGTCTTGAGTCTCCATAATTTAATATTTTCAAGCTTTCATTATTCTGAGAGATCCAACACTTAGTAATATTTTTGAAAAATGAAACCACTAAAGGATTAAATAGACCTTTGGTCTAAAGTCTAATGGCCTTGAGCTTTCATGCTTTTATTAATAGACACTTGGCACATTTATGTCCAAACTCAACTTCAAGAGAGTTGAAGCATAGCCAAAATCTACAATCTAATGGCTTGAAGCCCCCAAATTTACTAGGTCACTAAGATCATTCCACATGTCTACCTTTTATTTCCTAGTACCTTATGAGACATTGATAGTTCAAATGAATAAGATCTAAGCCTCTGAACATCCCAAGTCCCTACACCATTGAGATCATTCCACATGGCTTGATCACATTGACCCATGACTGTGGAGCATACAAAACATGACTGTAGGCTAGAGAGTTGACAATATGAAATATAGACAAGGGTCATTTTATAAAATGGGACATTTCCAAGGTATATAAGGAAAGGGTTAATATCATCGAAAAGGAACCAGTCAATGAGTAATTAATAGTTGTCTCAAAAGTGGTGACTAGACACAAAAACTTAATGAAGTATTGCCATGTGGTGAGCAAGATAACCCATTGAAGATAAGTAACAAGTCTAAATCAAAATGGGAATTAAAATAAAAGTTTGTTATCTACATTGATGGTAAACTAATGCATTCAATATTTAGGTTTAGGAGCAATATATGCAAAATCTATGCAAAAGTAGGATTCACTTTGCCATTACTTTTTCAATCAAGTGATCACATCTTTGTGCTTTCAAACTTCCCAAAAGCCCTAGTTTATTTAGTGAATAACCACCAAACAAAATAGTCAGTTCATAGATAGAATTATAGTAGCTATCAAATATCAATGGCTTCTTCTTCAAACTAGAGAAAATCTCCAGTTCCCTCTCCCTAGTCATTTACAAGAGGAATTGAATACATGGCTATTGTATTCAAAAGAAGCACATTAGATTTCAATTTCCTACACTACTTGATGCTCTAAGAAGAGGTAGAGTCCATAAAGTTATATTTTATCGAGGGAAAAATTTCTCTTCAAGAGACATAATACATAGACGACCTCCTACCAATCAAAGAACAAGGCCTCCATAAAATGGTAGCCAAATCAAAGGTAATATTATGCATTGACATGTTCATAGTTTTATTTATTAATGAAACTATTTATAGGGAAATATCACCTATTATGAAGGTTAAAAATTCTACTACATACATCTCAGGTAGGGCATTTGAGAGATACCTTAGATTCCCCTGCCCCAAAACTACTTACAATCAGGTCTCAGCCAATGTTTAGCTTGAGCATAATAAAATAGACTATAAATTGAAATAATGGATTGATAAAGTCTAGAGGGTGAATCCCAAGGGGGGCATATCATCCAATTTAATTATCAAATTTAGGCCTAAAATTAGGATAGCTATGACCCTAGTGAATAGGTTGTATGGTTTTCTTAGTATTACATACGTCTAGGTTGAGTGGGTTCCTCTATTAGATATACTCTTGACATATAACAAGTTAGTAGAAATAGGGGAAATTATAAGTGCCAATCTAAAGTCACAAATGCTTCACCCTGATCAAATAAAAATTGACAAAATCTTTTATATGATGTCCTACGTATTAGACACCATCATGGGCATAGTATATAAGCCCTATGGTCAAGAATGGCAGTCTTTGAAGAGTATTTAGTGAATAGGGTAGGTGAAGACTAATATTTTATGTTTTTGCATGGATATAAGATTGAATTCAGGGGGATGTGTGAGGAGGTCTATCCCCAAATCTTCTAGGCCATACAGGGCATTGCAATACCTAGATTATCTAAGAATACAATAAAAACCTTGAATAAAATGGGAGACTATTGGTACTTTCTAGATGTTATTGTTATCAAAGTATAAGGTACAAGGACCAATCCCATACTGATACCACACCATCTTTTGGACCACATAGTGGAATAGGAAATTGCATATCAAATTTATAAGAGCATTGATAAAGAACTAGGTCAAAGTCATTTGGCCCATTATTTCAAAACTCCTTCAAGCATTAAACAATAACAATATGTTTTTATATCACATTTAATTCATGTTGGCAAGGCTTGGACTCAATAAAATATATAAGTTTCACCTTTAAGGTAATGGGACCATAGGAATAAGGTGAGGGGGTATCTCTTACAACTCAAGGAGAAGAATAAAGTACATATTCCTATGGCCATGAGGAGTATGACAATGACATAGTCTTTCTAAATGCAACTAATGATACTAAAGTGTGGATGAAAATGAGGAAAAAATCAATATCTATGGCTTCAGCTCAAGCCCATCAATATTATCCTAAAGTAACTAAGGAAAATGCACAAGCTCCATGGAGCCATCAATGGCCTCTAAGTCAATCGATCGACACTCAATGATAAGATAGATATCCCTCCCCTTCAAAAGTGCCTGTAGATGAACAACCAAATGATTCTAGCATTCAAAGAGAATCATACCCTCAAATTAGGAGGAAAATTTCTAAGGGGTCTCCTAGGTCCCAAAATATCTTCTACATCGATGGCAATTAATGCTCAGGCTTTATAGACAACCACTACAACGCATAGGTCAATAACTTCTTTAGGGGAACAAATGAATAACTCTTTAGTGATGACACCTTTGCCACCCCTCACTATAGTTACTTAGGTGAGTCTCCTAGAATTTTTATAGACTGTCTAATTATCTATTCCTACTACTTTGGGTTCTCCCCAATATTCCAAGTCTCTTTACGCAAGCTTTGTGCCCTCTACAACCATGTTATCACCATTCATCACAACAATTA